>JAVTVY010006175.1:0-425495 GCA_036873755.1 Hanleya hanleyi | reverse complement strand
ACATTCACATACTGTAACACTTATAAGTCTACCTGTCCAGGATGGCAGATCCTAGATCCACGAACATTCCCAGAGGGAATGGGGGGATATGAGGGGTAATGGGCGAAGGTGTTACGCCATTGTTGATTGCTGTGGGAGGCGTCTCTGTGTTTGACTTGTGTGAGTAGAAGGAACAGTTGCATAATCTAACTTCTGCAAATGTGAGCTTGCCCACTTTCAGTCCATGAGCCGAGCAACACAAATGGAAACGAAGACTGTGTGGAGATGTACTGGCCGAGTGGACAGTGGAATGACTACCCGTGTAACAGGACTAGTTATAACGGAATGGTGTGCGAAAAGATGAAGACAAGTGGTGTGTTTACTTCATATTTGTTTGTCCCGCAATCTGGTCTTGAATAGATAACTTGAGAAAGGATTCACCAAAATTCTTTCAGCCATCCAACTGTTTCGTAAAGAACAATAACATTTGCATTACTTCCTATAAACGTTAAACAGATTGCAACTGCAATATCTCTTATGATTCTTCAGACAACGTATGTCACTCATTTTAGATCCCTGCCCTTCAAACTGGACACCATACAGGCGAAAGTGCTATAGAGTCTTTATCGAACGAGTCTCCTGGACTGTAGCCCGAGATCGGTGTGGTAGGGAAGCAGCGATTCTCCCAGTTATTGATTCAGCGGACACAAACCAATGGGTTTACAATCTGGCCAAAGACGTACTCATTAGGGATGGATACAATACTCCCATTGGGCTGATGGCTCATTCAAGCCCAAGGGTGTTTGTCTGGGAAGACGGCAGTGAAGCGACATTCCTCAATTGGGCAGGTAATCGATTGTATAAAAATGAGTATCGGTTTTGCCTAGATTCAACCTGGTCTAGAAATAACACGCACATGGGGATATTCGTTGATTCTATGATACGTGGGAATTTGGTGATGGCAGTGTGATAAATATTAACATTAACTGATTTTTCAGCTGAGCCAAACGACAAGAATGGGCTAGACGACTGTACTCAAATGAAAGCAGGTGGGAAGTGGCACGATGTATCATGTGATGATTATACAGGTGGCTATGTGTGTGAGACACCAGCAGGTAAACAACACTCTAGCTAAACATCCAGCCGTCAAAATTATACAAATATCACAAGTGGCTACAGAATAATCGCACATGAAACGAAATAGCACGCTTGCCTGGAACATAGAGTAATTTGTCAACTTTAATTTTTTCGAGCTATTCAAACCTGTCGCTCGCATATCCTTGTAAAGTTGGATTGTCGACAATGCAATCAACTGTACAACTAAAATGTTACTTCTCATTCGATGCTGCAGCTTGTCCTATCGACGGGGTACAGTATGGAGAGAAATGTTACCAAGCGTTCTCCATAGCCCCCGGCCAAACTATCACCTGGACCCAATCCAGAGACCTGTGTTCACAGCAGGGTGGGATGCTGGTTACAATCCATTCATCTACAGCCAATGAGTTGGTGAATAACCTTTCCATAAGTATAACCTCCTCGCCACACTACGTCTCAATTGGACTGAGTGATACAGAAGCGGAAGGTGTATTCATCTGGGAAGACGGGAGACCGGTATCCTTCAGCAACTGGGAACAACGTATAAGTAAGCACTTTACTTCTCCTGCTTAAAAATCAAAGCATGCAAAAACTACGAAACACCATATCTCTGCCACCATTAGATTTTTTACGTGAGAGTTCTCTTTATATTATTTGTCACTGCTTTGTCCACGGTTGACGGTGTCTCAATGTTGACCACACCGAGAAGAGAGATTGAGATAGAGCTATGCATCAAATAGATAGGAATCAAATCTTGAAACACAATCACTATTGCCGCATGTTCATCTCTCTGCAATGAGTCAACTCGACAATAGGGACAATACATTTGACAATAATCTCTGGAGCTCGGGTCACTATGTTGTATAGTATACACTTCTCTATGTCTCACTGTGTTATAACAATTTAAGACCGATATATTACTTCAAAACCGAACCTAATCAACACGCATTCTTGGAAAATGTTCACTTAGATGTAGCAACCAGTTACCATGTCATTTGCTTCAACATAGCGATCATCCATATCTTAGCAGATTATGAGCAGGTCCTTTACCGAGTCGCGATGGACTGAGCTCCATGCAATACTGTGTGAAACTGAATGACAGAACTATCTCATGCTACATTGTGACAAAGCACTGATTGATAAGCAAATGTTGAAAGTTTAGCCCCTAAAATGGCATTTAGCCACACCCAGGATTCATTTAATGAAACAAACTTAAAGTGATATATACTATCGTAGTATCTACGTTGTGTTGCCTTTATTCATGCTGAAGTCGATGTGGTTATCGCCGAAAGGCGAAAAATACAATAAAATACCGAGTAAAACCATTTAAGTTTATTATTAGATTATTAAAATAGATGTGACTAGACGCCATTATAAGAATTCAACTCAACACATCCTTTCCTTAATTAACATTTTATTCTAAAATATTGTATTATGAATATCAAGATAACCGTAGTTGGATCTTATATCAGTTGGATTTACAGAAGAAGCAACTGATGTGAGACAAAATGCTGGATGTATACAATCCTTAATTAATTAATTGACTAATTACAAGACAAATACTATATTTTGGTAAACAGGTTGTGGAATCCCAAAACCCTGATACACATATTACAACACATATAAGGAAAGTGGGAAGAGTTGCCGACATACTGACAGAGTCTCATGACTTCACAGTATAGTCTTCCGGTTAGCCTATTCTAAAATACATACCAAGAATCTAACGATTCGTGATATATCTTGTGTCTCAGGTACGCTTTTATTGTACCTGTTCATGTGGCAACTTGAATGATATGACCTAACGGCCCCTAGCACCGGCATAAGCGGTGTTAGATACAAATCTAGAGAGCTATGATGGAATTGCTCTGACAACTCGTATAGTAATTGATGAGCTGTTTCGCTGTGACAACTCGTACACTGGGGATTGGTGAGCTGTATCGTCGTCAGATGAAAATGACAGCAGGGTCATTCCATGAAATGGGGGTACCAAAGTGTGACATGCAAACCAATTTTGAAAAGATGTCAATTCCTGGCTGCACTAAGTCAGAGATAATATTGATATACAGAGATTCGGAAAACATAAGAAAACGGATAATATTCCACAATTTGAGAGAAAAATAAAATAGTGAAGTCGCGCGTGTAACGAGGACACCAAACTATATGCAAAATTCACCACATAACACGTTAATTTAAGTGTCAAATAGAATAAAAACATGATCAAATTGTTAGAATATTTAATCCTATTCTTAGTCAGCATATTTAGTGGCATTGACTGCCTCAATCCAATCAAGTGGTGCGTGTAACATGGACACCAAAAATGGTTTCGTGTCCTTTCGCATACATCATGTGAAATCACCATACTAGGTCGCCATCAAACTCTAGAATTTACCATCAAACTGATCATGGCACATGAACATTTTATATGTAAGACTGGTCTTAGTTTCACTTTCTTTCTTCTGGAATCAACATTTGTTTGTCACACATGTAACGAAGTGGCAAACGTAACTGTTCAGGACGCGAAATAGCACAATACTACTTACCCGCTATTTTTTGCAATTGCCTCATTATATGACACCTACTCTAAAGTGGCTCCACCAGCCATGTCACAAATATTGGGTTCCATTGCTGCACATTATAATTCATGCAAAAAAAGAAAGAAAGTAAAATGCAAGCCGAGGGTGGTGCGTGTAACCACATGAAAGAGGACACGAAAGCGAGACATAAAAGTATATTCCAACTACAGCTATTAAGGACACATCGAAATCCTGTCATATTTGGATCGATAATAGAGAAGATTAGCCCAGCTCAAGAATAGTTTTGAATGACCACTGAATGACATTTTCTTGGTGACAGGTAAGAGGTAAGGTAAGTAACAAACGAGGACACCAAGCGTTACACGCGCAACCTGAATTTTGAGAGTTTCATGCATCCAGAATCTGCATTTAAGGGTGACTGATAACTAAAATAAATTGAAAGACATGAGCCAGATCGATACTTTAAGGGGGAGGGTCCAGTTTCCAACACCAACTGAAAAATCTCAATTCCAGGTCTCTCATCAGAACACAGTAAAACACTGGTTTTACTTACCCCCAATCTTCCTTAGAACGTATAACACAAATACAGCCCCAAATTTGACTTCTTGTCCTGCAACATGTATAGTTTGAAGCATGAAAAATATCACCTTCATAGTCAAATCTACGAAGCAAATTCCTGGTAGAATATACTACATAATACAATGTAAAATATATAGAAAGATGTCTCCACACTTCATTGAGGTCCGACGAGCAGTTAAAATGACTTAAATTAAACAAATAAATTACAATTTTCATTCAAAGACCAACCACCTCTCTTGACTGCAATTTGCAAATACAATCCCAACAATTGTGAAGAAAGTACCATTGACCTCTGCCACTTTCTTGTTTTCATTGGGTAAAAAAGTGATGTATTATTACATCTTTAATATGAAACTTCACCACCTCAGAGAAAAGTAGTTCTTCACACATGGCAGAGATTCATATGACCTCCTCACATGTACGGGATGTTGTGTTTACAAATTGCAGTCAGAGAGGTGGTTGGTCTTTGAATGAAAATTGTAATTTATTTGTTTACATTAAGTCATTTTAACTGCTCGTCGGACCTCAACAAAGTGTTGAGACATCTTTCTATATATTTTACATTGTATTATGTAGTATATTTTATCAGGAATTTGCTTCGTAGATTTGTCTATGAAGGTGATATTTTTCATGCTTCAAACTACACATATTGCAGGACAAGAAATCTAAGTTGGGGCTGTATTTGTGTTATACGTTCTAAGGAAGATTGGGGATAAGTAAAACCAGTATTTTACTGTGTTCTGATGAGAGATCTGGAATTGAGATTTTTCACTTGGTGTTGGAAACTGGACCCTCCCCCTGATCCTTAAGTTGTTTTATTGGTCAAATTTATTAGCAATTCATGCGCACAGTGCAAACAAAAGCATCAATGTTTGCAATGTTTGCAATGTCACATTTGTGGGGTCCGTGGGTGTCCTCATATGCTGACACCGATGGTCTTCCAAAAGTAATGGCCGTACATATAACTAAGATGTTATCTAATTATGTATATCTACTTGTATCTGGCATTAAATAGGAATAAATGTTTTTAAAATCAGTGTAATATTTGAGAAAATTCACTGGTCTTAAGTTTAAGTGCTTAGTGGTGACCCCATTTCAAGGAATGACCCAGCACTTAACACAAAAGACTAGTCTGTAAGACCCGATGTCGACCCAGCATCAACTTCCCACAAATGCCAACATATATCAAAGACCAACAAGTCTTGACGAATAACGATATTTAACATATTTTAGGACAGCCGGACAACTATAACGGGATGGAAGACTGTGTACAAATGAAGACAGACGGAAAGTGGAACGACTACTATTGTGCTCTTGTTATAAATGGTTACGTGTGTGAAAGGCCTGCAGGTAAATCTTGTAAATACCATTTTTAGTTTCCTGTACCACCCATAATACCCACAATACAGGCTTCTAATCCGTCGTTCAGCTGTCGTCCTTTAACGAATTTCCGCGTCCATAATCCAAATACATAATTAATATAACAGCAGAGCACCAAATTCAAGGAAAAGCCATCATAACTTACTTAAACATTGGCTAGTTTCCTGTAACAGAGAAGCGCTCAACAATTTCAACGATGCCGACAAGACCTGATGTTCCAAAAATATCAAATCCGTATCTCTGTTTCATGCGGAGCCGTAAAAGGGACATGGAATTTTTGTTAGCCCCTATTAAGTCGCTATAACGACTTAATGCTCCAATTTCATTGGTCAATTAAGTCGTTATAATGACATAATAAGTCGTTATAACGACTTAATAAGTCGTTATAACGACTTAATAGGGGCTAAAAAAAAAAATCCATGTCCCTTTACGGCTCCGTAGTTTCATAAGTTCTGCAATCAATAATGTTTTGTGACGTTGATTAAAATCGTCAAATTTAGCACAGGATCTAGCAAAAGCTACTATGCGAGATATGTATACGCCTTATGCAGGTCCCACTGCAGTATTACTATCCAGAAAGGGATAGCTTTCGATGTCGAAATTGTAATCATCTCCTTTGTCATGAAGTCGACGATACACTGTAAAAAGAGGAAACATGTTTAACGTTTCATTTTGAGATGGTAACATGTTAGATGCTTCATAATGCTACATGTTTCACCCTATTTTTCCACAAAAACATGTCTCATAGACGTAATGATGCAACTATTTGAGGGTTGTGACATGTTTCACTCGCGCTGGCGTCTCGCTATAACGGTCCGAAAAGCTGTTTGAAACATCAACGCTGAAACACGTGCAACCGAGTTACATGACGACATGTGTCAAGAAAAGCGGAGTACAAAAGGGATAGTGCTGTCTGATGCATGGAATTAGAAACCAGGTCGTCTTCACACAGTTCGACAGAGAGCTTTAGCAATTTGCAAACAAAGATATGATTACCACTGCATGTCTTTCGGATATTTATTTCTGGGCTTTAGCGACCTGGAAGATATATGTCGGTATTGTGAATTAATCGACTGAGCATTTTAATTGAATTATTTGCATAACAATTTAACTCAACCAGGCCTAGGGTATTTGAGGCCTGCCCAGGCGCCATTTCACTCTACCCCTCTCCTTCCAAATATGTCTTTGCTCATTGAGATAGAGGTCTGAAACTTCTCACAACATCAGCTTAACTAAAAAAGTGTGAAAAAAAATTGCAAGATGGCCGCTTTGAAGACTTCACAGTTACGTCATATTCCAAATATGCATTTTTGGTCGATTTTTTTGTAAGATTTTCCCAGCCCAAATTTTGGCTCTTCACTGGAACCCTACATGGCCGACATTTTGAATTTAAGAGTATTCGCTCAAAACGTATGGTCATATTACGACACACCAACAAAATACATAGCAATGTTGCCAGAATAAAAGTGACACTTATGGAGCACTAATGTGAGCAGCACTGAAAGAAATAACAACTGTGTTCTCCGTGTGATCAAAGGTACATTCAGTATTTTGAATTGTGAATGTGTAGCGCACCAGGAGATTTTTTTGAACAGAGTCAATACGATTGCTTACGTCATTACAGCGTTGAACGGGATTCAGCCTTAGTGGCATATATAAATCAGAAGGAGACAGAATGGACATTATTTTTCATACGTATTGGAATATTGCATAGTGTTTAGTGTCAACAATGTTTCTACTTCATCCCACACTGTGATCACTGTTGCAAAACTCGAGACGAATCCAGCTCTCCAGCTCTGATTATAATAATCATCTGCGATCCGTATTCCATACCCCAAAATGGAATGAAATTTCAGCCACCCCGAAACAGAAATAGTTAATCGCGAGTAGCATGTCAGGAAAAACAACAAAGGCAGTATCGTTCAGCAATTTCATATTTGTAGGCCTAAGTAATACAGTACCCATGTTCAGAAATGTTTCCAGTGTGCCGGATTAGACATGGAATACAATATGGGATAATACTTTATCACCGATCAGACAATGTCGTGTCAAAGGACCAATATGGCAAGTTGAGTAAATTACATGTATCTTTAACTTTTAAGTGTGAATCAGTGATATAAATTGCTATATGAACAATTTTCACTCTATGGTAACGGGGTTCACATCAGGGATTCTGATGTACCAATCATGCATCTGTTTGAAATCATTATTAGGTTTGAGTTAACCTGAGGAGCAGTCTGTTTTATGTGTTTCTGTATATGATTATTGCTTGTTCATACATGTTCTTGAGTTTGACTTCTGGAACAACTGGGATAAAATTGACACAACACCGATGGAAATTTCTTGTAACACTGTATTCAGCGTTCTGAAATATTAATACAATAAATCAGATCAGTAAATGAAAACAATCACAGATTACATCTGTTACAGAACATAAATGTTTGACTTCTGCACTTATTTGCGTTTTTCTCAATTCAATACCGCAGTGTGACACTTTTGGTCTTCCATACAAAAATACTGTATTATGACATCACTGGTCTTCCATAGAAATAATTACATTTGGAAACTGTATACCATTATCATGGTCAGACAAATCATAACAATTCAAAATGAAATATCAATTAATTATGATCTCGATAGATGAAAAGGTCAGTCAGTGCATTTATCATTGCATCATCCTTATTTAGCAATAATCTAAAAATAGCTACTTCTGCATCTCTGAGACTCACATGCTCTTTACAATATCAAATCAATGTAGCTTCAATGTATTCTAGATCAGTTAGGAATGTTAGCACAAATTATGTCTCCAATTGTTTCACATCAAACATTGCATTTTACTGATATAAATCTGTTGAGATTACACGAACTTGAACACATGAGCGAAATACAACCGGGAGAAAACGGGAAGGGGGGGGGAGACCATATGGTCTGAGCATGTACTTCATAATCAACAACGTTTATATAATGTGCTCATGAAATATTATTCTATTATTAGAAATGCACAATCTAATCTCAATCATGAATCACTGAAATCGGGGTGGATTTAACCTATATCGTAACGTAGTTTCGATCATAACAAACCAGTACACCCCCATTAATAAAAGGACTGTTCCATAGAATTGGCGGGGAGCGTGAAAATGAAAGTATCAGTTCAGCATGTTTTTCGACGCTAATAACATAATTGTGTGTCAACAACAAGTCGACACAACGCTCAGAATATTCTATGTTCTGTACCTGAAGAGTGGTTCTCCATCGATTTGTCAGGCTAGCAATAAATTCCACGAAAATGATGATTTTGGCTGGAACGCACACCGGTGGTCCTTGTTGTTTTCAACTCTTGGGCGGAACTGGTCACATGACCGAGGAGCGGTCGTTGCATCACACAGACTGAGTGAGGGAGCAGTTCGTCATTCGATGCACAGCTGTGATATAGCGCGCATTACTAAACATTCCTCCCGGGCCCAAAAGGTGGCAGTCGGTCGTCAGGAGTTTCTAGAATCGGACAGCACCGTTGAATCGATCTTCTGTATACACCAGATTTCGTTCGCACCTGAACGTTCCTGATAATACCATCATGGCCTGGATAAACTTCAGTTATTCGCGCAAGATCCCATTTGCCTCGAGACACGGTTGGGTCTGGCAGCAAGACGATATCGCCGACTCTTAGCTGTCGTCCTTTAAGCGCCCGTTTTGCTCTACGTGTCAACTTTGGGAAATACTCTCTGATAAAGCGCTTCCAGAATTGACCGACAATTGCTTGTACAAATTCAAATCTTTTGTGCAGATTTCTCGACTCTTCAAACGGTCCTTGGGGAATCTTCGCTGAGGCACGTCCAAGCAGAAAATGGTTTGGAGTCAACGGTTGTGGATCATTCGGGTCGTTGGGCGAGTACCCCAAGGGTCTAGAGTTCACCAAACACTTCACCTCGGCGAACACAGTTGACATCTCATTCCAACATAACGTTTGTTGACCCACTGCGACTTGTAATGCACGTTTAGTTTGCTTAATCAGGCTCTCATAAAAGCCTCCCTGGTGTGGGCTTAGAGGGGTGATAAACTTCCATTTCACCTTATGTAGGATAGCAAATTCTTGAATTTGCTTTCGGCCTTCCTGGAGAAGCTTCTTCAATTCGTTCTGAGCACCTACGAACGATGTACCATTATCCGAGATAATGGTGACTGGCCATCCATGATGGGCTACGAAACGCCGCAATGCTTGAAGAAATGACTGGGTGGACAAGCCATCCACGATTTCCAAATGAATGGCGCGAACTGTGGCACAAGTGAATAGAGCACCCCATGCTTTGGTAGTCTTGTTTCTCCCGTACTTCAGGTTAAAGGGTCCAAACAAGTCGACTCCTGTTGTCGTAAATGTAGGGGAGAATGGTGTAAGTCTTTCTGGAGGAAGATCAGCCATCATGGTCGCATGAGGTGGCTGCCGAATTCGAAGTTTACGACAAATGGTACAGTTCCTTACAATCTCTCTGACAAGGTTGCGTCCTTTGACGATCCAATATTTCCGTCTGCTCTCACACAAGGTTCTCTCAGAACCTGGATGTCCCATCCTGTTGTGGGTATCCCTCAAAACCAACTTGGACACAATGTGTGAGGCAGGAAGTAGAATCGGGTGGATCTGTTCATACGGTAGAGACGATCGACGAAGTCGCCCACCTACTCTGATGATTCCATTCTCTACGAAGGGAGCAAGATCTCGATATCTCTCATTCCAATCACATAGGTCTCCCTGAACGATGATGATCCAGTAGTTTTCAGCCTTTTCTATCTCCTCACGTTGAAGAGTATCTTTGATCATCTCAGAAGGGTCTACGATCTTGCATTTCAGATTGTAGATGAAGCGAAGGCAATATGCGGTTACTCTCAACAGCCTTGGTCAGCTGGAGAACACATGACAGTCAATTGGTGGAACAGTCAATTGGTGTTAAATGCCGTTATTTACATCTGACGACGATACAGCTCACCAATATCCAATGTACGAGTTGTCACAGCGAAACAGCTCACCAATTACCAGTATACGAGTTGTCAGAGCATTTCCATCATAGCTCTCTAGATTTGTATCTAATACCGCTTATGCCGGTGCTAGGGGCCGTGTGGTCATATCATCCAAGTTGCCACATGAACAGGTACAATAAAAGCGTACCTGAGATACAACACATATCACGAATCGTTAGATTCCTGGTATGTGCTTTAGAATAGGTTAACCAGAAGACTATTCTGTGAAGTCATGTGACGCAGTCAGTATGTCGGCACCTCTTCCCACTTCCCTTATATGTGTTGTAATTTACAATCGCACAGACAGGTTTAGGCTTTTTGCGCTCAACATCCTCTGACGGAACACGGAATGGCGGTTGCTCTGGCCATTCATCCTTTGGTCTGCTGAGAAATTCTGGCCCATTCATCCAACGTCCACACATTTCGTCGACTTGTATACCTCTGCTCAGGTCATCCGCGGGTTTCATGAGCGTTGGAACAAATTTCCAATTGACAGAATTCCATGTAGACTGGATTTCAGCGACGCTTACGCCCACAAAGGTCTTCAAGGTGATCGACTCTGACTGAATCCAGTGGAGCACAATTTGGGAGTCGGACCATAAGGTAACACTTGGCTGTTCCCTTAGTTCATCAACTATAGTCTTGGCCAACCTACATGCGATGAGCGCAGCCATGAGCTCTAACCTCGGGATGGTTGTTTGTTGAAGAGGTGCTACTCTCGCCTTTGCAGATACCAATCGAACACCCGGTCCATCTGAAGTGGGCCATAGGATGTATGCCACTGCCCCGTAGGCCACAGCACTGGCATCGGCGAAAACATGTAACTCTGGTGTACCAGATGTCTTTTCTGGCTTCAAACATCTCGGAAGTTGTATGGTCTCGAGTTTCTTCATATCTCGGAACAGACGCTGCCACAACTCCCATAGATCATTCGGAAGAGGATCATCCCAGTCAACATCCTTCAGTCTCCAAATGGCTTGCATGGCAACTCTCGCCTTCACAGTGACAACCGACGCTAATCCAAGGGGGTCATATAGCATTGACAGCCTAGATAAAACAGTCCGTTTGGTGAGTGTCTCTACTTGCATGTCCTTTACCTGGAAGTGAATGCTATCTGTGCTAGAGTTCCAACAGACACCGAGTGTCTTCACGTTTTCCTGTTTGTCCATAACATCTGAAACAGGTTTCAATCCTGGTTTATCCTCAGCAATCAAGCTGGATTCTTTGATCACAGGCTTTAGACTGTTCTGCTTGACGAGAGCTTTGGCATCCTCTGACGAACAGAACCACTCCTTAATAGTGAAACTGCCATTTGCCAAGACCTCGTTCAAACCTTGCATCCGCTCAACAGCTTCATCTGCCGTCTTGCAGGAGTGGATCAGATCATCCACGTATCGATCGCGCTGAAGAATGACCGAAGCTTCCGGGTAAGTAGTTTTGAACTCTTCTGCCAGCTTCAACATCACAAAGCTGGCCATATCTGGCGACGGCTTGTCCCCAAAGGTTACTCGTGGCAGACGGTATACAGTTGGGGCTTTGGTTGTATCCAGGTATCTCCACATGAATCGGTGGACCTGCGAGTCTTGTTCTGTTAGAAGAATTTGTAAAAACATCTTGGAGATGTCTCCCACAAATGCGACCCTTTCTTCCCTGAACCGCAACAGGACCCCTAGCAGATCTCCAATGAGGCATGGTCCCTTGTGAAGAAAGGAGTTTAAGGACACTCCTTTGTAGTAGCAGGCCGGATCAAAGACGACTCGAAGAGGTGTACTCGGCTTATCTGGGCGGTGCACCCCGTGGTGTGGTAAGTAGTACACTGGCTTCATTTCAGCCTTCAACTCGTCGCTTGTCAATGGCACTGCCCACTGGTTCTTCTCATATTCATGTACAGCTTTGTTGTACATCTCTGCCTTCTCAGGGCTTTTCAGCAAACTTCTCTCAAGAGTTAAGAGTCTCTTTTCGGCAAGGAAGTGGTTATCCGGCAGTAGAATTGGGTCTTTCTTCCATGGAAGACCGATCACGTACCTATCACCTACTCTGTGACAGGAACTCTCCAACATGTCCATGGCCCTTTTATCATCAGGGGAGATCACTCGTTTTGGACATGAACAGTCTGGCACACGAACTCCTAGTGTCTCTAGTGCATAAAATGTGCCCATGTCAACTTTCTCGACAAAGTTTACAGAACAAATCGAAGATGTCTTACAACTGTCAGCTCCCATGACGAACCATCCCAGTTTGGTCCGTTTTCCAACGGGTTCGAACGGCAATCCCTGACGGATCTCCTCTTCCACATGAAGATGACTGTATTGAACTCCGAGGATTAAATCAATGGGCCCTGCCTTATGGGAGAGTTCTATATCTGATAAGTGCACAAATGATGACAACCATGGTCTATCCAGTGGAGGGACACTTACAACAGTTTTGTCTATTTCGTGGGCTTCCACTTCGAACTCTTCTCCCCCACATACTGGAGATACCCAAACTTTCACTCTCCTGCTGTCCTTTTGGCCTAATCTTTCGCCACCTACGACTGACAATTCTAGACCCTCTCGTGGTCCCTGCAGACCCAATGCCCTGGCAAAGTCCTTTCTTATTATGGTCGTACCTGCTCCACTATCCACTAGGATATTTCCTTCTCGAACACGCCCATTTTGTGACCTAAAGCGTGCTCTCACAACAGGTAGAATACCATCTCGGTCCAAAGTCGAATTTGCACTACTGGCACTCGGGGGATCAGTATGGAGTAAGGGATGGTGCATCCTGGTGCAGCCATTTTGGTCACATTTTTTCTTTGACCTACATTCTTTGGTCATGTGACCTTTGACTAAACAGCCAAAGCAAAGCCGGTTGTTCTTAACCAGCTGTATTCTCTCGGAAACTGAAGAATCTGTAAAGGTTGGGCAGTCTGTCACACGGTGGCTTTCTTCACAAACATAACATTTCATGGGTTTCCTCCCTTGAGCAGACTGATTTTGTGCTGAATGCACACCGAATCGACGATCCTTGTTCTGTCCACCTTTCCAATCTGGCTTTCGACTACTTTCAATGTCACCAAAATCGGGGTCAAATGCAGCTTTGACATGTTTGCGAAGAAAGTTGCTGATATGCTCTAGGGTCGGCGTTCGACCACCCTCTCGGATCTCAGTCACGGTGCTCTTCCACTTGGGAATCAGATGATCCGGAAACCGCTTGACAATCTGCCTAAGGCTCTCTGTTGCATTGGCATCTGCAAAGTAACTCATACGTTGCAAGGTAGCTAAACAATTCACAATATCAAGTGACAGATCACGTAAACCTTGTCTATTGTTAGACGTGATTTTAGAACCTTTGGTTAACCTGTTAATGAAAGCTCTAGCAATTATACTTGGTTGCCCAAACTGCTCTTTTAACATTTTTAACGCAGTTGCGTACATAACACCCCCTGACCCAAGACCTGAAATTGCTCTTTCTGCTTCCCCTGTAACATGCATTTTCAATTGTACCATTCTGATATCATCCGACAGGTGGTGTTTATCATGCACATGTATCTTAAAGCTTTCAATAAATTCTACATACATTAGGGGATTCCCATCAAATTTGCTTAGCTTAACAGTGGGAATGTCCTTACTGGCTTCAAGTCTATATAGCGCATCGGCTACAGACATGTCCCGTACAAGTTCTGGAAGCTCAGTTTCTCTAAATTCAGTTAGACCATCTATCCATGAATCAAAGGGGAGTCTGCCTTGATGGTACTGATTGTTACTCGGATTCACAGTCTCTGGTGCCACATGCACTGGCGACGAAGCCTCTGAAAGGTTACGCTGTCTCTGTAGTGATGACGTCTGGTCAGGTGACATATTTCCGGAAGCGGACGACTCTTCTATTGAAGACAGACGAGCACTGACACTTCTTGTCACTATTTGTGGTCGTGCCGCGATTGCTGGTTCATGGTCAGTACGTTGAGTCGCGCGTTCTATACTACTAGTTTCAGAGTGCCTCAAAGAAGCCAAATAGTCTTCCATTTCTTCTTCAAAGGAAAATATGTCATTAGATAGGTCAGCTTCCCATCTGTCCAATCTTGAATGTTCGGTACTTGGCACATGATCATACAACTCGTTATGCAGTCCACAGGCAGTAGTATAGTCTTTACGAATCTCACAAGTTTCCTTTTGTAATCTTCGCTGATTCATATCGCGACGATTTGTCGAGTCACGTACACGATTCATCGCTCTCGTAATTTTGCTCCGAAGTTGTTTTCTTCGTCCCTTGATCTCGTTTGCTCTGTCTTCGTCTAGAGCAGGATGTTGATGCTCCTCTTCAGGAGCTTGGCCCTGGCCTTGGCATCCATCTTGACCTCCATTTGAATCATCTTCAACAATGTCTGATTCATTGACCACGTGTACTTCAACTTCAGCCATCTTTCAATATCCCAATTTTAACCCAATTACCACGTTGTAGCAAGCCTTCAAACTGCCTCTCTGTCGACACAATAGGCTTCGTCGCCACTCTTCAGAATTATGGAACAACTGGGATAAAATTGACACAACACCGATGGAAATTTCTTGTAACACTGTATTCAGCGTTCTGAAATATTAATACAATAAATCAGATCAGTAAATGAAAACAATCACAGATTACATCTGTTACAGAACATAAATGTTTGACTTCTGCACTTATTTGCGTTTTTCTCAATTCAATACCGCAGTGTGACACTTTTGGTCTTCCATACAAAAATACTGTATTATGACATCACTGGTCTTCCATAGAAATAATTACATTTGGAAACTGTATACCATTATCATGGTCAGACAAATCATAACAATTCAAAATGAAATATCAATTAATTATGATCTCGATAGATGAAAAGGTCAGTCAGTGCATTTATCATTGCATCATCCTTATTTAGCAATAATCTAAAAATAGCTACTTCTGCATCTCTGAGACTCACATGCTCTTTACAATATCAAATCAATGTAGCTTCAATGTATTCTAGATCAGTTAGGAATGTTAGCACAAATTATGTCTCCAATTGTTTCACATCAAACATTGCATTTTACTGATATAAATCTGTTGAGATTACACGAACTTGAACACATGAGCGAAATACAACCGGGAGAGAACGGGAAGGGGGGGGGGGAGACCATATGGTCTGAGCATGTACTTCATAATCAACAACGTTTATATAATGTGCTCATGAAATATTATTCTATTATTAGAAATGCACAATCTAATCTCAATCATGAATCACTGAAATCGGGGTGGATTTAACCTATATCGTAACGTAGTTTCGATCATAACAAACCAGTACACCCCCATTAATAAATGGACTGTTCCATAGAATTGGCGGGGAGCGTGAAAATGAAAGTATCAGTTCAGCATGTTTTTCGACGCTAATAACATAATTGTGTGTCAACAACAAGTCGACACAACGCTCAGAATATTCTATGTTCTGTACCTGAAGAGTGGTTCTCCATCGATTTGTCAGGCTAGCAATAAATTCCACGAAAATGATGATTTTGGCTGGAACGCACACCGGTGGTCCTTGTTGTTTTCAACTCTTGGGTGGAAGTGGTCACATGACCGAGGAGCGGTCGTTGCATCAACACAGACTGAGTGAGGGAGCAGTTCGTCATTCGATGCACAGCTGTGATATAGCGCGCATTACTAAACAACTTCCAACGAATATAAGAGAATAAAACTTGATGTGTGTTGATTTTTGATGAATGTTTTCATTTCAGTACCGGTATCATGCACATGCAACTTGCTAGTCTGACAGTCTCCTGAAACACGTAATTAAGAAATAAATGTTAGTTTTCCGTCCTCTAACTGCCCAGATAATGGATGGTAAAACGGAATTGCCTATTGTTTTGGGACGAAGCCGCAGGCTGAGTCCTAAAACATAAAGGCAATTCCGTTTTACCATCCATTATCTTGGCAGTTAGAGGACGGAAAAGTAACATTTAATTCTATTCTTAAGCATCATTTATAAATGTTACCAATGCTAAATAAAAGAATAAATGTGGTCATCGTACTCATTCGAAATTCAATTCCCCCTGATAACAAACTCGGATAGACCCGTCCAGATCATCTTTTCTGGTGTTTCACTGGGGCCGGTCTATTCTCTCAGGCGAGGGTTGTGGACGGGAGGGGAAGGGGGTGATGAAGCTCAGGGAACGATATTCCTGTATTTCAGAGCAGAGACAATGATTACTCTCGTTTTAAAAATTACAGACTTCATTTAGACGCGATCTTATGTGCGATGAAGAATCATTTGTAACAGATTCCAATAATTATCTCACACCTATTACGGCGTACGACCTCGAGACAGTTGCCATCATAGTTTTGCTGACTCCGCCCTCGAGCAGCGCGTGAGTTTGCAGCCGACACAAGAGCATTACCGAATGATTGCGATGGATTCTGAAAACTCTGGAGGATTTTTCATTACACGAGATAAGATATACACTCCCTGAAATTTTCATTCGACGTGCCAAGCAATTTACAGCCCCATATATCAACATAACTTAGCTAAAACAGGTACACCATACTCCTGTGAACAGCGGTCCGACTGAAATCTATCTTGAGTGACAGCTGTCGTTTTCATGGTTGCAATGTTACGATTTCTGCACGTGTGTCATTCATAAATTTACTACGATTGCCACGCCCTCGGATACACAGACTCTGCGAAACGACAAGAATCATGCGAAATAATTCGCATTTGTTAGCCTTTTGAGTCGCAAAACTAAGTGAAAACAGATAATGTAGACAATAATCTATTGAAAGTCGAAAATCGCGAGTAATTCCCACTTGTAGCCATTTACTATTGAGCAGAAGGTGCGATAACCTATCCACCCCGGCCAAATCGTATTTGGAATAGGTCCATTTTGGAATAGAGTCACGTGAGAAAGGGTACTATATGGTCCAATATAGGACAGCAATCTCCCTATGCTTCCAATGCTAAAGATGATCAGGCAGATGCTTTAGAATGGGATGTAGACTGTTTTGAAACACTTCCAAGTTTGAGACATGTACAGATCCGTTTCACTTGTGACATGTCTCAAAAGTTGGGACAAAGTCATGTTTGGGCTTAGACGTTTCATTTTGAAACATGTAGTCGGCTCTACCATGGTTCAGCTTGAGACATGTATACACAACACGTTTCAAAATGTAGAACGTTACATGTTTCAAACGAACATGTGCTTATTGAAGATATGTCTCATATTGAGACATCATTAACTCATGTGAAAAGGACACGTGTTTCAATTTGAAACATGAAGCCCTTTTAATATGAAACATATACGTACTCACATGTCCCAAAAGTTGGGACAAAATCATGTTTCATTTTGAGACGTTAAACATGTCACCAATTTGTTACAGTGTAGAGAAGGCCCGCTTTATTTTTATAGAGCTGTGCCGTTAGGGCTATCGTAGTTTCCTTCAAATCCGGTGAATGTGGATATATATCCTTCACTGCTTCATTTATATAGGGATTATCCACAGCGAGAAGATCGTCTATGTAACGCTTGATGAATGAGAAGGAATGGGCTTTGAATTGATCTGTATTTGAAAGCGCCTGCATATTGTCATATTTATAAGAGAACAGATATAAGTCGGCCAACAGGGGTGCATTATTATTATCCATTGGAATACCTATATGCTGTTGGTATATTGTGTTTCCAAATTTCACATAGCTATTAATAATGAAATATTCAATCAATTCCATAATCAAATGGACTGCGTTAAATGTGACCATTCTAATCGACTTATTGCAGCAGAATTTATTGTACAAACAGAGCTATACCGCCAGGCGCTTCCACTCAGTTTTTTTTCAAATTTGACGACACATATCGCATGCTGATAGCAAAATACGAGCTTAGCGTGCAAGATCTATGGCGTTACGTTTCGTAACTTGTGTCTAATTGCGCTTAACTGGGGGTTAGGAGCCGTATGAACCCATGTACTTCAAGCTGCTCATGGTGTTCATATAAACAGTCACAATCGAAGCCTGACCGAGATACATCATTCTCTAGATGACGACTTTACCGCGAATACCATCTGGATTAAGAATACTGATCAGCGATACGGATTTGATATTTTTCGAAATCATGTCTTACCGGAATCATTGAAAACTGTCCACCGCTTCTCTCTTGCAGGAAATTAGCCTATGTTTATGGATACTATGACTTTTTTTGGAATTTGGGACTAATGGAGTCATATGGAATGTGGAATAGGCCTTTGGATTATGGACACGGAGATTCATTAATGGATGACGGCTGAATAATGAATGACGGAAGAGACGCTTGTAATTTAAATGCTATGGTCCTCTATCACCGAGGTGCTTATTTCTATGGTACAAATTGAGTTCATAATGGAAAGTTTACAAATCTTCAGACAGCTGAAAAAGTTCAACTTTGAAAGTTCGCCAAGCTTTATAGAGATATTGATGTACATGGGTTTAACTCAGTTTCTTTGAGGTAAGTTATGACTGTTTTAAAATTGACAATATTTCACATGTATATACGGATAATAGATATACCAATAGTTTCATAATTGTTAGATGTCTGTCCTCAGTATGTTCTTAATTTACAGTGTGGAATATTTCATTTCATTTAAATAAGCAATTTTCTTGAAAATGATATTTTGCCTCCACACTGTCAATAATGACAGCCATGTTTTGGGGGATCAGGTGTGTACCATACATGACCCTTGTGTGGGGCCTAATCGTGTATTTGCGCCCACTCGTATCAGCGCCAAATCGTGTAAACAAATTGCGCCTAATAACGTGTTGCGCCTAATCGTGTAGAAAATTTGCGCTTAATGGTGGAACTGCGCCTAATCGTGTACGAAATTTGCGCTTAATGGTGGAAATTCGCATAATCGTGTACGGAATTTGCGCCTATTTGTGTAAATGCGCCTAATCGTGTAAGGAGACTGCTTTTAATCATGCAACTGCTCCTAATCATATGAACCATCTTGCGCCTAATTCCGTGTTGTGCCTCATCGTGTAGAAAAATTGTTCCTAATTATGGAACTACGCCTATTCGTGTAAGAAATATGCTTCTAATCGTGGAAACGCGCTTATTCGTGAAAACCATTTTGCGCCTAATTATGCGTTGCGCCTAATCGTGTAGAAAATTTGCGTCTAACTATGGAAATGCGCCTAATCGTGTATAGAGGCTGCGCCTAAACGTGCACAACGTGAAGACATATAGCGCTTAAGCGTGTTCAACGCGCCTAATCGTGTAATGATCGTGTAGTCATGAAAACGACATAATATAGAGCAGGAAAACGGATTTGAAGATTGGAACATCATGATGGGCGGCTAGAATATAACTCTAAGCCAGACATTTATTGAATTGCTGTGCCCACCCCGAGTTCAAGTTTTTCGACTGTATTTGTGAAAAGCTACTAAATCTCAAGAACAGTTCACGGATATCGAATATAATCTGTTCTAAAACCATGCTCTGATTCATCATTTCATTTTCGGAGCTAATGCTGCAAAAGGACGTACGAGCGTTGAAATGACCATGTTGAAATGTTTCCGAAATCGGCCAATTTCAACCCATACAAAGTAATGAAAATGTAGATATGGGGAAGCGGATCTTCCCCCTGTGTTTGTACAAGTGAGAGCTTTGAAACGTGATGTCCGCCACTGTTTTTGTGATCCCTAGAGATAGTTCTCGCGAGAGTTGGGGTAAGGTTTTTCATATGCTCAACTTAGACTTTTCCAATTTTTTCCACCGACCAATGAAAATCCTGCACTTCAATTTTGAAAATTTGAATTCACTAATCAAAAGTCGAAACAGCCAACATTGCAAATGGTGACCCGCACAAGAGCCTGTATAATGAGCTGTCATATCTCGCAGCACCATCTGTATATTAAAGGGAGACAACTCAAGTAGTAGGAAAATGTTAAATTTCTTTAGAATTTTTGGGTGCTTGGGTGTGGACGAGCCTGCGCATTCGCGACTTCCGGTCACGTGACTTCCGGAAGACGTCACAAGCCGCCAAATTTTCTTTCGTGAAGGGACCCAGGGGTCGCGGTGGCATTGACGTCATACGGTGACGTCTTCAGTGTGTGTGTACGCCGGTGGGGGTGGATTACACAAACTGATGGCGTCATCCTGGAAAAGTTTGAGGGAACTCCTCTCATGGGAGTGACGTCATGAGTTCATAATATAATATAATAAGCTGTCATGTCTTGTAGCGCCACAATGTACGCCACGACATATATCCCGTTGGACGACTGAATTGCAGCACCACATGTATACTAAGGGGAGACAACTCATCATATAGCCAGCATTTGAAGCGTTGAAGCGCCCGCCCTTTAAGCGTTGAATGGTTTTCGCCACCCGCACTTGAAGCGTTCATTCGTTTTCGCCGCAGAGCGTCGAAGGGTGTCTAGACGCCTCAATACCTCAGGTCCCTGAAACAGAGAAGGAAGAGTGGACCTGAAGTGGACCTGAAGCGTTGAAGCGTTCAAACGCTTGGCGGCAATCGTGGCAGTTGTATGCTGAACTGGTGCTCATAGCGCTGTAGCGATCTATTTTTAGACCGGAGAAAATATTGCGATCTGTTTGATCCAACCAACAACCAATGAGAACAGCGGAATGCCTCCTGGCCAAACCTATCTGGTGGGACTGGACGCGCATGCCCAGTCAGCCCATATTACTCTGGTGCCAATGCGTGGCTTCCATGCCCCTCAGTCCACTGGTTCTCCGTATCGCGCTCCACGCCTTCCTATGCGACTCGTATTGTGCTTTCTATACTAATCTGCGCGTACGAGCAGTCGATCTTTTTTACCCCAGGGCGAATGCCTGGCTCGGGGCTCTCGTTTGGTGCAAATCCCATGTCGCTCACCACACTGGTTCTCCATATGCCGCATGCGTATTCAATCATGCGCATGCGCAGTCCACCTCATTACTCTAGGGATCCATTTGGTGAAACCACCATGCCGCTCCACCCGTTGGTTCTCTGTATAACGCGACATACCGGATGCCGTCTCCAGCAAAAACATCTCCAGACTTATCAGAGGTAAGTCATAAGTAGGTAATAGGTCCACCGGAAGCTACGTGACTCCTGTGCATGCCCCCACCCGACCGTACGCCCACCGCCCCACGAATCCTAGGCAATTTCACTACTACTAACTCATCATATAGCCTGTAGTTCTAAGGATGACAACTTATCATATGACCGGCAGGACGAATGTATCGCGGCGCCATCTTCATACTATCGGAAGACAACTCCTGCTGTACAGGTAGCAGTGACCCGGTCGGGCCTCCATACGATGAAATATCCGCACTTGATCCGCACATGATGCCTGCAATCCGCACTTGATCCGCACATGACGCCCGCAATCCGCACTGGTTCCGCACATGATCCCGCAAATCCGTACCTGATCCGCACTATCATTTTCGCCGCTAGTCGTCAAATAGCGTCTGGATTCAGGTTCCAGATTCAGTGATTCAGGGCCCAGAAATAGAGGAGGAGGAGAGGACCTGAAATGGCCCTGAATCGCTAACTTACAGACGGTGTCACCCTGGCTGACCAATAACCAACTACCAATAACCAACCTGTCCAGTGAACTCAAGAATGAATGTCCAACTCAACAGCTCTCGTTCAATGAAAACCCCATGTCTCTCACCCCACTGGTTCTCTGTATCACTCCACACTTGCCTACGACCCGATTTACACATTGCACACTACTGCTTGACCGTGCGCGCATACAGAGTCTGCCTAACTGCCCTAGTGGAAATTTCAGGCTCTTGTTCAAGGAAAACCCCTTGTCTCTCACCCTACTGATTTTCTATGCATCGTTCCACACCTTGTTCACATGCGCACTCGATCCTGTGTATGCTCAGTTCATCTAACTACACTGTCCAGAGATGACAATTTGTGAAACCTCCTTTTTCGTAGCATGCTCCATGATGTCATGCACACAGCCCCTGACATCTAGTCGTCATCGTTTGCCCTTTCTGTACTACTCCTTGAAATTTGATCTTGTGCCGCCATGTTGGATTGACCTATGACCTACTTATGCGAGCATGTTGCATGACCTTGGATACGTGGCCTACTTGTGACATCTGTGCAACCCCTGCGTATACGACCGGTGTTGGATTTTCTACACTACTCTGTGGAAGTGCGCACATGATAAGCAAACATATACTACGCTAGTGGGAATGCCAGGCTCTAGTGCATTCCTTTAGTGCAACCCACATGTCTCTTACCCCATTGGTTCTCCGTATCACACTCCACACTTCCCTATACGACCGATTTGAAGTTTATATACCACTCGGATGCCGGCCTATACGACTCTAATGGGAATGCCCGGCCCCCGGGCTCTCGTTTGATGCAACTCGACCCACGGGGTCTCCGTATAAGACTCTACACCAACATACACTATCCCAATTAGACTTTCTATACTACTCGTTGGTCGTACTCTTGCGCAGTCGGCCCATACTAGTCTATTGCGAATGCCGGTCTTCAACGATCTCGTTTAGTTAAACTCCTATTTCTCTCATCCTGGTTCTCCTCATCACGCCTCACACCTGCCTTGCTGGACTAATAGTGACGCCACCTTTCTCCTCCAGAGCCAACCTTCGTGACAAAGAGCTGATTTATGCTCACTATACCACTGAAGTGGCTTCTTAGATTATCATACAAAATAAAATTCTCTGCAGATGTTATATCTGCAATCGAAGCTATTAGTTCACTGAAATCATGCTGATATCTTGCTGTAATGCACGGACACACTTTGCCAACGATATATTCTGATTTCTTTAACAGTGTTAAAGAGAATTACAACTAAAGCGATGTATCCCTAGTATAAATCGTTCTCAGAGGTACAATTCCTACACTTTTACCGTGTTAGGAAAGCAGCTAAAGGACAGCAAGTCGACAACAATCCCTACTCGATGGATATTCATTTTCCACCAATGCCGGGAAAACACCAGAGACTACTTGAAATATCGGCCTTATTTATTGTTTGATTTTGTTCCAACACAATTAACCTGCCACTTCTATGGACACTTCTATGTCTTCACGTTGTGCACGTTTAGGCGCAGCCTCTATGCACGATTAGGCGCATTTCAACAGTTAGACGCAAATTTTCTACACGATTAGGAGCAACGCATAATTAGGCGCCAAATGATTTCAACGAATAAGTGCGTTTACACGATTAAACGCTTATTTCTTACACGAATCGGCGCATTTCCACAATTAGGAGCAAATCTCCTACACGAATACGCGCATTTCCACAATTAGGAACAGTTTTTCTACACGATTAGGCGCAACGCGGAATTAGGCGCAAGACGGCTCATATGATTAGGAGCAGTTGCATGATTAAACGCAGCCTCCTTGCACGATTAGGCACATATACACAAATAGGCGCAAATTCCGTACACGATTAGGCGCATTTCCACCATTAAGCGTAAATTTCGTACACGAATAGGCGCAGTTCCACCATTAAGTGCAAATTTTCTACACGATTAGGCGCAACACGTTATTAGGCGCAAGTGGTTTACACGATTTGGGGCTGACATGTTTAGGCGCAATACACGATTAGGCCCCCCACAACCCTTAATGGAGGTACACAAGTGGAGTGTTTGATTGGTAAAGTTTTATAATTCACTTTTCCTCAGTTTTAATTGGATATAGTTTATCTATTGTTTTGTGGAGCGGTTTAGTGTGAGTGTGAGTTATTGGTTTGCGGGACATATTCCCCAACCGACATATATATATATATATCCCCGGCAATATCCCCTGTCAAATCCTCACCCTGACATATCCCCCTGACATATTGTCAGACAATCAAAACTGCACCTGTAAAAATATATGTTAATGTTATGATATTTAAGGTGTTGTAAAATGCATTTTCTAGTTCTTGCTTTGTTTATTTGATAAAAATTGTTGTTTACAGGTCACTCCCCATACTAATTAAAATAAAGCAGGTTAGTGGACTGCGAAATACGTCTGGAAAGCGATCCTTAACCAGCAATTTCAATCAAATGTACAAAGTAAGCACTAGGATGTCTATTTTCTAATTCCAATATTATGAGGATTATGTTTTGCAAGGGAATGCCGAACGTAGAGGGTGCTGAATGCAGACGTTTTGAAATGTGTGGTCGTTTCGGTATGTTCGGGAGTGAATGTATCCACGAAATTTCGACAAAAATAAAAGCATAAATCTTAAACTCTCTAGTTAAAACCGTTCTCAGTTTGTTTAAACTTTTTGGATAAAAATCGACTTTTATGAATCCCTGCTCTAGTAATGAATTAATGAAACGAGGTAACAAGAAGTATGATATAAAATGATAAAAAATGATTATTGTGAGTTTCGTATGAAGTACCAAAACATAACATATGGGAATACAGTTAAAACTGCCATGGTACTGTCGTATAATACATACTGTACCAAATAGTAATAATTAGCAATAAGGACTGAATACATAAATAGCATGCATACAAATCTAAATGTAGGATTTCCAATAAAAAAAAACACATCCGAAAGTAGAAGGAATTTAAAAGTAAATTAGGATTAGCCTCCTTCTATTATGATTATCTGAATATTCATTCCTTATCCAATCAAAATAATCATCATATAGCCAGCATTATCTGAATATTCATTCCTTATCCAATCAAAATAATCATCATATAGCCAGCATTATCTGAATATTCATTCCTTATCCAATCAAAACAATCATCATATAGCCAGCATTATCTGAATATTCATTCCTTATCCAATCAAAACAATCATCATACAGCCAGCATTATCTGAATATTCATTCCTTATCCAATCAAAACAATCAGCAAAGGGAATAAATCCGGACTGAATTTGAAGTCGCCACTCAAACCAGTATATTACTACTTAAAATACTGTACATATCAAAAGATTAACATATATTCAAGAATTGCACCTCTGAATATCTGAAAATATGGGAATGGGGCAATATGTCGAGGGAGGTGGGTTGTCCAGAAATTGTTAATAACCGTTAAAACCAACATTGCGGCGAGAAACAAACAAGAAGCTTATGGTGGATATCTGAGCATTCGAGTCACGTAGGTAGTATATAGCATGCTTTTCGACGCTACTTTTTTGGGCACCGGAAAATTCGCCATCTGTTGGTCCATGTCAAATCGCAATCGGGAACCCTCAAATTTCGAGCTCAAGTCGTCCAATCAGAAGCGAGTATTTTTTTCAAATCCGTCACGAGTCCCATTGACCTTTGACCTCAGAAATTTGCATATCACGTGACCCAGGTCAAAGGTGCCGGTGTATTCTTCCGCGGTGATGCGGTCTGGCGGTGATGCGGTCGCGGAAGAAAGCTTCCGCGGAGAAAAATACGCTGCATGGTCCGATTGGGTCGAGTGAGGTATCAAAGTGAAGCATTCGTCAAGGGGCATCTGATGGGCTGTGTGTGGGGTTGAAATGTTGGCATTCTGCGCATGCGCGGTGGCCAAAGGGTATGAAAATAGACGTTTTGGAGCTAGGGGAGCCCCTAATGGACCGATGGGGTCGAGTGAGGTATCAAAGTGAAGCATTCGTGAAGGGGCATTTGATGGGCTGGGTGTGGGGTTGAAATATCGGCATTCTGCGCATGCGCGGTGGCCAAAGGGTATGAAAATAGACGTTTTGGAGCTATGGGAGTCCCTAATGGTCCAATTGGGTCATATGAGGTATCCATGTGAAGCATTCGTGAAAGGGCATCTGACTGAACTAGCGGCTCGGCCGTTGTCACCATTCTGCGCATGCGCAGACAGGGAATTGTGGGAAAAGGGTATGGAAATAGACGTTTTGGGATCTAGGGGAGCTCCTAATGGGCCGATGGAGTTGTATGAGGTATCCATGTGAAGCCTATGTGAGGGAGCATCTGATTGGACTAGTGGCTCGAGCGTTCTCACCATTCTGCGCATGCGCAGACAGGGAATTGTGGGAAAAGGGTATGGAAATAGACGTTTTGGGATCTAGGGCAGCCCCTAATGGGCCGATGGAGTTGTATGAGGTATCCATGTGAAGCCTATGTGAAGGGGCATCCAGTCATGGGTGGGTGCATGTAAAATTTTTCCTGAAAAAAAAAACGGAACACGGACTTTATCGAAAAATCCGGGAAAATACCTATATGGGGTATGGGGGTATATAGGTCGCCGGGCTTAACGGGGCTTGCCTATCAATAGAGTTATCTCCCCTAGTTCCAGGGTGGGTGTATGTAAAATTTTTCCTGAAAAAATACGGAACACGGACTTTATCCTAAATTACGGAAAATGCCTATATGGGGTATGGGGGGTATAGGACCATCCTGGGAAACCTACTTCTCGACATTTGCGGTATAGGTTGTGGGGGTCTCGTTTTCTTAGTCTCGTCATTTAGAACACGATAGGAAGTGTCGCGGAGCGAAACGGTGAAATTTTTGAAAAAAGTCACCGAGACCCATATAGTCCCATACTGGGGGTATAGGACCGATGTTTGTCCCACTGGGAAACCTACTTCTATACATTTGCGGTAGGGTTGTTTGGATTTGTTTTCTTAGTCTCGTCATTTAGAACACGGTAGGAAGTGTCCCGGCACGAAACGGTGAATTTTTTGAAGAAAGTCACCGAGGCCTGGGTAGGCTCATATAGACCCATATACTGGGATATAAGCCCAATGTATGTATAAATCCATGCGGGGTGGACATGTTGGAGTCTAGGTGAGTCCCTGGTGGTCCAATGGTGTCGTATGAGGTCTTATTTTGAAGCTCTCATGCAGGAGCACTTGACTACACTAATGGTTCGTACGTTGTCAATAGTCTGCGCATGCGCAGCCTGGCCGTAGTAGAGAAAGCAGGCATTTTTGGGGGGGTGTGTGGGTGTGTTTGGGTTAGAGATGGGCTATTCACGGTTCGAATGGGTCGTGTGAGGTATCCATGTGAAGTCTATGTAATGGAGCATCTGATGGCGTGGATGTGGGCTAGACATAGGGTCATTCTGCGCATGCGCGGTAGCCCAAGGGTATGGACATAGACGTGTTTGGGGTCTAGGTGGGCCCCTCATGGGCCTATTGTGTCGAGTGCGGTATCCATGTGAATCCTAGGTGGGGGAGCATCCACCTGGACTAACATTCACGTGGTTTGGTGGGTCTGCATGACGTCACTTCCGGTTTGGGTGAATGCTCAAACACGACCGCGCCCGGCCCCGGCCCGGCCCCGCCCCGGCCGCAGCGTGCGCGCGCGGGTTCTCCGGAGGTGCGCGTCATCACCAGGGCGTGACCTTTGGACATGTCCAGACTTGTCTTCTAGACAAAATGGCGGACTAGATCCGGAGAATACCGAAGAGGTCCCCCCGCAGTGAGTGAGTGAGTGAGTGAGTGAGTGAGGCGTGCAAAACGCCTATGAGGCGTCCCCAACGCCCGTCTTAACACATGGACGCACTAACGACGTTGAGTGAGTGAGTGAGTGAGTGAGTGGTCATATAAGGTCGTTTGTACACCATTAGCCTCAGTCTGTATCCATCCTTTGACCGGGTACCATGTCGAGTACATGTCGGTTCTGTCAAAAGACACTCTCTCGTCGCGACAATATGCTCAACGCATAGACAAGAGACACCAAGTCCCGCTATAGGTCCACCAAGTGGCGTAGGACATCCCTATACGATGACGGTGAGCGGCCCTACGGGGTGTGGAAAGACGTCCTGGGTGATGAAGTTTCTAGAGGAAGGTGTGGCAACCCCAGCTCCGACACGTGTTGTTTGGTATAGACGAACCCTATTACTTCGATTCCGAGCAGACCAACGTGGTAGTGCTCGATGATCTGATGAGTGCGGCCAAGGACAATTCGAAAATCGCCGACCTATTCACCAAAGGGTCCCATCATCGCAATCTGTCCGTCATCTATTTGACTCAGAATCTCTTTCCTCAAGGGAAGGCGTCCAGAGATATTGCCTTGAACTGCCAATACTTTGTGTTGTTCTCCAATCCCATTGACATAGCACAAATCCGTGTGTTTGGTAGTCGAATTTATCCTCAGGACATCGACCATTTCATGCAGGCGTTTCAGAGAGCGACAAGTCGTCCGTACGGCTACCTGTTCGTAGATTTAAAAGCCCATACCCCGGAAGATCGTCGGCTGACGACCCACCTGTTATCCGGCGAGGCATCACCACAGCCCCTACACTATCCACCGAGTCCACATCTGGTAGGGCAGCAGCAGCAACCCACCCCCATACAGCGTGTCCCCTTCATACCATCAGTCCCGGAATATCACCCAACCGTGAAGGACCAACCCGAGGTTGAAGAACATAATGTGAACTCGAGGCTATGGAAGGATTTGTTCAAAGAAAGTATGGACGCCGAGCTGGGCGAGATGTTGGAGGCCACAGGAAACAAGTTTCAACGCAAAGGGTATTCGAAAGAGGAAGCCGCAATTTTAGCCCATAACAGATTGGCACCCAGACTACGACGGGCTTTACGTCAGCGGTATGTCGACCTCGTGACCCATATGAAATTGTTGGATAAGGACCCAGTCCATATGGAAATTGAAAGAACAGCGTCGATGTTGAAAACCTCGGGCATGAACTGGAAAGCGGCGTATGTCAGAGCAATAGCACTAAAGAAACATTTGTTCGAACGCATCATTAAGACCAAAAGCGTCTCACTATAAATAGACCACACGGCACCAGTCCCCTCATTTCACCATGAGCACTGCAGAGTCCAACTTGTTTGAACTCGACAACGAGGATATTCTAGCCGAAGCCTTACGTCAAGCCAATGTCGATGCTATTATTGATACAGCGCAAGGTGGAGTCACCGTTCAGCACCAACGTATGCCTTCACATCTTACCACGCTCATAGATGACATCCAATGGGTGACACGCGTATGTCTTCTGCTGCATAAGAGACAGATAATATCCAACGAGGATACCAACACAACTACCCGTGCCCAGAATCTGCTGATCCTGCATGAGGCATTTCAAACCTTTATGGAGACCCAGCTGGAGACGGGAAATTATCTTCTTCAACCTCCAACATCAACGTCCAGTGATGATGGACATTGCATAACGCGTTGAGACATGTATGGAGACGGGCGTTGAGACGGACGTTATGGCGTTGAGATGGGCGTTAAAGCGTAACAACGGGCGTTGATGGGCGTTACTGTCTATAAAAGCAAGCGTATTTCCAAAAACACGCACAGTCGACGTTCAACCGTGAACATGGCATATACTTGCTCTGAGTGCGAACGCACGTTCACCAGGCATTACGATATGATGCGACACCAGAAAAATATACATGGGATTGAAGACTCCGAGGAGTGCGTTGAGGCGGATGCTGATACAGAGACTGCTGAGAGTGTATCGACTGATACCGAAACAGAGATTGCTGAGAGTCCATCTAGTGATACAGAGAGCTTGACCTCAGATAGTCAGCCTACATCCGTGGAAAGTGAGGCAGAACCTACCTTCTGGGATCGTATTGTGACAGCAGCTATCAATACTTACGCTGCAGCGATCGAGGACGCCGGAGAGGATAATTTACAACAGGCATACACCCAAATGCGCCCTCGCATCAGGAAAACAGCCATGGCGATCTATGAACAGTATACCTTACTACCGCTTGAAATGAAAGGCGACCTCACGCACAGGTCCATCATGAAGACCAAGCGTCACTTGGAAGAGGCTATGGGGCTACCACCCACCGAGGCTCTGGAAAATGCGATCAGAATGCGCAAACAACTGTTTCAGGACATGCTGCCCGAAGAATATCCAGGCCTGCCCGACGACGCTTAGGTCACACCGAGCAAAGATGGAACATTTTGAAATGGCGACTTCTGATTGGATAGGAATACATCTAACGGACAGGAACGAATATGACAGATGCAAATGGTGGCCTCTGATTGGGCAAGAGTGTTTTTGAGTTGTAAACATACCCAACGCGGCTCCCCCAGCGTTGGTATGATGTAACATTGGGGAAAATAAACTATATGAAAATAACTTCTTGTTGTTGTTGTTCTCTCAAGTGTCATCCTTGTTGTTTTAGATCACTCCCGCGCGCGCGCGCTGCGGCCGGGGCGGGGTCGGGCCAAGGTGCGGCCCGGGAAAGTTGGAGGTAGTGTTTGAGCATACTGAAAAAACCCCGAAAGTGACGTCACACACACACACTTGCGCAGACCCACCAAACCACGTGAATGTTAGTCCAGGTGGATGCTCCCCCACCTAGGATTCACAAGGATACCTCACTCGACCCAATAGGCCCATGAGGGGCTCGCGTAGACCACAAAAACGTCTATGTCCATACCCTTGGGCTACTGCGCATGCGCAGAATGACCCTATGTCTACCCCACATCCACGCCATCAGAGGCTCCATTACATAGGCTTCACATGGATACCTCACACGACCCATTCGAACCGTGAATAGCCCATCTCTAACCCAAACACACCCACACACACCCCCCAAAAATGCCTGCTTTCTCTACTACGGCCAGGCTGCGCATGCGCAGACTAGACTATGGACAACGTACGAACCATTAGTGTAGTCAAGTGCTCCTGCATGAGAGCTTCAAAATAAGACCTCATACGACCCCATTGGACCATTAGTGGCCCACCTAGACTCCAACATGTCCACCCCGTAGGGATTTATACATGCATTGGGCTTATATCCCAGTATATGGGTCTATATGGGGCTATAGACAGACCTCGAACTTTTTTCAAAAATTTCACCGTTTCGTGCCGGGACACTTCCTATCATGTTTGTCTTGACGAGACTAAGAAAACAAATCCAAACAACCATACCGCAAATGTCTAGAAGTAGGTTTCCCAGTGGGACAAACATTGGTCCTGTACCCCTAGTATGGGACTATATGGGTCTATATGGGTCTCAGTGACTTTTTTCAAAAATTTCACCGTTTCGCTCCGGGACACTTCCTATCATGTTCTAAATGACGAGACTAAGAAAACAAATCCAAACAACCATACCGCAAATGTAATAGAAGTAGGTTTCCCAGTGGGACAAACATTGGGCCTATACCCCCAGTATGGGACTATATGGGTCTCGGTGACTTTTTTCAAAAATTTCACCGATTCGCTCCGGGACACTTCCTATCATGTTTGTCTTGACGAGACTAAGAAAACAAATCCAAACAACCCTACCGCAAATGTCTAGAAGTAGGTTTCCCAGTGGGGCAAACATTGGTCCTATACCCCTAGTATGGGACTATATGGGTCTCCCTGAACTTTTTCCAAAAATTTCACCGATTCGCTCCGCGACACTTCCTATCATGTTTGTCTTGACGAGACTAAGAAAACGAGACCCCACAACCTATACCGCAAATGTCGAGAAGTAGTTTTCCCAGGATGGTGCTGTACCCCCCATACCCCATATAGGCATTTTCCCGTAATTTAGGATAAAGTCCATGTTCCGGTTTTTTTTGTTTTTTTTCAGGAAATTTTTTACATGCACCCACCCATGACTGGATGCCCCTTCACATAGGCTTCACTTTGATACCTCATACAACTCCATCGGCCCATTAGGGGCTCCCCTAGCTCCCAAAACGTCTATTTTCATACCCTTCGGCCACCGCGCATGCGCAGAATGGTGACAACGCCCGAGCCGCTAGTCCAGTCAGATGCCCCTTCACGAATGCTTCACTTGGATACCTCACTCGACCCCATCGGACCATTAGGGACTCCCCTAGCTCCAAAACGTCTATTTTCATACCCTTTTGCCACCGCGCATGCGCAGAATGCCGATATTTCAATCCCACACCCAGCCCATCAGATGCCCCTTCACGAATGCTTCACATTGATACCTCATATGACCCCATTGGCTCATTAGTGGCTCCCCTAGCTCCAAAACGTCTATTTTCATACCCTTTGGCCACCGCGCATGCGCAGAATGCCGATATTTCAACCGCACACCCAGCCCATCAGATGCCCCTTCACGAATGCTTCACATGGATACCTCATATGACCCCATTGGACCATTAGGGACTCCCCTAGCTCCAAAACGGCTATTTTCATACCCTTTGGCCACCGCGCATGCGCAGAATGCCGATATTTCAATCCCACACCCAGCCCATCAGATGCCCCTTCACGAATGCCTCACTTTGATACCTCACTCGACCCCATCGGACCATTTTATCTAGGGACTACTTTTTCTCCGCGGAAGCTTTTTCCCGCGACCGCATCACCGCCAGGACCGCATCACCGCGGAGGAATACATTCCCTTTTCCACAAAATTCAAGATGGCGGCCAAGCGCACACCTCCTCATTAGTCCGAGTTGTCTCCCTTGCGTCCAGAGTGTACAGATGGCGCTACTAGTTCCTCCTCAATTCCTCCCCGTGACGTCACTACATCCGGGTGAAATGTTACTCGAAAGTGGTAGACCCTACTACTGACACAGAACGGGTCTTCTGAGAAATTATAGATCGCTAATCCATAATAATCGCCTTTCAACAATATGTTATGCGATATACAAAATGACGACCCCTGATCAACCAAAACCTCATTTCTGGTCACTGTTGGAATGTTAAAGGACCTGGTCCGGTTTAGTGAGGATTTGACCCCAACGATTTTCGGTTCAATGTCTCGAGGCTCGATCTTGTGTGAAAAAAATAAAATAAATAAGATTGCTTTTAATTGTATCTTTATGTTGTCAGAACACTTTCCTTGGTATGCCAAACTAAATTCTGAGGGAAAGTGTTCCCCTATATTAGATTTTCGTAGTCTATCTTCCGCAAAGAAATTGAATTGAACTTCTGACCTGCATGAGCGCTGTGGGATGCCATATGGAACGGTAAATTTCATATGTGGAACTCATAACAAAACGGAACTTATTCCAGTGTGCACCACAATATTTTCTTCGGGTTGTGATTTGACACATGAATTACATGACAGAATGTCCGGTTTTTATTCAAGACTGAGTATGACCTGCTGTACCCGGTATACACTTCATCAAACAGCTCCACGGAACAATAGGGAAAATTCTTTAAAACATTTATCTCGCTTTCGTTGACGGTTTTGTCGATTTATCATGCAAATTGTCGTGAGAGTACTTGACACAGAACGGGACTTCTGAGAAATTATAGATCGCTAATCCATAATAATCGCCTTTCAATAATACCTGTTGCGGTTTTCTTCGTTTTTTCAGCTTTGCTTTCCAAACTCTTCTAAACTATACATCCAAACTTGGACAACGGGATCTACACGTACAGAGGCACGCACGTATCCGTCATATCTCAAATTACAATATATATAGTCGCCTTTTGGCTATCCGATTACGCAACTTTGAAAGTAAATCCAATTCGCTACGAGGCGAAATTAGAAAATCCGAGACACACTTTGGGGTTTGAAATGTCCAGAATGGATATGTCAAGTTTTTAAAAACCTTTTGGGAAAAAACCGAGAAGTTGTTAGAAATGTAAGACGAAGGCTGTAATTTGAAAATTGCTTCGATTAAACTGAATCCGTACCTGTCAATACATAGATCATATACCTGATTCAGTGGCTTGGTTGAGATGTAATTAAAGATGACCTAAGGGGCGTCCGAAATTTCTGTGAACGGGTCCTTCAGTGCCAAATTGAAAACCGACCTAAGAAAGAAATTGTTAGAAATTGTTGGAGTTCTTTATCTTGTCGTGTGCACTGAGTAATTCTAATAAACTGGGTCGTAGGCTTTTAACTAACACTCTCTTGAAGTGGTCTAAATGGAATCGTCTGCTTCGAAGTGAAAAAAACATAATTGTCTCACTGTAAAAATATGAAGCCAGACTACAACCAGATGTCCAATTATTTTGAGGATAGAGCTGAGACGACACATATTTAGGTTCAAATGGTTTCCTGTCTTGATATATAGATTGTTGTTGATGTAACACTTTATTGTCATAATTCTCAACTATTCTGTCACTGTAATATTCTGATAGGCCACACCAATCCGTGACTGCACAAAATTAAAGTTACTCCTTTAACAATAAGTTCCGCTGAAAACATCGGCAGGTGCATTGAGACAGCGGATCACCATGGCTCATTCATCAAGTCTCTTTCCTATCTCTTAAAACCTAGGAAATATATTTATTCAAAGCTAACTGGATTATTTTCTACCTGAAGTTGCTAGCATTATCATAAAGATAAGCGTAATGGTCCTTTCTTGGAATAGTAGCATAATTTGAAACACATTTATCATATTTACACCAGTTATCAATAGTTAAAAAAATATATATTGAAGTACCTCAATGCACCTGCCAATGCTATCAGCACAGCTTCTTTTGCAAATGACTATTTTGAATTTTTGTGCAATTCACGGATTCAAAATAGGCTCAAAAGATGTGTCTATTATTGTCTACTTTAAATGCGGATGGATACACTTCATGGAAAATGGATGAGGTAAAGCAACTCTGACTGTTTGGGCTCGATTCATTATGTAATATATTTGACATGTGATAGGTGTTTAGACATTTGGTCGCAATTATATCTGACAATCCATTTGTTAAGATGAGAAATAGTTGAGAAAAAAATCGACCTTTATTCACTCTCTACAGAGAGCTGGTGTGTTTTTGATAAATTCGCCTAACTCGTTTCAATCTGGCCAAGGGCAAGTAAGGCCGGAGGGATTATCGGGACTTTCCAATAATAGCTAGTTTAATATTCTAAACATATCTATCTTGTATTTAGTTATTCTGGTGCAAAGTTTATGATTTGGAATCGGTAATATAAACAAAGTTACAGTTTTACGAAACAATACTTTGATGCTGTTATGCGCAATGTTTCTGCTTGAGAGTTGCCCCATGCGTTAACATATGCACGTCAATTTGACGTACTAGGATTCAAAATTAGTTCATCACACTAGATCGATAACTATAGAAAATAGAGCTATTCAATACCGAATTCACGACCAAGCCGAGGATGGAAAGCGATACATACAATCAATTCAGTGCGATTAAAAATAAGGGAAATAATTTAAATTACTTTGGTGATGCCTACTCTTCGCCCATGAATGGAGATGAATGGAAAAGGAAAGATTTTTTTTTGTGATGGTTTAGCTTGTTCAACGCCGATAATATTCCATAATACATGATTCAGATTGGGGGTATTTGTATTGCTTGTTACATCATTTAATATGATACAGATATTTGAGGAGGAAATAATTCAATTTTAACGTGGTACGCAGAAAGAGGGAATTGCTTGGATGTGAACAATATATATCGACTGATATTTGGATAAATGGAATCAGTAAAGTGTAAACGAGGAAATAATTACAAGGCCCGCGAGGTTTTTATGTGTTGTGATTTGATAGCAGACACTATTATTATGTACATGTATCTGAAAAGCTTTCATCTGATCATGTTTTATGTATGGAGGGCGAAATTGTCTGACAGAAGTACATTTTCTTGGTACATTCAAGCGAGAAAGCATTAATTTTTACTTTTACAGTACAAAAACATCAATATTCTGGCATCACCCAAATTGAAGTATTTGTTTCTCTGACTTTTTTCGTACAAGTTGCTAAACTGATGCTAAACTGAATACTTTTCCAATCTTGAAGGACACTATAGAACAAGAGATAACAACTGTTATATCTGTTTCTATGTCGCCTCTCAGACTACTGGTAGATGATTACAATTTCGACATCGTAAACTATCCCTTCCTGGACAGTAATATTCCAGTGGGATCTGCATATGGCGTATACATATCTCGCCTAGTAGCATTTGCTAGATCCTGTGTTAATTGTGACGATTTCAATCAACGTCACAAAACATTGTTGCAGAAACTTATTAAACAGGGCTATTCCTCCAAGCGCCTCCACTCAAAGTTTCTCAAATTTAGCGATACATATCGCACGCTGATAGCAAAATACGAACGTAGCGTGCAAGATCTATGGCGTTACGTTTCGTAACTTGTGTCTAATTCCGCTTAACCCGGGGTTAGGGGCCGTATGAACCCATGTACTTCAAGATCCTCATGGTACTCATATGAACAGTCACAATCAAAGCGTGACTGAGATACATCATTCTCTAGATGACGACTTTACAACGATTGTTATGGATTAAGAATACTGATCAGCGATACGGATTTTATATTTTTGGAACATCATGATGTCTTGTCGGCATCATTGAAAACTGTTGACCGCTTCTCTCTTGCAGGAAACTAGCCTATGTTTATGTATACTCTGATTGTCCTTTTTGAATTTGGTGCTAATACTGTTATATGGATATGGAATAGGTCTTTGGATTATGGACGCGGATATTCTTTAATGGACGACGGCTGAATTATGAATGACGGACTAGACGCTTGTATTTGGATGATTTTTCTGAAAGAATCTCCAATGTATCCCCCAGAAATTCGGCAACTGACCGTTAACTCGTCCGGATATTCCGAGGCTGTATTGGATCTAAAATATATAAAACAAGCTACAACAGCAGATATCTAGCATACTCTATAGTAGTCCTCCCAGCAATGTTATATCTCTGAATTACGATAAAATCACACAAATAATGGCATCATTCCATTTCGTATCCGTCTATGGATCTTTCTTTCCAGCTTTTATTTCATGTTGTTTCAGAGGCAAGCTTTGGTTGTGCCTGTTCTCCGCTATTTCATGAATTCAGATTCATGCCCAATAAACGAAATTAACTCTTCTTGTTTTTTAGATGATGTCATTTGGCAAGGCCGCTGGTGTATTCTGAAGATTAAAGAAAGCGGTCTCTTTCCCGTAGCTCGCTTCGGGTCGAATAATTTGATACTAACAGAATGCCATGATTACAGACTTGATCAACATGTTTCGGGTTGATCGGAATATGTGTGAAAATGAACGGTAAAATACGAGCTGAAGTACACTGAGTTCCGGTAAAATAGTGGAGAAGAGTGTCGGATTTAGTTTGCTGACGAAACTGAGCTCGTCATACTTTGGTTTAATTGAGGTTCATTCATCTTCCCAAAGCGAGTTATATATCAGAACTATATGAGTGGGAGAGACGACTTCTACGACCTCCTAGTACATAGTGAAATCTGATAAAATAAACAAATCTGAAGTCATATCATGCAGTTTCGCGCCATTTGTTCTGTTGAACGGCTGTCGAATTAGAGGATTTGAAATCACAGTTCTTCCTTTCTTAAATCTTTATACACGTGTGAATTATTCATACGTGGCAAAAATGTTCAATTCTTAAGATACGTCGAGGTCTTATTGTCAACACATTGTACAGGTGCAGGGATGACAGTGAAGAATGTGTATATAGATATGCCTCTGATGAGAGAGCAAATTCATGCAATGTAAATACAGCGTTGTATAGAGGGTCTTAACTCATCAAATAGGACATATGAACGAGGATGATATGTAAGATAGATTCACTTAATTATGACTGAGACTGACATTGTACATTTCTCAGGTTTATAATCTAAACGTTATCGATTTGTATACTTATTTTGGCACACCAATTTATGGCCTTTTCACGTTTTCTCGGTGTGAGAAAGAACAAATTTCAAGTTACTCCTTTCGATTTATGAGGGTTAATGATGCATTTTTCCGAAGTGTATTTTTTTGTCCAGCAATAGACGTTCGTTAGTAAGATTGTTATTATAAGAAGACATAGCTGCGATTGGTGTATAGATTCGAGAGTACAATTATTTTTTGGACAGATTATTTGTTAAATCCATTCCATCATCCTAAACATGCCATAACTCTTCATTAATTTCAATTCTAGATGGTGTGCGTGTAATTGTCTGGTCATTAGGTGTTACGCATGTTGCTAACACAACCCACCCGATATTGATACTCTTAAGTAGCGATTCACCCAGCTCATCTGTCAGCATTTTGGGAGAGTTCGCGCAATAAAATGATCCTAAATTTCATTGTCATTATCACCCCGAACAATGCCGACCTAGATCTGGTAGATAGCAAATCCAGTCACACTTCAGAGAGCGGAGAGCCACCGCCTTTTAAGGGTGATGACTTTGCCTCATCATCCTGAAAAGGTGACCTAAATTTACAATCATTGCTCATCACTCTTCAGATTTCAGATTTTTAAAAACGATCATAGAAAAGGGTTATGGCTCTAACTCATCACCTTTTCGAGGTGATAATTATCACCTTTTTTCTGGCTGTGTTTGGTTACTGATCTTTCAGAACTAAACATTCGCAAGCCAGGTTTGAACATATACTGCGATAAGTAATGCTGAACTTGCTTGACTGCAAACTTGTACATCTAAACAATGGATCCCAGATTGAGGATCTTAGAAAGGTCTTAACAAGGACACAAAAAGCATTAAATCTCATCCACATTTCAGGGGAAGAATTGGGGTTTGGGTAGGGTTAATCATCTGAATCCTAGCTTAAAGATATATATCATTAGTTTGTAAAGTTTTCTTTTAACAAAAACAATATCATGAGAACAAAAAGTTCTCTTGTTGTGAGAACGATGGACTAGGAACGATTGAATATCATCAGAACGAAAACAATATATTCTTCTGTAAAGCTTTCAATATGGGAAAACTGGGTTTCGATTGCTGTAGGAGAAAGAGCGAGAATTATATTTAACGTAGCATTCAGCAATATTTCATCAAAATAACGGCGATCGTATAAAACGCTACGTACGTCAACAAGGCAAGTCAACAATCCAACACCAACTTAAAAGTGACAAACCCAACACATTAAATAATTGGTATAAACAGTATAATTTATTGAACAAACCGACTGCTCTCTAATAATTTAAAATCAAATTTTCTCTCACCCGACAAAAAGATCTTCTAAACTAGCTGCTCGGTAAAAGATCCCTAATTATCACGGTAAAGTCTATATAGTCGATCAAGATATGTTTAATTGTGAGTTTCTCATGGTGTTGGTGGTTGGTTCATTGTTATAGGAGCAGTAGGAGGTGAAGAATTAGCCGTTTGTTACCATGGTTACTGTTGGGCTCGTCATGGGAGAAATTGGCAGACAGTTTTTTTTTTCGTGCTAGGAACATATGGAGGAATAACGGGACTTACAAGGACGGAAGGAGAAGGAGCGACGGACTGTTAACTTATCCCACTAACTAAATTGAGTTATCGTCTCTGTAGATTGTACCATGATTTCAATAGCGTTAACAATGTGTAACTTCACAGACATTGGTAACATTTTCGAGCTTCAACTATAAAATCTGCAGAATGAAATCGCAATACATTCTCGTAATTTACCTTGCATATCTCCGGGATTAAGGACGAATTATTTGTGGATGTACTGAAGGTGTTAGAAAAAGATGCCGGCAAGATGGCAATGACACCACATGTCAATACTCTGACTGCATATCTAAAAACATCACAATTATATTATAATTTATATCTCAGCCACGCTTTTATTCTAGATGTTCATGTGGACATCTTGAATTACAAGCATCTGGTCCGTCATTCATAATTCAGCCGTCGTCCATCAGAGAATATCCGCGTCCATAATCCAAAGACCTGTTCCATATTCCATATAACAGTATTAGCACCAAATTCAAAAAGACAATCATAGTATACATAAACATAGGCTTGTTTCCTGCAAGAGAGAAGCGGTCAACAGTTTTCAATGATGCCGGCAAGACATCATGATGTTCCAAAAATGACCACACGGCACACGGCACACGGCACGGACTTGAGCGATATTCGATACAAATTTTCAAGAGCAATGATGTAATAGCCATATCAAGTCATTTGATGCAAACTGATGATTTATTTAACCGTTAGATAGAAGAAACGGCACAAACGGGGATATATTAGAAGAATGCAATTTCTCATTGAGAAGTCTGTGAGGTCCGACGCCGACCATGTTAACCACAGTCACAATCTACAATCACAATGATTGTACAGAGGTTTATGACTGACTTAATCATGTGGTCTACTCGAGGAGACCGTATGTCAGAGAGAGGGAGAGAGAGAGAGAGAGAGAATTAAGGTTTAATGTCGCGTTCAGCAATATTTTAGCTATATAGCGAGGATCAAACAAAATTCTAAGTACTCAAGCCAATAACTTACTAATCCAACGCATTAAAACATACACACATTAAAACTTATGTAACAAGCCGATTTCTCTCAAATAACCGAAGATGTAATCCTCCCTCATCCAACTAAAAAGATCTTCCAAAGTAGTCGCTCGATAAAAAGCATCTCTTACAATCTGAAATCCGTATGGGAAGTGGCCCTTAAACTGCAATTTCAATCAATCTGTTTATTGTATGTCAAGGCCACAAGCAAATGTGCAGATTCGGTATAATAAGCACCCTACATCGGTGATCTAATCGGTGCACATTTTTGATATTTGTCAGTGTCATTCTGTTGGTTCTGACGATAGAATACATTTAGAAAGTGATCGTATAACATAATTTTTATTGTTTTGGGATTACATTATCTTAAAAAAACAAAAACAATCATAGCATTCATAAGCATACATGTAGGCTAGTTTCCTGCAAGAGAGAAGCGGTCAACAATGTTTAATGATGTTGTGTAGAAGTCCTTAAAGGTCAACCCAAACGGAATTTTTTTTGGTCTAAAAATCCTTAAAAATCATAGTTCATACTTCACTTTGTATGAAAAATATATTGAAAAAATTCTAATCTGATCAGAAACACACGTAATATGGGAGCAAAGTGGGCTTCTCCACACTTTCACAGCTGGGTTGATGACGTCACGCAGGGAAGTTGCCTGAGAAAAAACAGCGGATAACATGGAAAGCGAGTGCAGTCAGAGCTCCGGTTCAGATGTCGATTCGAGCGATATCAGCTGCTTAGATGGAAATATTTTTCGCCAAGAAGATGAAATAGACATAGAGGAGGATGATGACGGGCAAATTAACAGTTGTTTGCAGACCAACGGCGGAATTCAGCCCTATCAATTTGAGCCGTACGGCTCCGATTCTGACAGTGACAACCACTCTGACAACGTGGAACTCGACGACGACAGGATTCGGAGAGGTCGTTTGTTGAATACAGATTGGTATGCAACTTGACTGGAAACCTTATTATCGTCATCTATAAGACCAAATGTCCATATATTTCAAACTGTATTGAATGTAGAACGATTCTGTGATGTAACGAACGAGCACATCTGTGTTGTTATTGTTGTTACTGACCGAGGCAGCCTTTTCGAAGGGATAAACTCCGGGATTCGGCAGTATGGACAGTAAACTGTTGATAACTCTACTGATATACGTCCGACTTGAATTTTGTTTGTTTTCCCATAATCCCCATGAAATACCAATTTCAGAATTATATAGTTTGATAAAAAAACTTTGGACATTCATGGCGAAAAGTAAGCCGTGGTGAGTGGATCGGCATTCACATTTGCTCAATTTTCGACAAATTACCTCAATTAAATTGAAATCGAATGATATTCCCACAATCTCAAATGTCAAGGGATTATGAAAGTATAATTATCACTTCTGTATCTACAGCCATTCACTCCAATTGGTGTTTTTATTTATTTACTTATCAAACGTATATATATTTATGAAAGATCATTTTATTATTATTATTAAATAGTATATAATTTAGATAATTTATTTGCGTGAAGTTTGTGCCAACATTTGGCTAAAAACGCATACATAGAATGAATAAAATTGAACATACAAATACAGACATTAAGACACATTGGAACAAATGGTTAAACGTGTATATATGAAATAGAGACTCATCCAGTCTAACCTGTAGGTGTTCAAGCAACAAATGCCACGCGAGAGCGAGCAGGGCATGTACAGCCGTCCCCCTGCCCGAGGCCTCGCTTGCAGGCTAGATTCGTTTAGCCGATGTCCGTGATAGATTCTCCTTGTCCGATTTCTTTGCCGTCACATTCTGATTGTTCTTACGTTTGATAGTTGGAATAGCTGTTCTCTTTAGTTTTGGTTTGTACCCGAATTCAACTGCTACGCTGTAGATGTCCTCGAATGATGTCTTTCTGTCAAAATGTGCCGAGCAAATTATACGAGTACTGGCTCGGGCCCTCTTTCCACACTCTCGTGTTGCGTACAAATTTCGTCCAATTTGCAGCGATTTTCTCGTCTTTGGGCCACAAATGAATACTAACACCGTCATCTGTAGTAAAACTGCAACCTCCCACTACACAACGTCGCGGCATATTTAAAAAATGATGCCCCGATACTCCGAAAATCTCCAGAAATCAGCAGCTACATACGACTGTGGTATACGGCTTTAACATAGAGAATACAAGACGGCTTCCCTCCGTGACGTCACAGCTGGAATTGACAGGAGAGCGATTTTCACCTTTCAAACGGCAATATCTCGCCAACCAGACTGCACAAAATTATGAAAAAATATCATTATTTTCAGAATCGAAAGGACTATTTTTTTATATTTTTGACCTCAGAGCGTTTGGGTTGACCTTTAACATCGCATCGACCCTTAACGGCCGACATATCGACCCTTGACATCGCATTGCGACGTTTAAGAGTCGATGCAATGTTAAGGGCTTCTACAATGCTGGCAAGACATGAGGATATTCCAAATATCAATTTCGTATCGCTGATCAGTATTCTTAATCCATATGATTTTCGTTGTAAAAGTCGTTATCAAGAGAATGACATATTTCAGCCAAAGTACATTTTATTTTAGCAGGGGAGCCCTTTCGTTCAAGACAGGTTTTGAAACAGGCCCTTACTAAAAATATATCTCATTAAATGATTTTATTTCAAATATGTAAACTGGCAATGTTTCTAATACTGTCTTCTATGTTGTTCCATTTGTTGACACCTCTAAAAAGTTCTCTGACTTTGCAAAATAAATTTAGGAATAGATAAGATTCTTGACAGCAGCTCTCGTTCCAAACCCAGTATTTACAGATTGAAACAGATCAGCTGGATAGTCAGGGCCATTCTCATTCATACATTTATACGTTAAAATATCTGTTTGATAATAAAATCTTTCAGACAAGTTAAGCCAATTAATCTCATTAAGAACTGTGCAGTTGGTACTGTTATATGGTAATTCAAGATTTATTTCTCCAGCTCTGTTCTTCAACTTTTGAAGTTTCTCCAGGTATGTCTTTGCACATGTACCATATTCGATATCGCAAAAATCTAAAATAGGCATGACTAAGACATATAGTTGAGTTGACAAATTTAAATCTATATAACATCGGATTCTTCGCAGCAACACATTTTACATGAATAGCTACGCTTTGATTGCGACCGTTTCATTGTAAAAGTCGTTATCTGAAGAATGAGGTATCTCAGTCATACATTGATTCTCAATGCAGAATATCTATCAAAAGATGTAGTGACTGGACGACTGTTGATAAAACATTATAAGACAGCTACAGTAACGGGAATAAATCAACCCAACTTGCGTCACGAAACTGTCACGAAACTCTGAAGTAATCTATAGCATAATGGTATCCTTTGCAAAAACTGGACAAATTTGAGTTCAAATTATTGGGCAAGCAAGAACGTATTATATACCGATTGGAGAATACATCAGATCATATCTTCATTAAATTCCACATATTTATGGTAGCTTCAATGCGTGGGAAGATAAATTTGCATAGTACTACTGATTTATTCCTTTGCGAAACAATTGGACACTGTTAGGCATGATCTGGAAACGCTATCGGTAACGGAATTGATCTCATAGCATACTTTGAATCAATTTGTATCAAAATATATGTGATATTTTTCTTGCGATACAGCGAACATCGCCAGCAGTTTATTTCCTGAAATTGCACATGATGGAACGGAACCGAAGGCTCATAATTTCGTGCAAACAAAACGTTTATTGTAAGTAAACATTTCTACCCATATGTAAGCACTCTGTGTATCAAATATTGCATAAATTACCATATATGCATGTGGGCTCTTTCACAGTTCCCCGCATTAGGACGATATGACATCGACCAATGTAGCTTCCTGTTAAGCAGAGATACTGACAACCTAATGGATATTCTCTGCAGGACTGCTATCTCATACCGAAACCAAATTCATCTCCACCAATATTGATATTTTTATGGAGCAAAATAATAGAGAGCCAAAGACCCTGTTACCTGATTTGGAAGACTTGGGGAGTCCGATGTATTATCGTGCGTTTCTGAATATTTATTTAGGATATACAAAAAAGTATTTCTTGAAATGACATGAAAAGTGACACGGTGATTGCTGAGATCGTCAACTTTCTGCCATTATAAGAATTCCATCGATGACGTCACTCTCTTCTTCACGCAAGAGAGCTACTTTTAAATCGACTTTTCGGCTCAGTTCCCGCGGTGGACAGTACCAGTTATCGGACAACGTACCAAGAATTTGACGTTGAAGTACAATGTATTTTCAAGTTTTGTGCATGAGACTCGTGAGTTGGAGCTCGGATGTGAAAGATGATACGAATATTGCCCAATTTCAAGATTTATTTACTTGAGAGTGAGATCGGGAAGACAAGATAGGTCGAATTTCGCACACCCGGCACAACACGATAAATTACGAAGTTTGATGAGAACATGTTGAGGAAATTTTAAATATATCTTCGTTTCGTCCATTCCTAGAACTCTATAATTTGCATAACAATTAGAAATGAACCCCCCTTTGTTCTGACATCTTATTGCCTTGTCATCACGAGCATAACACGAGTGCACGAGATGCGTGTCTGATAAATGATCCCTCCGATAACTAATCCGACACCCGTACCGCACCCTCTGGTAAGGGTGTATGGGGCTGATTCACCGCCCTTCTGTATTTTTGCTATCCCTCAGCCCAGAGAGCTCAAACTTACCACACGCTACCCTTGTGTCAAACGCTACCAGAATTGCTTATTCCTACGAAGTAGGCTACAGATCGCAAATTGTCCGGTAATGAGTCAGTCAGTCAGTCAGTCAGTCCATCCGAATCCTTTCGTCGGCAAAATAAGGAGAACCGTTGACATTAGAACCTTGATTTTTGGCATGAACGTGCATTAGGGCATTGTTACGAGCAAGTTCTGAGTTGACCGAATTCTGATGAAAATTTGATTTATAATTATTTTTTTTATTATTTATTGGTAGCTCAGCGAGTACACTGTCATGCCCATCGGGAAGCCTTGGCTGTATGTTTCACTGTATATATAACACAGTACAAAACGTGATGGGATAATGAAATAGGAAATGCTAATTTTCCATCATTTGTTAGTGCATTTATCTACACTGCTATTACCAGGCAACTTGCCATTCTTAATACACACAATTCAGTATATTGTTATAGATATATGTAAACTGTGGCCTTTAACGTGTATCCTATTTCACATCCAAACATTTCATCACAGACCAAATCATGCAGGCTTCAAATTTAGGTCAAATTGCCACTGATGATGAAGTATCCTACATCAACCAATTAAGTCAGCCTGAAGCAATAACCCAGCAGAACATAGAAAGATCTGGTATCATCCTTCAGATTAGCCTGTGAGCAACAATGATAAAATTTACTGAGGGTGAAACAAAGCTGTCCTGCAAGCCACCCAAGGAATTTATCAGCTTGTGTTGGGACATTTTGTTGGTATCATGTAAGTTGTTTAGTAGTTTACTCATTCAAATCTCCATACCATATTTTCTGTTATTCAATAGACAAATTTCTTTACTGGTTTTAATTGTTTAAGTTTTTCTGGGTTTCATCTGCTACAGATAGTAACATAGTACTGATACTGTAGAAATGGGTAGTGTGAATTTAATTATTCCATGTTTAGTACAATTTGTTCACATGAATGGTGGAATGTCTGGACTCTCAAATGAAAGTGTGTTATACATGTATAGCTCAAGTATGTTAGGTTTGAGGAACAAACATAGTTGCAATTAAGATATAACCAAAGAAATTTCATGACAATTATTGAATCTAAGTAGGCCCCTACCTAACAAAATTAGCTTAATAAAAAAGGCCTTCCTGACGTAAACTGTTTTCTTTTGTGAGAGAATGGTATTTTCTGGGTTAAGAATTTCCTGTATAAAGATAGGTTGTTCAAGGAGGCTTTGTTTTGCCGCTGTTGTGTGCATTAAGGGTATGGAAACATGATATATGCACCCAGAGCCCTGATCTACAGCTGTATAAAACTCAACATCTGGCATTGACGGCATGTTTAAAGGGTCTTAATTTATTTTCTTTGGGTAGAATTTAACTAGATAAAGTAACTTTGATTGTACTTCTTGAATATTGACTATATATCACACTGGGATATAATTTAAACAAAAACATTACATGTGTAATTATGTCTAAATTTTTCTTGTCATTTCAAATTTTGATTCCTTGATTAAGGGATACAGAATCACTGCCACGGAGTGTGTTGGTGTGTCACAGAATCACTGCCACAGAGTGTGTTGGTGTGTCACAGATTCACATCAGCACAGTAACTGGTAAACTATTCATTCAATCCCATCACTTTTAATCTTCAACAAAATATTCAATATTGTTTTAATCGAAAATTTCTGGTGATTTTTGATGAAAATCTCTGGTGATTCTGACTTGGGCTGCATGTGCCCATCTTAATATAGGCAGGATTTCAACTTGGGGCTGGGGGGGGGGGGGGGGATTGCCAAGAGCTCAGTGCCTGTCCTAATGCCTACCTTACTTTAAGCAATTCTCTTCGCAAATACTGCATGATATTTTAGTGAATAATTATTTGAGGTGAAATAAAAACGTTTTGCCCAATTTTCTCAGCAGAAAAGAAAAAAAAGACGAAAACATAACTTTTCTGGTATCTGTACATCGCCATTATTTTGAATTTACCTATGATCCTCTGCTCAGAGGTTATGCAAATAGTCTCAAAATGACCCCAGTAAAATAAATTACAAAGTGGCAAAGTGTCAGCTCTCTAATTTTCTCCGTTGCGTAGAACGTGAGAAAAGTTCATTAGGGGATGCGAAATTCTCCCCCCCCCCCCGGTCACATTAGTTTAACGGAGGGATGTTTGATCATAGTCCTGTTATTGATATACGAATAGAAGGCAAAACTGGGTCACAATCGCTTTTCTTAGAGGTCTGTTCCACAACCAGATTCAAGTGTGGTGTACATATTCGGAAGGACTAGCTAGGATTCTTCAGGAGATATAATTTGACCTATTTCATCCTGTACTGTTGGGAGAGTAAGAGAGAGAGAGAGAGAATTAAGGGTTAACGTCGCGTTCAGCAATATTTAAGCTATATAGCGACGACCAAACAATATTCTAAGTATTCAAGTTAATAACTTAGTAATCCAATGCATTAAAAACATGTACATACATTAAAATTTATACAACAAACCGATCTCTCTCAAATAACCCAAAATACAATCTTATTCTACCCGACTAAAATGATCTTCTAAAGTAGCTGCTCGATAGAAAGAATCTCTTACAATCTTAAAATCTATACAGTCGATAAGAATATGTTTTACTGTGAGATCTTCGTGGCATGGAATACACTTTGGGATTGGTTCTTTTTTTATTAAATGTTCGTGAGTTAATCGTGTATGGCCGATCATTGAAAAGCGCGATTAAGGTTCTGGTTAACAAACAGTTGCATATGCTATATTGTGTTAACAGCATTGAATCACCTTTTGCTAGGCACTTTTATCTTGCATAATAGGTAAAGATTATCATTTTCAATATGTTACTGATTCAAGATATATTTGATAACTTCAATAGTGGACACACAAACTTACTTTTACCTGATACTTTGATCTTAAAAAATAGGCCAAGATCAGTAACACCCAATAAAAATGGGACCAATAAGCAGAACTGAATCTGTGGTGCATATCTAGAGAATCTATATCTCTAAGGACTCAAGAGATATTGTAAAATGTCGTTGGAAAATAGGTCGCTGTTATCATGGTTATTCAAGTTCTGGAAAATACTGATCAATGAGCATATGTATCTGTAGTGTGGATTCGTTGAATAGGATAGCTTTAATCCTTCAAGAGATGTATTAACTGCATTGAATCGACAGTTAACGTCTTATTTGTCAAAGAGAAAACAGACCAAGGCCAGTCATCTTAAATGAATATGTGATCAATACACAGATGAATTTGTGTTATAATTTAGAAATTAAACGCAACATTCAAAGGGTGGTGCAAAACGGCTAGATATAATCCTTGGAGAGATATCATGCTAATAGCATCGAAACTACTTTTAATCTGTAATTTGACCTAAAAAATAGATCAAGGTCTGTCATCCGGAAGTTGATGCTGGGTCGACATCGGGCCTTTCAGACTAGTCTTTTATGTTAAATGCCGTCAATTTCATCTGACGACGATACAGCTCACCAATCATCAGTGTACGAGTTGTCACAGCGACACAGCTCACCAATCACCAATATACGAGTTGTCAGAGCATTTCCATCATAGCTCTCTAGATTTGTATCTAATACCGCTTATGCCGGTGCTAGGGGCCGTGTGGTCATGTCATCTAAGTTGCCAAATGAACAGGTACAATAAAAGCGTACCTGAGATACAACACATATCACGAATCGTTAGATTCTTGGTATGTGCTTTAGAATAGGTTAACCAGAAGACCATACTGGGAAGTCATGTGGCTCCGTCAGTATGTCGGCACCTCTTCCCACTTCCCTTATATGTATTGTAATCTTCAACAGGTTCCCGGTCCACCGCCAGCTGCAACTGTTGTATGAATTTGGAGATCATGGCTATATTCCTTTTAGAGTTATCGTGGTAATGTGAATGGACGGAGAGATAGACGGACGACGCTGTCAACGACGATACCCTTCGGCCAAAATTGGCGGAGGGGGTAAAAACTGGAATACTAAGCTTGTTTTTTTGGGAGTGGTTCATAGATTGGGAATGTAATATTGGGTGGACCAGGGGATTTACAGATATAAACATCTGGAGTATAGTTCAGTCGTGTTGTCCACATATAGACATCTGAAATGAACTACGAAGGTTTTCCGGATATGGAATTTGGGATTGGTTTACAGTATCATGCTAGATACCGTGACCGCAGTTTTTTAGAGTTGTCCAGATAGATAGATACCTGGAATGCTTCGAGGAATTGCTGTTCAAATAGATAACTGAAATACATGTGGGCAAATAGTGTTCGGATATACACATGATCGGCATTTTAGGAAGTGTTTTTTGTTGGGTGTGGTGTTGACGGGTAACGTTCTTCTGTTGTCAGGACATACGTTTACCTGTTGCGAGGACACATTTGGCTTTCCTCGTTTGAATTCCCTCCGTCTTAAACAAAGAGGGACTGTGGTTTGTTGACTAAATGGACATGTGGAATACGTTGCATGAAAATGATGTCTGGATATAAACTCAGCATCCATGTTTAAACAATGGAGTACAATACTCGATGGTTCTAGTCATCCCTTCAACCACTGAGAATCCCCTCACATACCTATTAGATTTTATTTTGCAAACCTGTCACATTTCCAGCTGAATTTCTATGTGGTCCTTGGGCATGTTGGGCATGTATAGGGTAGAAATATCCATACACCAACTCATATATGTGGGAGAGGATTTGAATCCGCCAGTATAGGCTGTTCGAAAACAGATTTTCATCAGTATTCAGAAGCGATAACGTTTCATTTCAGGTGGACCATAGGATGGTCAATATTTTGGCTAACTGCTTACCCATCTAAAGCAGAAAAACTTGTCTCGCATTAAATTAATGCATTTCGAGCACTCAGTCAATATATGATTATCATAGTTCTACAGAACCCGCCATAGATAAACTCTGCCATGAACTTCTATGCCGTACGTTTTGGAATCTCGACTTAAATACGTTGGGAGACGATGTAACAAGTACTATCCATCTCTACATGATGATAATGATTCGCAACTAGCTTCTCCATTGTTACCGGGGAGATATTCAAGTTGGCGAGAGTTCCTTTAGGTTACACTGCCATCTGAGTGGCGAGATTCAAGGGAGAAAATGAGAATGTCTGGATTGCTTGCGATTTTTTTTTTGTAGATTCAATTTTTGAATTATTTGTATAAGAAATCGCGTGGTCTCGATTTGTAATCAGACATGGATGACAACACGGAATAAATCTCTCATCAGTCAAACACGTGAACCATTAACAGAAACAGGGAAAAGTTCGCTTCCAGGTTTGGACAGCTTACTGCGTTTCAACCTAAGACGTGATTTCACAACACATATACAATGGAAATTTTCTAGAAAAGGTATAGGGTCTCATATGAAATAGCATTTGAGGAGGGTACAATTTATTTAGACTGGAATTTCTTCTCTCTTTCTTCATTTGTGAGGCGGACGAACTGATGGGTGGTTCAAAGTTCATAAGTGTACTTGGAGTAGGGGTCGTGCGTTTGAAAAGTTGACAAGGGCCATAATTAATTGACCCTCCTCTATACCACCCTTCAGTATACGAAGTGAATCCTCGACCCATCAAATTCACGTATTTACGTGTATCCTCGGGCCTAACCGGCATTAAACGCACGACAATCCGTACCCTGTTAGCGGCATTATTCCCATTGCCTGTTGTTGTTAGAATTCTTAGTATTCAAGTACTTAGTATTTAATAACTTAGTAATCCAACACATTAAAACATAGACACCTTAAATCTTTTGCAACAAACCGATTTTTCTCAAAAAACCTAAGACACAGTCCTCCCTCATCCAACCAAAAAGATCTTCTAAAGTAGTTGCTCGATAAAAAGAATCTCTTACAATCTTAAAATCTATACAGTCGATAAGAATATGTTTCACGGTGAGATCTTCGTGGCATGGAATACATCTTCGGACTGGCTCTTTTTTTAGTAAATGTTCGTGAGTTAATCGTTTCTGGTCGATTCTACACCGCCTGATCACGGCTTGTTCGAACCGTTTTGGCTGTTCAGATGAGTATAGCCTATAGTTTTTTATACTCGTGAAGTTTGTTTTTATTCACAGCATCCCATAAAGATTGAAACAGCTTTCTCACGTAAGTACAAATAGAATGTCTGAAATCGCTATATGGGATTCCAACAGGATCAACCTCATTATCTAGGGCCGCCTTAGTCATTCTATCAGTCTCAGTATTAGCTTTGATGCCAACGTGACTAGGCAACCAACAGAACACAATATCAGTCTGTTGGTATAATTGTAGAATAGTCAAGATGGTGGGATGAGTTGAAGTTCCACTTTAGCAATTTATATGCGATGAGAACGTTAATCGGTGGTCAAACAATATTCCCTAAGAATTTGACCTTTTTAGTACTTTGATGTCAGTTTCATCTAATGTAAGTACTGGATCTTTGTGCTGGAATACTTTCTGCAAAAATGTATACACTTTGTATCTGAATGCACGGGTGAATGTTCACTACGACTGCCGTCCACATCGAGTGCAGCAGCATCAGTGCTGGGCATTTGTCTGTCGTTGACAACGCTGTCGTTCTCCAAGCCGGACAGAGAACCACGAGTTTGAACTGTTTTTGGATCTACAATCCTCACAGACTCATTTTCTTTAGACTCCTGATCATGTAGCAAACATTCCGGAATTTCACCCACCTTTTTCCTCTTGGGGGGGTGGGGGGGGGGTTGCCAGGAATATCAATGGAATTATCAACATCTTCCTCATCGTGGAGAGCTGAAAATCTGTTTGAGCTCTTGGGTGCTTTTCCCGTTTGCTCTATGCTCTTTTTCTTTTGCCTAAGCCTAGAATTCCTCTTGGAGGTCTTGCCATCCGGTTCTACAATTGACCAAATGCTATCACCAACGCTTTCAGGCTGCTCGACTGGCTGTGCGTTCATTCTGACAGAGCTCTCCACAACCGCGGACTTCTCCGTAACGGGATATCGCTTTCTTGTATTGGATTGAATACCAGTTTCATATTGTGAAGCAGTCTAGTTATTTCTATCAGTCGGACCTTCTGTATTTTTCACGAGTTTTACATTCCCGTTGTTGTGTCCTGGCTGACCACAAGGCATTTAGCCTTAAATTTTCATCTTCGCAGGTGTAATAGGTCTTAACCCGACCTTTATACCAAACCGGAAGTCTGAATTCTCCAAACATAACTGTGGGGGGAAGAGTGGTTTTGATACCAGACATTCACACCTTCCTATTCCCAGTTTTGCAGTCTCTGTCAAAAGTGTACTACATGTACTCGTCAGAAATGAATCAGTCATGAACTTTACCATATTTCTCAAAAGAAATGTCTGATATCAGTGTGAGGTATCTCCACAGGACATTTTATTTTGACAAGTACTTTCGTGGATGCAATCTCCTCTAAGCGACCACACTTGATCACACTTGACCACACTTGAAAATGCAAGATACGGTTTGAGAGAAGAACATCTTTGGCCCTTTTTTTTTCGTAGTGTCACAATCCAGAGATCCTTTGTCACCTGCGCTAATCCATCAAGGACTTTGGGCCCTGATTCAACAAACTCTCTTAAAGCACGCCAAATATAAATCAGCTTAGTTTCATTCAGCCTCAAAAGTCTAAAGGTCAAAGTTCTCTAACAGTTTGTTTGTCATAGCACTAAAAAAAATTATAGACTCCCACATAGGGAGCCGTGCAACTAAACTCTCACCCACGGAGCTCCAGAAAAGATTAATTTGTACAAACAAAGAATAATAACAGTTGTAAACACTTTTACAAATAGCCCGCGCTAGATATTAATACAGTGCCTTCGAAGACCCCAAAGCCACGTATGACAATGGTATATTCAATACAGCGCCATCTATCTACACAAGGAAAATGGTGACCTAAGCGGGCTGACCAAGACAAAAAAGACCGCCGCGAACAACAAAAATTTGACGAATCAACTGAAAATTTCACCATGCACAGAAGCCAAAACCGTTCACGAAAAATACTACACAACACATCTGGAATAATGCCAGCTTTAAACCACAGAAATACGCGAAATAAGAGACGAAATTGCAAGCGCAAATGAGTCAGTCCGACTACCTCCGGGTATATTGTTAACAACTCCAAATCAATAGGATACCATTTGACAGATAACAGCTGTAATATTATTCTCAGCAGTTCTAAATATATAGGTCAAAGAGAGAGAGACAGAGAGAGAGAGAAGGGAATTTCAGTCGGGAATTTCGTCCGTCCTCCAATGAGCTTTCATACATGTAGCGGAGACTACCATTCCTATACAATTCCCGATTTCAGCGCGTTGAGGAAACTAGGATTAGCTGTGTTCGAACATAGCAAGCGGAATGAAATTCCTAGCCGATATTTCCTTTTCTTTTATATTGCCCCGTCTATATAGTTTGAAAAAATCCGCTAACTCGGGAAAGATTTACACTGTTTCCAAATACGTCTCTATACCATCGAGATATTTCTTGTCCATAAACAAATAATCATGTAATACATGATTCTGAAATTAAAACGATGAAAACTGGCATCAAATCCAGTCGTTTCTATTCTAGTCTTGAGTCTAACAATGTATCAACGTAAACAGCATCCTGATCTAAATGATCTCTTCAACGGAAACATTGCCCAGATCGTAACAATGAGAAATATAAATGTGGATAGTCATTAAATAAGAACATACATTGCGTGTTACAGCATTGCAAATAGTGTCTATCAACGTCTGTATTAGATCGGAAATCGAAAATGTAATGCTTGAGGATTGCTGGGTTCAATTTATCTATGGTGGGTTCTGTAGAACTATGATAATTGTATATTTACTAAGTGCTCGAAATGCATTAATTTAATACCAGACTTGTTTTGTCCCAAGATGTAAAAGCAGGTAGTTAAAATATTGACCATCGCTGAATTCACCTTCCATTAAGCATTATCTCTCATGATGCTAATGAAGTCTCTTTTTTAGCAGCTTATTGACTTACCCATAACCATCTCGATATGTATGCGTCCACAGGTGTATCTTCCTGGTCAGATGCTATCGAGAAATATAAATTCGGAATTTTAGGAAGAGACTGAGTGGACAAATTTGCGGGAAACAAATATTCAAATATATAATCTGGGGGATTACACAAGGTTTGATAGATGATAGATGGATTTTTTAAGTACGGGACTCCGTCGTTCAAACATGAAAACATACAGAATCCGTACACGTACTGTATACGTAATGTGCCCCAATGTGCGCACTGTACACTGGTCTGCATACGTAGATATCAGTCTATACATACGGTTAATACAAATGTATATCCAGTCCAATGTCTCAACGTAATCCCAGTTTTTCATCTTGTCAATTCCCCGTCCGTATACATCTGTTTGGATAAGAACGTACTCTTCCTCTCTAAACGACACACACAAAACCATTCCGTTTCTCTATCCAGACAACACTGCATACATCAATTGCCGATGTCTATCAAGACAATATATCTCAACACTTATTTCAAATATCCATCCGCACTCTCATCATCTATTTGATATGTCTATCTCTCTGTGTCTGTTCGAACAACACTCCCATCAAGCTCACAAGTATATATCCGGACAACTTCAATTAACCATGCACCTGACGCTTCTCCAAATCTATCTCGGTTGTCTATCAGCAACACATTTAAGAAAAAATGACTGATTATAAGGTGCGAATGTTTCAAGAAAATTCAACAAGAGGACCCAGTAATTAATCTTTATATGAATATAAGGCTGTGGTGAGAGCCAAACCCGAATGAGTGAACAAATCGTAATTCACTCTACTAAACGAAAAATCTGCTTGTTGAGACACGAACAGGAGAAGTTAGAGTGCACTTGTTCAGTTTTTAACAGTTCTGGCATTGTTTCTATGATGTACATATTTGCACACAAAAAAAAAATTATCTCTGAATAAGTTAACTGCATAATTCTGTAAAACGATGCAATTGTCTGTTATGTTAATGGATTTTCATCCACAACACAACGTCTATTAGGCTTTCGGGGATAATGACAGTGTTGCAGGATAATGTCGAGTACGGATGCATATGTATGTGTGGTGGATCGGGAATTTACTTTGTAGATTGGAGGGTGACGAAGGAGAATCAAGCTTAGTTCCGCAGGGGTGAGTGTCAACTTTTCATTTCAACTACCCCTACTCCAAATCTTCAGGTGGACGGGTTGAGAAGTACTTTAATGATCTTAGCCTAGGTCTCTATAAAAATGAAGCGGGCCTTCTCTCTCGTCGACTTTATGACAAAAGAGATGATTACAATTTCGACATCGTAAACTATCCCTTTCTGGACAGTAATATTCCAGTGGGACCTGCATATGGCGTATACATATCTCGCCTATTAGCATTTGCTAGATCCTGTGTTAAATGTTGACGATTTTAATCAACGTCACAAAACATTGTTGCAGAAACAGGGCTATACCACCAAGCGCCTCCACTCAAAGTTTCTCAAATATGGCGATACATATCACATGCTGGTAGCAAAATACGAGCGTAGCTTGCAAGATCTATGACGTTACGTTTCGTAACTTGTGCCTAATTCCGCTTAACCCGGGAGCTAGAGGCCGTATGAGCCCCTGTACTTCTAGATCCTCATGGTGCTCATATGAACAGGCACAATCAAAGCGTGACTTAGATACATCATTCTCTAGATGACGACTTTACAACGAATATTATGGATTAAGAATACTGATCAGCGATACGGATTTGATATTTTTTGAACATCATGATGTCTTGACGGCATCATTGAAAACTGTTGACCGCTTCTCTCTTGCAGGAAACTAGCCTATGGTTATGTATACTATGATTGCCTTTTTGAATTTGGTGCTAATAATGTTATATGGAATAGGTCTTTGTATTATGGACGCGGATATTCTTTAATGGACGACGACTGAATTATGCATGACGGACCAGACGCTTGTAATTTGCAGTTTGATTATTTTCCTGTTCGAGGCTGTAGGAAATATCCATTAACTTATCAGAATGTACATGTATGTTCAGCAGGATGTTATATTGGTAGATGCTATCTTGTTGTAAGGGAGCTTTTTGAAATTGGGGCATGCTAGAAACTGTCCTTAGCCATTCCAAACAGAGTGGCATGGTGCCCCGGTTTGGAACTCCTAGGAACTTCATAGCATACTTTTCAGAACTCGGCAGAAAGTGATGACTTATGCCATACCATGCAATGGCATATGCCATTCCAATTGGAATTCGTCTCCATCCAGATTAGATCACCAACCTGGGCATGATGTATCCCATTTGGATAATCAGCATATGCCATTCCTAATAAGGAACTCATGCTCTAATTTCAAGAAACTCTCTAATGTGGGGGAACGTGAACCAGCTATGGTAATTCATGTTTTGTTTGATACGGTACACAAAATGCGTACACATGTGGAGAAAACGTTGATTACAATAACCATACTTTTTGTCCCTTTCTATTACTTGCAATTTGAGAAAATAAAAAAACTGGCGATGTTCGCTGTATGCAAGAAAAAAATATCACAGCTATATTAGGGGTCACGTCCAATCGATCGAGACGGTTTCTCGATAACCGAGTAAAACCGATAAATATTTCGTCTCGAAGGGTCCCGGTTTATCTCTATCGATTGTTGTCCCGGTTTTCTCTCGAAGCACAAGACCGTCTCGACCCCCCTCGAAATAATTCGACTTGGTTCGAGAATGTAATCGAGATGCCTTCAAGTGAAGGTTTGAACCATTCGGAATGCTCGTCATAAATATATTTTTCTGTGGCGAGATTAATCTCCGCGAGTACATATGCATTAAAACACGGAAAATATATTAGATTAAACACGAATCTTTTAATACTATTTTGTTATTTCGTCCAGAGAACCATAGTCGCATATATTTTCTCTGACAGCGCAATTTCTCTACACGTTATCTTTATAGATCTTTATTGAAATAAATATTTGATCGAATCTTGACTTGAAATTATAGTATCACGTTCGTCAGAGATTTTCCAGGTATTCAAATATACAGGAGCATTGAAGGCCGCAGGACCGGTAATTTACTGGAAACCGGTGAATATAAATATAAACCCTCGATCGAAGTGTTTGAGCATTTCCTACCGACAGCACGCGATATAGCTGATAGAAAATTATATTGTGATCGTTGATCTAAAACGTGATTGAACTGGGCGATAATTACTTTTATCATTCTTGTTATTTGGTAAGATATCTCAACACATATCAGAAATAAATAATGGAACGCGAGTATATTATCAAGCCCGACAAAAGTTCCATTTTTGCTCTTTCAAAGAAATTAGCCCCTGTTGTTTCAAGCCGAAGATTTTTCAGACCGCCTGTGGTGTGACTTATCAACACCTCTAGTTCCGATTGTCAGTATTTCCCCTAACCTCTTCCACACAGGCTTATATCAGAAATGTACTGCGTTGATATAATCTCCTTATCTGATATTTATCTCCGGTCAAATATATAATATACCATTCATTTTTTGTTTAAACGCTCTATGTTCGGTTCAAAATAATTTTATAGGAAAGATAATTAAGACGTGTTTTCATATCATTAATACTCATGTCCTATCCAGTTGATGTGTCATTTTTCCGTGTCCGATACTAGTTAGATATAGAATCAATTGTCGATGAGAACATTCAATTATATATTAATAATTCTTATAGATAAATGAAACGTATTCCTTCAATTGGATCCAGGAAACATCAGGACATGAATATATCGGTTAAACGTTGAATAACATGAAAAAGAAGCAAGAAACGACCAAATTAACGACAACAAAACAGAGACATATAGAAACCGGGACCCCCTTCGAGATTACCGATTAGTTTAATACCCATCTCGAAAACCGGGACGTTTCGATCGAGATAGAACCGGGAGCAAACCGGGAGACGTCGCCAGGGGCCCGGTTCTGCCCTCCCGGTTTCAGCCGAGGAATTTCTCGATCTATCTCCAAGGCATCGAGAAAGTGCCTCGATTAATTGGACGTGAACCCTTAGCTGTACGCAAGAAAAAAATATATCACAGCTATATTAGTGTTAATTGATGAAGGGTTTATTACCATTCGTGAAGAGATAAATCCGTGGCCTTTTTATAGCTCAATTGTCGGAGCATGCCTATCACTCTCTAAGTGTCCAATGTGAATTGCAAGAAAGCTAAGGCAAAGAAATAAATGAAACTGTGAAGTTTTCCAACTCAGTTGAGCTTCCATTCATCTGTTCAAGTTGATGGATTTATGATCTGATTTCTCTTCCAGTCCTTCTACAATAACTGCTATATTGTCCCAATTTTTTGTCTCAATTTAATAGGAAGAATGTTAAATATCTTTGGTTTGCTAGAGATACTCGTAGATGTTAGATTACTTCACTATTGACATCATCCATCTCCTTATAGCTTCATGGCGCAGTATGGAGTTAACTTTCATAATGTTGCATACACAGCCTTCAAGTCAAAGCACATTGTGATAGACTTTTTTTTAAATCTGTGAATCAGCAGAATAACAGTGGTGACTATGGTGCTGGTTAACTGTGCACCGAGTAGGGTGGTTTATTGTACGGTATATATACATGCACCTTTGGGACTCTTGATATTCAATAAACAGATTAGATTAGTAGGCTAAACATACACCGTCTTCTCGTACAGATCGATTGATTAATTCACTCGTGAGTACATCCGTCAAACGGCTTCAAATTGAAAAGCTTTTAAGGCAGATATTAAGAACTCCCGATCAGAAGTAGAATTACATGACGGAGAGACCAATAACATCTCCTTTATTCGGAAGTTCATGTGTGAATGGAATCAATCCCATCAGTCTTCCAATACAAATTGGAAAAGTAATATCGTTCGACGGATCAGTTTAGTGGATAAAATATCACAGAGCCGGTGGACATATCGTTGCGCCGTTTATTCTCTGAATATAGATTAGAATCCCCCCTCGGGGCACAGAAATAATGCGTCTGTCTCGGCATACTCTTATCTTTGTACTTACACTACTTATATGTCCCGGGGACAAGTGTATTAGCGGTAATTGGTAATACAAAATTTGTCCCAATGGAGGGAACACATGGGCGTATTCCAAAGCACCTAATTACTTCCCTGCCTTCTAGTTTGACGGAAGTATACGATCGTTGCCGAACGATGTGGTCATCAATTGACTGGCTAAGGTCAATCGGATACCAGTATACAGGATGATAAATCTACAAAAGCGAGAGGCCAGACTTGGTTATACGTTACCGACTCGGGCGTTTTCGTCAAATTATTCACGATCCCAAAATATATATTTCGGCTTACGCAACAGAGTGGAGCTGCAAAATGCCTTCCTTTGTATAATTATTCGTCATGTTAGCTCACCTGTCCGTTCATGTAAGACAGTTATACGTGCTCTCGTTATCCTACATTTTGCGTTCGACAGAGTTATTCTCAATATCGCGAATACCAGTAGCAAAGAGTACGCCATACCGTCGAACAAGAGAGCTTTTCCGTATTCCGACTTCCCACATCCAATTTTTTACTTCCGTCCTCCGAGTTTATCTTTAACAACCATTCCAACTTATGTCGACAACGTAAACTGACCATATCTAGATTTTTTTCCTGTGGTCATTAAGTTTTTCTTGAGGATGGGATTAATAGACGAGTGCATCATATTGAAACTGATTCGTCTATAACCAAGCACATGTATCTTAACAGCCCTTCTTGGTCGGGGCGATTTTGAGGGAAACATTTTAGAGGGAGACATTTAGTGACCAGTGAATTTTACTTCAAATTTTATGTTAGACCTATGTTCAAGTACATCCTAACAGCTCCCATGAAAGTTCTAGCCCATTACCTCCAGGGGTAACACCATTCCCCCATCCCCTCAAGTTAGTTGTACACCTAAAATCGTCCAGGCCAATTAGGGTTAATTCACATGCCCTTACAGACAGAAATATTCCTCCGAGCCAACGGCATTGATTAGTGCGTACCTGTCAGATTGATACACTCTCGGGGGCAAATCTTAATGAGACAACAGGAATAAGCTCCAGCTTGTAGTGTCATGCCGGGGATACGAGCCCGTTTTCGTTTTCGACACTATAATTTGAATGTTTTTTTGCTAAGTGATTCAACAGAAGTATGTCCCGAAGTCGGAAATCGGAAGATTTGAGTTGGAAATGTCCCTTTCCAGCTTTCGTAAATGACAATTGTACGCTCTAGCATAGTTGTGTTTACTTACACAACGTCTATGTTTTATCGTAATTGCCGTTTTTGAAGCTTAACTTGAAAAATTTGATACGGGTGTGCTACCGTTAGCGTACTCGGTGTTGTCAAGACAAGTTTCAACGTAATGCAGAATCTAATACGCATTATTTGCGACGCGGCCGCGCAAACTAGTTGCTATGTAAAGGTGCCACGTTTCAAGTCAGCAGCCTGTTATCAAGTCAGCAGCCTGTTAGTAAACTGGAAAAGTAACTCTATTTTCAAATATTAGCGCCCTGATATCCAGTTTAAGCAAACCACCGTGAATAGTTATTTACCGTAATATATATGTATCACGATTACTCTCTACTACGATCTGGATTGGGAATTCCTTTACCAAAGAATTGTCATTAACTGTGATTTATTGGGATTCACACAAATTCCATGAATTCTATGGACATAATCTTCAGCCTCTAATAATTCATGATAATCTAAAGCATTTATTAAATTATGATATTAAATATTTGATATACTGCCCACCTAATAACGATTCACACATGTGCGCGAAAGAACTCATTCTGATTTGACATAAACAATTTAGCTATTGGCTCTAGTGGTTTGCCCTGGGTTTCTTGGCCACTACATGCTACATTGTTGTTAGTCGATGTGCATTGTGCTAGCAGACAGCATGCGTATATTTTAGGCTGCATTGCAATTTTATTATCCCACTCCCTCCTTTCCCAATATTCTTGGTTCGATAATTTCTTAACTTATTGAATGAAATTTGATTTTTATAACCAACACATCCAATCTTACGGAATTTATTTTCCAATGAAATATGATTAACTGTAATTTATTGGGATTCACACAAACTTTGATTACATCGACTCTATGGACATAATTTTCAGCGTCTATTACCGAATTACTTCGCGAATCATTCGGTTTTCGTGATAAAAAATATCGATTCTCTCTCACCTTTGAAATTCGCGATAGCGCGAAAAGATCACAGATTTCTAGACGAATAAACGAACGATTTTGGAGACCTAATTACAAGCGTCTGGTCCGTCATTCATAATTCAGCCGTCGCCCAGAATAAAGAATATCCGCTTCTATAATACCGGGTTAAGCGGAATTAGATACGGTAGCTCGGGAGCTGTGGCGACAGATCAGCTCAAATAATTAACTAATCCGATGTCAATGGATGATCATCGAGGGTGTGTGATAGGGTAAACGCCTCAACATTGGGTAAACAAGAATACCCACCAAAAACTGACTTTTAATGCCCGACGTTATGCGCTAAATTTCACAACACAATAAAACTAATTTTCTAAAATGACATGGATTAACCGCCCCCAGTAGAATTCTACCATATACAGATAATAAATTGTGGTCAGGTGACCGACCTAACGGCATATTTTCCCTGTTCCGCTATAGCTTATATTAAAATTGTTAGTAAACCATAAAGGTGTTATCAATTTAAATGCATTCGAATAAATCATCTGTTGATCAACACATTTCAGAGTGGTCCATTTTTTTTTCAAGTGACCGAGAACTGGAATTATGAAACAGCAGGAGTGTCCGGAGATATACAATACAGAAGAGTGTCCGTGTTATTAAAACGCATGGGGTGTGAGGGTTGTTGACCGAACGGACACGTGGAATTAATTAGTCGCTTTCCTCAAAATAATTGTGAAATTCAGCAAATTATGATCAGAACTGACCATTCCGTAGGGCCGACTATAACGCGCTGTTCAGTTGTGATCTCTTCACAGCTAAACGATTCGTGAGTGGATCGTTCGCATCGTCTGTCTTTTTACGTTGTTGACCATACAACAACCATACCATACCGTTTTGATGCAGTGTTGATCCGTATACTACCGTTAGCGAACATGGCCTCCCATAGCGGTCATGCAGGCCAGGTGTAAATTCGTATCCAGTCTAGTACGTATTAAATTTCTTTGCGGAAGTGAAAGTCTGACGAAAATCTCATATAGGGGAACATTTTACACTTTACCCCAGAAAATATTTCGGTATAGGAAGGGAAGTGTTTTGGACTAAAAAAGAAACAACAATAACACAATCATATTTTTCACCCGAGATTAAGCGAAAAAATCACACAATTAAAACTTCTAATGTTTGTTCATTCCGGAGCTACATACAAAAGTTCAATAGCGGCTCCATGTCAGATAGGCGTACAACTATGTCTCTCGCCGGGAATCGGGGAAATATTTTATTTGCACGAATACATGAGATGTAACGGGTTAGTGTAATACGAACATGAGATAATTTAAATTTAATTTTCGACTGATCGTACACTGCGTTTGAGTTAATCCTAGGTTAACCTAACACAGTCACTGTTTTGCCCAAGGCGAGGACAACATGGAACTCGATATTTGGCATATAGTAACATGCAGCGGATAAAATTTCAATCATTCCATTCTTTTGTATAAACCATTTGCCAGCAAGTCTTATACGAAATTAGAGAGAAAATAATGTCCAAGTATGGCATATTTTATTTCTATTCGTTTCAAAATTTTTAAGATATAGATTTAACGGCGAAAGGAATCTCTATACATAGCAGTGGATGGCAAGACGGTATCATGAACGCCAATTGGTGTAAATACATATTACCCGGACATTCTGTTCCGCTTACCGGTCCTTTTCCATAAAAAAAGGTGACAGTTGAGCTTAAGAAATATTTCAGGATAGCTCGCCTCTCGCCCCGGTCTGGGTGAATATTACAAGGGGAAGGTCTGTTCGCCCAGAGGGGCATCTTATCCCAGCCCTCTAGCTCCGTTCCTTGTTAGATGGAGACATGATGATACATATGCCAAAAATGGCACCATGGCTACTCGTTACTATGGGCTCCAATTTCATGGGAGGATATAATGCATAATACGAATGTCCAGAGATCGAATTCGCTAGCCGTGAAAGGTACGAGACGACATCATTGTACACGTGACGTCGAGCCAAGGTCAGGCACTGGCTTTCAACGCTGAAAATGCAAACAAGGTGTTATTGATCAGGAGGTAAATAGGGATACGCAAACAGAAGGCGTCGATTGTAGAACTAGGAGAGAGAGAGAGAGAGAATTAAGGTTTAATGTCGCGTTCAGCAATATTTCAGCTATATAACGACTAACAAACAAAATGCTAAGTACTCATGTCACTAACTTAGTAATCCAACGCATTAAAACATACACTCATTAAAACTTATGTAACAAACCGATTTCTCTCAAATAATCCAAGATGCAATCCTCCCTCACCCGACTAAAAAGATCTTCCAAAGTAGTCTCTCGATAAAAAGCATCTCTTACAATCTTAAAATCTATGCATTCGATAAGAATATGTTTAACCGTGAGATTATCATGGCATGAAATACACCTTGGGACTGGCTCTTTTTTTAGTAAATGTTCGTAGGTTAATCGTGTATGGCCGATTCTACATCGCCGGATCATGGTTTGATCGAAACGTTTCTGGCTGCAGGGGTTATTCTAGCCCAAAATTGTTCATCAACTCAATTTCAAAATTTTGGAAACTCAAGAAAGAAACTATGGAAAGAAACTATACAAAACTCAATATTTTCTCCTTTTTCATCAGAAATATGATGAAACTGATTTTTTTTTTATTTTTCATTAAAAAAATGGTGAAACTCAATTTTTTCATCACACCGATTACTTTACTGAGGTTGGTCATATGTTTACAAGCATATAAACATAGTAGACACTTCTTCAGAGACCAACAAATACTGACAACCCTATTTACATGAATTATATTAGTCTACAACAACATTGGTACATTTAAATGTTAAACACTGATAAAACTAGAGTTCAAGCATCTACATGTGTAATTACAACACATATAAGGGAAGTGGGAAGAGGTGCCGACATACTGACTGCGTCACATGACTTCACAGAATAGTCTTCTGGTTAACCTATTCTAAAGCACAATAACAATACAATAAGGGTCAATCCAGTTCAGCCATCATGGCTAAATTATGCAATCAATACTTCTTGTATGATATGCTACGGACGAGTTCAACAATGTACATGTATGGCTCTCTCGTCTGTCTGGATTGCAATATTAGCAAGGTTTATTCAGACTTAAAGTACCTGATTTTACGAATAGAACAGGAACGACAGTTACATGTATCTACAAGATGGTACTGACAGTTCAACCACATGTGACTGTCCGGGACCGAGTTTATCGAATAACTACAGTTATATACAAGATGGTACTGACAGTTCAAACACATGATACTGTCGAGGTTTGAGTTTATCAATACAATAAATACAAGTTACGTATATACAAGATGGTACTGACAGTTCAACCGCAAGTGGCTGTCAGGCCCTGAGTCATCAGCAAGATGGTACGAACAGCTCAACCACATAATGAACTTTATCAACACAATAAATACAACAGTTATCAGCAAGATGGTACTGACAGTTTCTACCGCAAGTGGCTGTCAGGCCCTGAGTTAACAAAATACAACAGTTATCAGTAAGATGGTGCCCACATGTTGAACTTATCAACACAATATATACAACAGTTATCAGCAAGATGGTTATTGAGAGTTCAACTATATGTTGAACTTTATCAACACAATAAATACAACAGTTATCAGCAAGATGGTACTGGCAGTTTCAACCGCAAGTGGCTGTCAGGCCCTGAGTTTATCAACACAATACAACAGTTATCAGCAAGATGGTTACTGAGAGATCAACCTGATGTTGAACTTATCAACACAATAACTACAACAGTTATCAGCAAGATGGTTATTGAGAGTTCAACCACATGTTGAACTTTATCAACACAATAAATACAACAGTTATCAGCAAGATGGTACTGGCAGTTTCAACCGCAAGTGGCTGTCAGGCCCTGAGTTTATCAACACAATACAACAGTTATCAGCAAGATGGTTACTGAGAGATCAACCTTATGTTGAACTTATCAACACAATAAATACAACAGTTATCCGCATGATGGTACTGGCAGTTTCAACCGCAAATGGCTGTCAGGCCCTGAGTTTATCAACACAATACAACAGTTATCAGCAAGATGGTTACTGAGAGATCAACCTTATGTTGAACTTATCAACACAATAAATACAACAGCTATCAGCAAGATGGTTTACTGAGAGTTCAACCACATGTTGAACTTATCAACACAATAAATACAACAGTTATCAGCAAGATGGTTATTGAGAGTTCAACCACATGTTGAACTTATCAACACAATATAGAATACAACAGTTATCAGCAAGATGGTACTGGCAGTTTCAACCGCGAGTGGCTGTCAGGCCCTAAGTTTATCAACACAATACAACAGTTATCAGCAAGATGGTTACTGAGAGATCAACCTTATGTTGAACTTATCAACACAATAAATACAACAGTTATCAGCAAGATGGTACTGACAGTTTCAACCTAAGTGGACTGTGGCAGTCAGGACCCGCGATAAATACCAATAAAATATAACGTATTTATGATACAGCTACAGTTCAAGTGTGCGTGACTGACGGGGCCGGAGTTTACCAATACCATTTACAACAGTTATCTAAAGATAGAGTTCAACCATGTTTGGCTTTCCATTATCCAAGTTATCCATGTACAAATAGACAAAGTACTCACTGCTGGCTGGATATCACTCAACAATTAATCACAAGTAATGACCGTGCTTACAGACTGTCTAGAAATTAAGAAGAATTTCATTGCATTGTTCAACTATTATGTCATGATAACCAGAAAGAAAACAGTACATTTACGACAAATCGTCTCCGCTCTCATCTGTGGTATTCCCCTCATCCCACTGTTCTGGAGACAAGCCAACATCTATTCTGCGGCACGTCTTTGGAGATTTGAGCCATTCTTGGATGATTTTGTCGTAGTCGATCTCCCCCTTGAACAAGGCGATTCTCATCAACCATCCCAGATGTTCTGCAGTTGTGGTGGCTCTCAAGTTTGTTTGGAATAAGTTCATTGTACTCCATCCACATTCCACAATGGCTGTACTGGCAGCTACAATGCCTGCAGCATCCAGGAGGAAGGTTATATTTCTGAACTGTGATGGGTAGCCATTGTCTGAGGAATCCCACACTTTTAACAAGTCATCCAAACGAAATTCTTCACCCTGGGCATCGGTCAAACTCTGCTGTAGCGCTTTCACCTTCCTCTTCAGAATGGCCATCTTCTTCTTCTGCTTCTTAGATGATTGGAGGGATTTCGACACCATATCTATTTCTTGAGTTAACTTTTGTACTCTGTGAACCTTTTGATGTTTGAAGTCTTCTCTCAGTTGGAAGATTGTTGACTTGGCAGCTTTAAACTCCAAGCGAGCTTCTTGCTTATTAATCTTTGGAAACGAAAGGTTCTTGCCGGATCGTTTTGCCATTCCATAGTGATCAACAGCAAGTTCAAATGCTTCTTCACCGTAAGTGTCTAATTCCTCTTCAGCAGTTGGCAGGTTAATGGGATCTAGCACACAGTCCTTGGAGTTCCGGTTCGAAGTCCAGTGCCTCAGCAATCTCATCACGCAAATCTTGAGCAACTGGCTTTAGTTTTTGTTCAAAATGTTGCCTGACATCAAAAGTAGCTTGCGATGGCCTTCCTCGACTTGGTCTGGAATGTTCGGTTCGTTCCTTGGCAATCCTCAAACGGTCACTGCAGTGGCTCATTGCACAACCAGGTCCTGATTGTTCTTTCTCCTGCGCTCCTCTCTTGTCAAACGTCTCGCACACGCAGTCTTCCGGCGTAACTAAACATGGGTGTGTGATCTTCTCATCCATCAACTTCAAGAGTGTGTCTCTCCATTCTGGAAGCTTTGAGAAAACAAGGACATGTTCCTGTAGTTTGGCAGCAATGACATTGACACGGGGCAAAATGTCGGAGAGAAAACTGGTGCAGACTATCATGTCAGGTCTACAGATTTCATCACGAATGCCTTTGATGGATGGCTCCCTCTTCTCGTCATAAATGGCATCAAAGGCATCAATGTGGTCCTCAAAATACTTCACATGCCTTTCATTCTGTGGTGATATGGTCAGCCATCGTGTTGGTACTGCCTTGATCATCTTTCTGAGTGGCAAACCCTTTGCTTGAAATGTGTTTTCTAGAATATCTTCTCTCTTTGACGAGTTGTCAAACGTGTTCCAGAGGTCAAACATAAGTCCAAGAAACCTACGAATAATTTCATGTTTCTGTTTCAAGTGGACAAAAGGAAGCGCCAGGAGATGATTCCTGCATTTCACATAGATGAGATGAGGATGCAAGTCCTTCAGGAGTTTTTGGAGCCCACCTCTAACCCCAGCCATTGTGTTGGTCGTGTCCATTGCAGCAAACATTAGTTTATGGAGCTCCAATCCATTCTTCTCCAGGAATGTGACAATAATGGATTTAAGTCCCTCAGCTGTGCGATTGGTTACTCTCAGCATTTCCACAAACTCCACAGTAATGTCACCTTCCTTACTGATAGCCCGCAGGTACAGCAGTAGTTGTTCACGGTTTGCCGTATCCTGGCTCTCATCCAACAATATGCTGAACATTGGCCTCGACCTGTAGTAATTGAGTGTTCTCTCCTTCATCCAATTGTTCACACACTGAATGATGTCATAAAGTGATTGTACACTGGTATACTTTGCATTCCTAGGTGAAGTCCGGATAAACTCCTTCAAAACCTCCTCTTCTAGAGTTTCACCAATGAAATGTACCAAGTCGCGGTAAGTTGATGTTTGGGGAATCTTCTTGCGTACAATGAAAATGACAATTTGGAATAAGTTCTTCAGCGACTTCATGTTATTCTCTTGTAGCTTCCTCTTGGCAGATTTGACCTGTTCCAAAGATCTCTTGATTCCAAATTGAAGCCTGGCCTGAATTTTGATTGCAACGGCATCAACATGCTTTTTAGAACGTTCATGTTTCTGTAATAGATCCTTGGCACTCCTCCCCAAATCTTTAACTCCCTTGCTGATCCATGCTGCGGCATTCGCCCCTTGGGATTGCTTGCCAAACATCTCGCAGTCTTTGCACATCCAGTAGCCAGTTGCTGCTTCACATGTCAGCCAGGGATACTGGGAACTCCAAAACTTCAAATTTTCTAATAGTCCTCGACTCCTGCCATCCTGAAACGCATCTTCAGTAGTTCGTTCCCCCTCAGGTATTTTTGGGGCTTCCTTTGGAACCTCAGTTTGTCCTCCCGCAGTCCTTGAGGCATCCTCTGAGGCTTCGGGCCTTTCTCCCTCGGGCCTTGGGGCTTCCTCTGGGACGTCGGTCTGTTCTTCCTTGGGCTTTGGTGGGATTTCCTTTAGAGCCTCAGTCTGTTCTCCATCTGACATTGATGGGGCTTCATCTGGGGCCTCAGTCTGTTCTCCCACAGACATTGAGAGAGCTTCATCTGGGCGGTCGGTCATCATCCGTTCTTTATTGGTATCTTTGGACTTGTGATAGAAGACATACGAGACTCCTACATCACCTTCATGTCCTTTGATGGTGAATTTCTCTGGAGACAGAACATCTTTGGTGATCTTCACATTTTTAGACATAAGGGCATTTGTAATCGATGAGTGCGGTATAGCCGGTTGTGGTGCAAGGTTGTCGCAAACATACCAGGATCCTTCGTGCTGCACAATGGACATGAAGTGTCCATAACTGTGAAGCAAGGCAGCTTTAATTTCATAGGTCTTTTCAGCAATGCAGATGTGAGAAGACAGGACCACATCAGCAGCATTGTAGACGACACCCCTTGCGACATCTACATGAACCCCAACTTCAAAGATCAATAAGTCTGGTACATGAACAATGCAGAAGTCAATACTCGGGCATGTAACATTACCGCAGATGCATTGTGCTTGCCCTGCTATATGGCGAGCCAATCTCTCCACACGATTTAGAAGACCATGTTGTAGATCTATATCTTCTTCCCCTTTCAAATGCGATAAGAAAATTGGTGTGTCGACATCAACTTCTTTTGTGACTGGACTCGGTGATGTGGCTGAACATGCCTGTTTGAATAAAACATTCATCTTCCCCAGAGAAGTTTTTGTTAGGCATTCGATTTGTGATCGGACTTCAGCCTCGCTTGTTCCTTTTGGTGACATCCCATTTGGCATTATGTCCATCACCAGATTCCAGTAATCTTCCCTGACATAGTGTTCTACTGAAGCAGATCTTTTTGATGATGTTTCTACGAGACATGCCACAATCTCATTTTCATGTTGGGCTTTGGTGAAGTCAAGTCCACCACTGACTAGAGCATGAACAATTTCAATAACACTGTCAACAGCACATGAATAATATTTGGGAGAAATGAAACAGGAGTTCTTTAAATGGGAATAAGTAACTCTGGTTTGCTTCTGAGCTCTTGTTATGTCCGGGTCGGATGAACTTGTCATCTGGGAGCTTTCTAAGTCTTTGTTTGGTTTGGATGGAGTTGTCATCTGACTCGTGATGTCCACATCTATAAATTTTTTGAAAAATGGCTCAATCTTTGGAACACCTTTCAGCGCCTTTTTTGGTCGCCCACCAACACCTATCCGATCCTTTGAATAAGATTTACGTTTTTGGGGATAATTACTTGACCTTTTCTCCATTCTGGCAGTCTATATTTCTCAAATCTAAATGGAGAAAGAGAAAGATGAGCCGTGAAGATTCATTTTTAATAGGCCTTCTCTGGATCCTCTTCGGTACAAAATAGTGATTGAATGTTCATCTTGTCAGAAGATGGGACAGGATGAGTGCATCTGTTATAGAATATAGAGGAGAGGTGAATTTCAGAAGGATTGAATTGTTAGGATTGTGGAGAGGCCGAGAGGATGACTGAATTATTAGAAGCTGGGAGAGGGTGATTTAATTCTCACAATAACTGATTGGGGCAATGAAATGTGCATCATCTAATTCACTCCCTCTCTCACTCTCTAGAAATTCAGCCTGGAGATGGAGGGAATTTTCATAATGATTGAATTATTAGATGATGTGCGGTCGAGTGAATGGGGGTGGATGAGGAAGGGGGTGGATGAGGAAGGGGGTGGATTTTTATAATGATTGAATTGTTAGAAAACTGGGCAGGAGGACTGAATCTTCATGATTGAATGGTTAGATGATGTGTGGTGCAGTGAATGGGGGTGGATGAGGAAGGGGGTGGATTTTTATAATGATTGAATTGTTAGATGATGTGCGATGCAGTGAATGGGGGTGGATGAGGAAGGGGGTGGATTTTGATAATGATTGAATTGTTAGAAAAATGGGCAGGATGAGTGAATTTTGATAATGATTAAGTTGTTAGAAGATGAGGGAGGGAGCGAATTTTCATAATGATTGCAATGCTGGAAGATTGGGCAGGATGAATGAATTTTCATAATGATTGAATTATTAGAAGATGGGTCAAGATGAATGAATTTTCATAATGGTTGAATTGTTAGAAGATGGGGAAGTGAATTTTCATAAAGATTGAATTGTTAGAAGATGGGTCAAGATGAATGAATTTTCATAATGATTGAATTTATTAGAAGACTGGGTTGGATGAGTGAATTTTTAGATGAACGATGGAGTGGATTTTTATAATGATTGGATTGTTAGAAGATGAGGGAGGGAGCAAATTTTCATAATGATTGTAATGTAAGAAGATTGGTGGGAAGGATGAGTGAATTTTGTTAATGTTGAATTGTTAGAAGATGAGAAGTGAGGTTTCATAATGGTTGAATTGTTAGAACATGGGGAGTGAAGTTTCATAATGAATGGTTTGTTCGAACATGGGTCAAGATGAATGAATTTTCATGATTGAATTTATTAGAAGATGGGCAAGATGATTGAATTTTTGTGAATGTTCAGGTGTTGGAAAAAATGTATGAAGATTGAAGTCTTATCAAATGCACAAATCCATTATGAATCTGTTAATCGGTGTGAGATGAAAGTGAAACCCTATATAGGAGATACTGATCCGGTCTATCAATAAAATGTATTTAATTGTCACACGTCATGTTAGTCGATGTACCTGGTATTTACATAATGTTGTTGTTGTAATTCAACAACGCATATCCGATTGTGCTGTGTGATAGGATAAATTTGATCTCTGTCCATGGCTATTGTCAAAGAATGTACATACGGTACAAACATTTATCAAGTTAAAACGATGTATTTTCTTCAAATGTATTGCAGTGTTTTATTTTATCTCATGGTTTTCTCACTCCGTTTTCTTCGAGCCTTTCTTCTGCTGTGTACACAGTCACTATCGCATGCTTACCGCAGAAGTGGACACGCCCGTTTCTTCCATTTCTTTGCCGGGGCACGCCCTGGTCCAGTCCATATATAGCTACAATTATTCATGTTTCGTTGGACTCTCAATGTCGATTGGTCGACTATCCTAGCTTCTTAGACTTCGGCTATTTCCGTGTGGGAAAAGATTAACAGACTCGAGATTGCTCCATATAAGGAGATGCTTGAACTGACCTAGAAATCTATAAATAAAATAACCTAGTGTTACGTGTTAACCCATTGGCCCAAACCAGTAGCGGGATTACCGTGTATTGTCCAACAATTGAAGGCGACATTAGCACGACGTATCTTCTTAGAGCAACAACAACACAGAACTGCTGCTGCGTTGTCGATCAAGGTTTAAACATCGGCCTAAAATATTCGGCCGTCGAATTCTTTATTAGAACAAGATATGCGGAGATACAGCTAAAGGCACTAGCAAAACCACAAATTAGTTATCATCTTCATGGCGAGAGAACAATACATGAATGTTTTGTACACTTTGGTACAACCACACCAAACCACAGTACGGATAAATCGAGGGTAAACTCAATTTTTTTTCGTGCGCGCTTAGCGCGCAAAACGGCAAAAATCGGAAAACTCAATTTTTTTAATCAAAACTCAATTTGAAATTTTCGGCAAAACTCAATATTTTTTTTTTTTTCATCGTGGTAAACACGATGAAAAAACGGCTAGAAAAACCCCTGCGCTGTTCAGATGAGTATAACCTACAGTTTTTTGGAACTCATGAAGTTTGTTATTATTCACAGCATCCCATAAAGATTGAAACAGCCGTCTCACATAAGTACAGATAGAGGGCCTGAAATCGCTATGTGGGATTCCAACAGGATCAATCTCATCATCTAGGGCTGCCTTAGTCATCCTATCAGCCTCAGTATTACCTTTGATTCCAACGTGACTAGGCAACCAACAGAATACAATATCAATCTGTTGATCAAATCTACAGTCATGTAGTTGTAGAATACTCAAGATAGTGGGATGAGTCGAAGTTCCACTTTTAATCGCTTGGAGGCATGACAGTGCATCTGAGAATATGACATATTTTTTCCTTTTAATGGACCCAATACCTTCTAAAGCTAACAATATAGCTTTTGCTTCAGCAGTGAATATCGAACTTTTACCTGGTAGTCGATAGGTTTTAGTTTTGGAACTAAAGATAGTAGCACATGCTACTCTCTCACCATCTTTAGAACCATCTGTATAAATAGCCTGATGCGATCTGTATTTCTCTCTCAGTAGACCAAATTCTGGTGTATACAAGAGCTGGCTCGTGTCTGCCTTTTTATATTTCTTTAGAGAAATATCTACTTCTGGTTGAGCTAACTGCCATGGTGGAATTGGTAAGAGCTTGTTAGGTAAAATTTGACTAAGTTTAATACCGGCTGCTACAATGTGTGGTTTCATACGAATTCCAAGTGGTGGAATAATGGAGGGTTTCTTCAAATAGAGATCCGATTGTAGAACTATAGTAATACAGCATTTCCAGTGTAAATAAATGGTTCGTTGCCTAACTTCAAGGTAACGCCATGTGGCCAATGACGTTATTTCGCGCCTTTTGTGTCTAAAGATTTTGATCTTAAGTCTGTCCTGTTGTCGGCAGTACCTGTATATACTGTATGCAGATATATGCAAACGTTCACAAATCTCGGTAACCGGTATGATTATATTATTTTCATGAAATCAACATCTTTCGTTCTCTTTATCGAACAGTGGCATTGTTTAACAACTTCCTGGTGTAAGATTAATATAAAAAAAACTATATTCTGTAAATACACATGCATACGTCAGGGAAACTGGACAAGTGAAAATCTATGTTATCATTCTTTGTGGGCTTCAGCACTCAAATTCTACTTTCGCGTTGAAAGATCTCTCCTTCCCAAGTGTTTTATTGACTTCCACCACAACACTATATTCACATTATCGATTTATGATTGTAATTTTCTTTCTAAAATTCCCTCTTGATAACTCCTGTCTTCCTAATGTCTTACAATACTTGAGGGCATATGATTAATATAAAGGAATCAAATGATGAGAGTTTAATCAACTGGACTGGTTTATATAACCCAAAGACGGAATTTCAATTAGTTTTGAAAAAAGAAAAAATGAAAATAATTAAATTAGGAACTTCAGGCCATTACATCAGACACAAGGTATGATTAGGAGATAATTAAATTTAAATTTCATCGTGATTGTAGTATTACATTAACAAGATTCCAGAACCGCTGCAGGTACATGTAGGATCCTGGTGTGCAGTGCATGTCCATGATGAAGTTCAATTCCAACGGATTTGTCAATCCTAAAATACCCTTTCCTGAATCCATCAGCACATAAAAGCCTACGGAAGTTAAATTTTATACATCTTGTATATTATTAACACAAAGCGGCTACTCAAGGGACGGCAAAATGCAAGTGCGATGTTAAGGGCCGTTGCGATTTTAAGGGCTACTACAGTGCATCTTTGTTCATGTGACAATTTATTGCCACAAATATTTGATGTCGTGATGCTCGGATATTCTACGTCATATAGATTCGAAATTACTATTCGTGTATCAATACCTCAGTTGTGCGATGTGGTATTGTGAGATGGGATTGTGTCTATTCGATTGACAAACTTGTTTCTGGAAATTTATGAGCTTAATAACTCCATCTGACGGTTTGATTTCGATTCATTAAGTAATACACTTTTTTCTTTGTTATATATTTGACATGGGATACGTGTTTAGACATTGGGTCGCAATTATTTTCGACATTCCATTTGTAAAGCTGAGAAAAAGTTGAGTTACAAAAGCCGATAATCGACCAATAATACATTCCCGCTTTGGTGCTGGCCAGCGTTTTTGGCAGTTTCGGGTAATTCATTTCGATCTGACCTACGGCAAGTAAAGACGATACTATCTGGAGTGACAGTTTCTCAATAATACTTAGTTTACTATTCTCCACATCGGGGCACTGCAATATTATTTGTTCTGCTGCACAATTTATGATAGGGAATCGATATTATAAACAAAGTTGCAATTGCAAACCGAATGCTTTGATACGGTTATATGCATGACTCTACCCCTTATGTTGTAATATATGTAGAGGACCTTACAATCCTCTGGCGTTGTAGGAACTTTAATCATAAAAACTCTGGCGTTGAATGTATGTGGATATTGAAAAATTCAAAATGTCTTACGGGAAAATTTGATGCTAAAGGTCAAATACCGTAGAGACATTTATCCACATGGGATTTGTCGGCTACAATCCCGCATTCGGACCTCATTAATAGTATCTGTGTTCAAGACAACTGATCGCCGATATATTAATGTCAGAAGCCACAAAGCATTTTTTAGCTCTATGTTTCTTTGTTTTTTGTTGCTTGAATTTTTCATTAATAATATCTATGTGAACTCTGACTACGCAATATATCAACAGCAAAAGGTGCGACCCGTGTGGCCGACATATACATGTATCTGTTCTCTAATGAATACGACTTTATGCAGGAGTTTTCAAAAATCAATCATTTCAAAGCCCGTTCCTTTCTCGCTGTGGATAATAGCTATATAAATGACACAGTGAAGGATATATATCCGCCTTCACTGAATTTGAAGGAAACTATAGATAGACATAAAAGCACATCGTATTTAGACCTATATCTCCATAAAAATGAACCTTCTCTCTCGTCGACTTTACGACAAAAGAGATGATTACAATTTCGACATCGTAAACTATCCCTTTCTGGACTGCAATATTCCAGTGGGACCTGTATATGTCGTATACTTACTTCGCCTAGTAGCATTTGCTAGATACAGTGTTAAACATGACGATTTTAATCAACGTCACAAAACTTTATTGCAGAATCTTATAAAACAAAGCTATACCACCAAACACCTCTCCTCAAAGTTTCTCAAATTTGGCGATACATATCGCTTCTGATAACAAAATATGAGCATAGCGCGCAAGATTTATGGCGTTACGTTTCGTAACGTGTCTACTTCCGATTAACCTGGGGCTAGGGGCCGTATGAACTCATGTACTTCAAGATCCTCATGGTGTTCATCAAAGCGTGACTGAGATACATCATTCTCTTGATATAGACTTTACAACGAATATCATATGGATTGAAAATACTGATCAAGCGATACGGATTTGATACTTTGAACATCACGATGTCTTGCCGGAATCATTGAAAACTGTTGACCGCTTCTCTCTTATGTTTATGTATATCATGATTATTGATGTTGTTGTATTTTAATTTCGTGCTACTGCTGTTATATGGCATGTTGAATCGATCTTTGGATTATGGACGCGGAAGTTCTTTAATGGACGACGAATAGTGAATGACAGATTAGACGCTTGTATGTCACACGCGTGGCGAAAGTTATGACATGAGTGGAGCCTAGGGAGACAGTTTTAACTTCTTTCACAGTATTTTACGTCTGGGTACATGTTATAAATACGCATTGATCGCTAGATGAAATCAGGAACGTAAATGAGGAATACATATATAATGCCAGAGAGGTTTCCATGTGAAATGAGTTTAATAGTGGAGGAATGATCTGTCCTGTTTGTTGTAAGTAAAATCAGAATAAGGTATTATCCTGATCATGCTTTATCTATGGAAGACGAGATTACCTTACAGACGTTCATTTTCGTTGTACATGTATGTGAGAAAGCATTTACAGTTCACAGTAGAAGTCTCCAAGATATAGGGCGATAATTATGTCCAGGTCTCAGTACACCAGCAGGCATCGCGTTTAAATTAAGGAAACTTCCTGTCTAGACAATAGAAATTGTACATAATCAAACACACACCAAGATTCTGGCTTCACCTAAAATCCTTCACAGTAGGAATTAATGGTTTCGTTCAAAGCAGAGTTAGAGAACAAGGAAGTATTCATTTGCATTTTCTCGGAGGGAGATACCTTAAAAGGTACTAAACTGATAGTCAACGGATAGTACGAGCAAAATACACTGATCCAAGTCTCGAAAGACACAACATATAAACTGTATAAGAATACCGCATTGAGATTCAAATGATGATTTTAGAGTCTTGTTAATGAGTTGATGAGAATTTTTTTATCTGCGTCTACTTCTACAACCTTCTCGATTTTTGAAGAAGCCTCAGGGGTTTCTCCAAGAAATCTCCAATCTTCTTCCGTTAACGAATACAGATATCCCGAAGCTGTATTGGACCTAAAATGCACCCACTAGTCAGTGTAGAAAACCAGATTTCCATAGCCTAACGGTAGGTAAAATGATTGTGGAAAAAATAGTGTGCTGTAATTCTAGATGGAATTCATGTGGGAATAAGAAAAATAACCCATTGTACAGTTTGATATCACCGACGGTGACACTGAATTTCGCGCCTGCCTATGTAGTTGTCAACAGCTAAAATTCCATCTATCATCTGACGGAAAAACTTAAATTTACACTTGAGTTACAGCCTACCTAACATGGGATTTGAGTTTTTTCCTATCTTTTAACATGCTATTTTTGCACTTATCTCTATTGCCAGCAGCCAGCATGTTGAAGGGTCCAATTTGTTTGGCTAATTTCAATCATTAATGCATGCGGTAAACATATAGTCAAAGAAACTGAATGTTCACAATTTTAATTGATTTCTGAGATAGCATGTTGAGTGAACATTTTTGGTATTTCCTATTCAATGTTATTTCTTATATTCTTACATTCATTGGAACAGCAGGGTCAAAGTATAAGATTTTTTGGATATGGGCTCTTCTCAAGCAGTAAACCAAGATAAGATTGTTATTCAGGGGCTTTGCCATAAACTTTTTTTTTGTGGGGAATAATAATTAAGGTTGACACGTTTGACACTAACAGACCGCCATGATTACAGACTCGGTGAACATGTTTCGGGCTGATCGGAGTATGTGCAAAAATGAGCGTTAAAATAAGACAATTAAGTGTTCCGGGAAAGATTACTGGGTTGTCGCTGACGAGCCATGCGATGGGGCCATTTGGAACAGCTAGTATGTTATCATTGGGCTGGGAAAAGGTTTCAACAAATTTTATCCCACAATCGATCCTGTCATTCTCTTTGACTGGACAGTTTATGCAGACTCTGAACCTTCACCTATCTCTCTGGTATCTCGTAATATAAAGTATATGGCCAAATATTATGGTGTTTATGTCAGTCAGTACGAAGGTTTCCGATGAAACAACGACGACGCTGATTTTATGACCAGCAGATGGTAGCCTCAAATTGCACCAGAAGCCGCGTGGAATTATTTATATACAGTCGAGAATGACACTTTGATTATCTGGTAGGGATGGAACTTATAACGAGTAGCGCTGACTTAGCTAAATCGTTGTGTATTTGAAGCTCAACCATCTTCCCAACTGTAGGGTTATGAGATGGCGAGAGAAGATGACTGAAACATATTCAAAGCTGGAGAGACCATGGAAAGTCAGTTTCTTTGGAAAGCTGATAAAAAGAAAGATGTGAGTACGACTGTTACATCAGATACTCAGTAGCCAGCCTTTGTCCATGGAGAATGTCTGTCTCCATAATTAAGACATAATTCATACGACCGTAATAGCTCCAAACTCTAAGAAGGCAAACAAATATACACCATGTAAACACAAGCGAATGGAGAAAAAACAGTCAACAGTTTCTGATCAGCGATACGGATTTGATATTTTAAACATCATGATGTATTGCCGGCATCATTGAAAACTGTTGACAGCTTCTCTCTCACAGGAAACTAGCCTATAGTTATGTATACAATCATCTGTTTTAATATGGTGCTAATGCTGTTATATGGAATACGTATATGAATTATGAACGCGGAGATTCTTTATTGGATGACCGCTGAATACTGAATGGCGGACAGGACGCTTGTAATGCAATGATACGGACAAAACATCATGATGCTACTTTGATCAAATCCGTCCGTCTGTAACATAAACTTTTCCGATTTAGATACAAGAAGCTTTATTTAATGTTGGATATTTTTACAGATAAAATAAGCCCGGAAAGGCTTCCGACAAAAATTCTTGATTGTGACTTTTAGTATGAACTTTATTAAGTTCTTGCATTACACGAAGTTAATGCAGTCCCCAGCCCCGAGTTAAGTGGAATTATACACAAGTTACGAACAGTAGCACCAAAACTCTTGCACACTACTTTAGTTTCGATCAGTATATGATATTTATCCCCAAAGTTGATCCATTTTCCATTCTATACGGGTGGCGGGTAGATTTTGTTAGTAAAACTACGATTGTTTGATATTCTATAAGTGATCATTTCTCCTGTCCATCGACATGAATGATGCGACAGTCTTCGCAATAAAATCATATTTTTCACTTCCTGGAGCAGTACAATTCAAACTTGATGATTCTTTAGAAAATGAGAACAATGGTGATATCTTTAACAGATATTACAGTATGTAATGTTGAAATTGGTTGCCTGGCTAAATCTAGATCAGAGAAGATGGAACCAGAATCGAGAGTTTTAGCGGTGTCTTAACAAGAGCTCCCATCAACGCAAATGAATCTACATGATATATGTAGTTGAGTAATAGGCATCCGGGTAATTTTAACCCTGCGAATCTTAGGTAAAATAAATTATCCATGTACAAGGGCGTAGACATTTTTTGGGGGGGGGGGGGCGTCGTCGGAGGTGGAGAGTCTGAGAAGGAGTTATCCCCAAGCAGCATAGGCTTTTTCTTGAAAACTGATGGTAAATTGGCGCTCTCTGAGAGCATTTACGGTATTACATGTAGCTATAGTAACAATTGAACTTTTAATTTGTGCCAAAATGTTTCTCAACAGTAACGATCTCTCCACTGATACACAAAAAGAAATGACCATTCAGTCCCGCATTTATTTAACTTAATTATAATTCCAGTTAATCCTTAGACAATGCTATCTTGCCCCGATAGCAGCAGGCGATGCATTGATGCGTGGCGGACCGCATGAGTTCTGGTTCGTTAATCGAATCGCTTTGCTATCTCTTTAACATAGGGAATATTTTTAATCGATGATAACTGGACTATTTTCGACCTGAAGTTGCCAGAGTGACATTAGCAAAAATGTAAACTGGTCCTTTGTTGGAATAGTAGGGGAAAATGGTCCATATTTATCATATTTACACTAGTAATCCAAGAATGACTGTGGGTCCAGGTGATATTTTGTACCTTTATTTCTGGAGTTTCTTTGTGAAAATTAGTTGCGAGTTCGTATATCTCTTGTTTGTGAAATTAAAGAAATACTGAACAAATGACCGGGATCTCAATTTAAAAACAAAACATGTCTACAGTGAAAAAGTTATGAACAATTCTGCTCAACCGATCGACGTGTTAATGTTTTTCGTCTAATAGGCGACATTTGATTGCATTGAATAATACTGTTCCATTTTCGGAGACGGTGGCAAATATTTGAATCCGAAATCGTCAATCTGTTGCTTTTTTCACTGATCGATTGAAATCTGATTCTAGGCCTACTGATAAGCACTGGCGGTGATGAGTTTACTTCCCCTGTACTAAGCAACAATGAAAAAGATATGGGATAAGATAAACATTTTCTTCTATGCTGTGTTTGCTTTCTGTTTCTTCATATTTGTTTGTTTTTGTTTTTTTTTTGCAGCCGGAAAAAATGTGGGACTGAATCCACCCAAGCACTTCCCTCCCGCCCTTGTCTACGCCCTTCATGTGGGTTAGTTCTTTGACGTGGGAACGTATGAATCTTTTGTTAGGAGATCGATAAAATGAGAACGATGGGTATTCTGCTATAGATTGAGAACAATAGAAAGAGAACAATATATGCGCTTCTTATTAAAACCGTACAATGAGAACACTATGGGTGAACACTTTGTTAGGGATACTATTGTCATAGGAACAGAGACAAGGAAGATACGAATTGGTCTATGGTACGGTTTTTCTTAAAGGAACATTAGGAGAACCAGACTTATAGGGACGTACGTAAAGAGGACAGACGGATTTTTTTGTCAGTCTCATTAATTAAATTGAGTAACGTCTCATTTTTTCAGTAGATAATCCCACCCTCCCGATGGCGTCAAATTTGTTGGATCCCTCTTCACCTATTAAAGTTGATAGACGCGGTTTCACGTCAAACAAGCATAAACACCTACATGTAGTATAGAATATTAAAATTGATAAAAGCACTATACTTTATTTGATGCATAGTAGGCTGGACGTACCCTTATTGAGTTCTGAGTTATAAGGCTATAAGAATTGGAATATATTTCAGATTGTACGATCTTCCACTTGATCAAGCACGTCACGAACCGCTATTCCAAAGAAAACGGAACAAATTATTATTTTATTCTCATGACGAATAAAAGCCTAACAAACGACCCATTGTTTCTTATGGAATGATTTTTGTGAGAGAAAGAATGAACAGTCGTAAGTGGGATTCGAATTAAACGCAACACAGCGACTCAAAATCGTATCAATTCATAATTCGCCAATTAACCCAGTAGTACAAGCAACCATAGTGAAAGACTTATTGTTTCCCCGTGTAGAACGATCATATTTCTTCCCCGTTTGTTCTCATCTTGTTCCCGTTGATTTCATAGGAGAAGAAGCAGATGATATTACTTGGTTACGTTCGAATATCATATATATTTTCTGAGTGAAAGACAGAAGAATAGCCCAGGAGAAAAATATTTGTGATATTGAAGCGTGTCCATATACAATATTCTGTTTAATATTTAGTTTGTTTTATATATAATTTCTATCTTGCTTCGCCTGGATAATAAGTAATTTTGTCAGTGAATTCGTCTGAGAACTGGAGTAAACATTGACGCCGGTGATATCACCATGATCATGATCGAGTTCAATGTTAAATAGGATTCAGGAATGAAGTGCGTAAACAGTCTCTACGTTGTATCGAAACATCCAGCTTGTGTGACGAAGTGTTCGCTTCGTACATCTCGAAGAACGAGTGTGAAAGTTCAAATTTCCCGCATTATTTTCTAGTTATTTTGGAAAGAGTTTTGTAGATTTATCCATGAATAATTCAGAATGCTGTAACTGCGTGACTTGTTTCCACCATAACAGACAAAACCGGGAGAAAATTTTCGTCACACAGCGTCGTAGGAAAGAAGGGATATAGTACCAACGCGCTACCAGAGCGATAAATCACCACAGTTAAATAACAAGTGTTATTTAACTGCAGTGAAGATAACAAGTGTTATTTAACTGCAGTGGAATATCATTTTTATGAGTGAGAACATCCTTATATTTCACTGCTAAATAAATACACGCTTAAAACTAAAGTGTTGAAACTTACTCGTAAAGTGTTGAAATAACCCTTTAAGTGTGTCCACAGGGATTGCTCTTTCCTGTGGACACACTTAAAGGGTTATTTCAACACTTTACGAGAAAGTTTCAACACTAGTTTTAAGCGTGTAATAAGTATGGTTAACCATCTTCAATCTAGGATACGTGGAATTATCCCTGATCACAGATGCTCATTATTCCCTTCGATCACGTTAATGTGGCCTCGTTTGGATGTCTCAGAAACTCTCAACCAGGGTTTCATCTTTTCATACCTAGACGTAGCCAATTAAACAATTTCTACATCCGTTCAAAACATTGAACTTACGAAAGGTAAACTCTGTTAGCTCAATTCAACAAAATGCCTTTCATCAATATGGCTCTGCAGCAAATCTGTCAAACTGAGTTGAGGTTTGATGTATGTCATTTTTGTCCCCCGCCGCAACGCGGCCGGGGACTTTAAAATGGTTTTTGCTTCTTTGTGTCCGTGGATGTCTGTCTGAATTTTCCGCAAGCGATAACTTCCAAACGCTTTGCAGGATTCTTCCGAAATTCGGCATACGCATTCCTTGCGACAAGACGCCAGTTGGTATTGCATTTCAGCAACATCTGCCTGAAGGTGGCGCCACTGGGTCAAAATGGGTCTTGCTTCTTTGTGTCCGTGGATGCCTGTTAAAATTTTTCTCAAGTGATAACGTCCAAACGCTTTGTCGGATTCTCCCGAAATTCGGCATACGCATATGTTGCAACAAGACGCTGGTTGCTACTGCATTTCAGCAACATCTGCCTGAAGGTGGCGCCCCTGAGTTTCGCTTCATCGTGTCCGTTCCAGGTAAAATGGACGACGGCTGGATTATGAATGACGGACTAGACGCTTGTAATTGCTCTCTTTGTGTCTCTAACTTCCAAAAGCTTTGTCGGATTCCTTCGAAATTTAGCATATACACTCCTTGTGACCAGACATGGGTTGGTATTGCGTTTCAGCAAGATCCACTTGAAGGTGGCGCCACTGGGTCTTGCTCCAATCTTCTGTGCATGTCGGTGGCTTCCATTCAAATTCTTCACAAGCGATAACTTCCAAATGCTTTGTCTAATTAGGCATGCCTTATGTGTTTGTCATCTTTTCTTCTTTCTTCCGCCTCTCGCTGTTAGTTTTGAATTTCATGTCGCTTTAAATGAAGGACACCATTTTCTTAAATTTGCTGTCCTGTCCTTCTATTCCATATCATATGATTTACACTAAAGCTTTTGCAGAAACCATATTTTATTTCAGACGTATAATATGAAGTAACTGGCGGGGCTGAACCCCGAGTCGCACCCTCCATCTCCCAAACTAACCCTCGCCCGACCCTCATATATTGTGTTTGAGCATATATATCTCCAATATATCTTGGCAGAAGCTGAAATTTGTGTGTTGTCTGCAATATCGGGATAATATTGGGATAATTGCAACCCCAAAAGGTTTCAATTTATCAGGCACAGACCCATGTTTTTGTATTTAGTAAAGGGGTCCCTTGTCTATAGATCTTGCTTGGAATTGTTTTTCGTGCCAATCTGCTTCTGGGTGGCGCCACCTCGGGCCAAGTTAAAATTGCATCTCCAGACAATAACTTTTAAAAACCTGAACCGATTCATTCCAAATTTGGTGTGCAGGTACCTCGCCTCCATTTCTCGTTTGGTATTGTTTTTCATGCCGATCCACATATAGGTGGTGCCACCTGGGGGCAAATTTAAAATTATGTTTCCGGACAATAACTTTTTAATACTTGAATGAATTCTTTCCAAGTTTGGTATACATGTACCTTACCTGAAGGTTTCACTTGGTATTGTTTTCCTTGTCGATCTGCTCATAGGTGGCGCCACCTGTAGGCCAAGTTAACATTTTCTATTTCCAATGTCAAGGGATCTTGCCTCAAGATCTCGGTTGGGATTATTTTTTATGCCTATCTTCCTACACTTGGCGCTACCTGAGGACCAAGGTCAATTGCATTTCCGGACAGTAACTGTTGGATCTTAATGGATTCTTTTAAATTTGGTATGTGGGTACCTACCCTCAAGTTTTATGTTTTTACTTTCTTCACAAATAATGAATATTTCCTTTACTAAAGATGCAAAAGGCATGCCTCCAATCGTATTCGATCGACTGTATCTAATTTCTTTAATAATTTGTTTTTGATCAATAACTTGAGAACTGCATGCTCATCGGATTCTTCTCAAATTAGCATGCATGTTGCATGAGATTTTCTTTCACTCACTTGCACTTACAGGTGGCGCCACCTGGTGGCAAAATCCAAAATTTGTCTCCGGGTTATACCATGACCTAAGATGTCGCTTGAGATTGCATTTCGCCCACTTGCGCCTATAGGTGGCGCCACCAGGTATTAAAATCAAAATTTGTTTTCAGCCATTAACTTGAGAACTGCTCATCGGAATCTCCTCAAATTTAGCATGCATGTATCATGATGTCAGGAGGTGTTGCGTGGGATTGCATTTCGCTCACTTTTACTTACAGGTGATGCCACCTGGTGGCAAAATAACAGATTTGTTTCCGGGTAATAACTTGAGAACCGCTCGTCAGATTCTTCTTAAATCTGGTCTGAATATACCATGACATAACATGTCGCTTGGGATAGCGTTTCGCCCACTTGTGCTTACAGGTAGCACCACCTCGTGTCAAATCTAAATTTGATTTTTCGCTCATCGGATTTTTCTTCACTTTGGTATGCAGATACCATGCCATGATATGTCCCTTGGGATTGTATTTCACCTGCTTCTGCATACTGGTGGCGACACCTGGTGGAAAAGTCTGAAATTTGTTTCTGGAAATAATTTGACAACTGCTCATCGGATTCTTCTCAAATTTGGTATTCATAAGCCATAAGATGTCACTTGGGATTGTGTTTCGCACACTTGTACATACAAATCTAAATTTGGTTTCCGGGCAATAACTTGAAGACACCTCTTCAGATTCTTCCCAAAGTTCGTATGCTGATACATGTACCATGTCATGAGATGATGCTTGGGATTGCGTTTTGCCCACCTGCACCTACAGGTGGCAACATCTGGTGGCAAATTTAAAAGTTGGTTTCCGGACAATAGGTTGAGGATGCATTCAGCTTCTCGTTAAATTTGGTTTGCACTTCTCGGTTACATAATTTTCATGCTTCACTGCATGAAAACTATATTACAGAAGCAATCAACGTTCAGTCAACCGTTCTGAGTTGATTTTAAACTTGGGAAGGCATAAAGACCCTTCCGCATCCAACGCCTATGAAGTAGCAGTTGCCTCCCTCATGTATATCCCCCGAGACCAACAATGCTAAAAAATATTGCTGCCACTTAGCATCCTCTGGCTGCTTGTTTTATTGGATGTGAGGCTTATCACGTTGAGCACACCGTTTCTCGTCAAATCACCTAAGTTCAGCAAAACTGAGCCTGGTCAACGCTTGGATGGATGACCGAATGCTGTACTGGCTGGACTGATCAGTGTCCAGAATAATAGGTTTTTTGGACACTCTGGTGTTCTGGCACATGTAGGCACCGTCGTGATATGACTGAAAAAATGTTGAAAACGACGTTAAATCCTACTCACTCACCCATTTTCTTATCGGTCATGCAGTTGGGAGAGTGATTAAGCTTGCTAAGATATTCAATATTGAAAAATTGGAGCAATTACAACACATATAAGGGAAGTGGGAAGAGGTGCCGACATACTGACAGAGTCACATGACTTCACAGTATAGTCTTCCGGTTAACCTGTTCTAAAGCACATACCAAGAATCTAACATTCGTGATATGTGTTGTATCTCAGGTACGCTTTTATTGTACCTGTTCATGTGGCAACTTGGATAACCGTGTGTGTTGTGGACGTGTAATATCGATTGTAGCCTAAAACCAAATTCAGGGTATGAAATATGTTATTTTCTCAAAATGCCGATCGATGGTTTGGATAAATCGACACTTGTGGAATATCAATAACCGGTCGGCTAGGTTATTCACAAGCGTAACCTGTAACAACCAAAAACATGACCCAGACCCCGTCCAGATGGAGATTTATTTGCATAATTAGGCTAATGGAAACAATCTAGCAAATTTCCTGTCCAACGTAATTGTGTTCTTTATTGTATACACCGAATCTCGTTCTTTCTCATAGAAAAATAAATTCTTTCTCACTCCCTGTGCATCGCGTGCTTATTTCGTTTACAAGCAAATTACTGTCTGTGACGGATTGAAAGAATACATCATTGTGAGATATAGTTCGATTTGCGATAAAAGAAACTTACAACTTTTTAACACTGAAAATCTCAGATAGCCTATACATTTTCCTCGTAAAAAGGTTTTTAGATCGATAATCTTTGGATTTGAACATGAAAAATATACCACTTTGTAAATTGATAACAGCAAAATAATCGAGATATATTTTCATCCATACACCTACATTAACAATTATTGCACTACACTTACACGTCCTTTGTTTGCAGAACCTGTACTACTGATGGCCTCTTTCGGCTCAAAGTAATCATATCATGCAAACATATAAACGACTAAACTGGAAATAAATCAAGGTACGGTAATCGGTGGAACTTTAATCCGGGACCGCAGAAGCATTCAGTAATGAGTCCAATTCCACAAGATAATCAAATAGTTATGCGCATATGTGAATAAGTCCAAGAGTCATTCGGGAAAATTTGACTCTATTACTAGATGGCCGTGAAATAAACATGGCTGTGGTTTTTTTGTCATGAATTTATACTAATCCGAGAGAGGGCAGCCTATATGAATTGTGTACAGTTCATCAGGCAGGATGGGTTGTGGAATAAGTTTGGTTTGAACAATAATAACACACTGTCTTCTCCGAACAGCCTTATGTCAAGCCGTCTGTCTTCATAGTTCATCACATTGGGGTCATACCACTTGAAAAAAAGAACTTTTGCATTTTCCAGGCTTGGCGCTCAGCGGGAAGAGGACTGGTTCACCGGTTGTCAGGATAATGTGACTGAGTTGTCGTGGCATTACACCGGAGTCATATTGAGCTTATTTGCCATGGGTAAACCCACGGTAGGGGCTATTAGGGGTGCTTTGCTAAGATACTGATTCTCTATCATCTACATCAGAGAGTGTAGGATGATCCAACTAAATAGTGTGGAAAGTTCCAGCTGTTTATTGGTGGTATATTCCTGTCGAGCCATATATTGTATCAATATCCCCATCGATATTGATGAAACTCACAACCACTGATCCAATCAGGACAATGCTGCAATACGGTGAAAAATACCCCGGCTTCAGTGTGACCACAATCAGTTTCGAAGAGCCATGACATAATTGCGTTAAAGACCAATCATTCGCCAGATTTCGTGTTGCAGCTCAAATCTCCCCTGTGGTACGATATTGCCATACGCTGAACGTATTTCTTTTGAATAAGTGTCTCTAAATGTCTCAAACGGGGAATGACGAAAGCTGCAACGAAGAAGCTGGACAACAAATATAAATTGGTAAACAAATACGCGATGATCCCATATGGTCAAGGTGAATAGTCATAGTAAATTCTAATATTGTAGAATGCTAATAATACCATATGCTTTATCAGGTCACCAGGATTTTGTTTCACATGATATGTTGTAGCTATGGACCACTTGCTCGTCATGTGTTTTACATCTACATACAGTGGTGTCATCTAAATAACGATACAAATAGGTTGTCTTTCTACTGGTGGAATTTCAGTGATTAGGATTTTATGTATAGAACTCAATTAGGTCTTGCTGACATAATTGAACACTTTTGAGGTAGGTCTTCGAATACTGACGAGGAAATTCTGTTATGGACGACGGCTGAGTAGTGAATGTCGGATCTGATTCTTGCTATACGCTATACGCTTAGTAAATTTTCGAAAGTACATGCGTCGTCATTCAGAAACGATTAAGCAATTCCATTGCAGTCTGGAAATTTTATATATCAACAGCATATAGGTATATTTGCCCATCTTAAGAATATATGCAGACGCTTTCAAAGAACAGATAATTTCAAAGCCCTCTTCTTTTCATTCACCAAACGCTATATAGACGATCTTCTTTCTGTGGATAATCGCTATATAAATGAGACAGTGAAGAATATATATCCACCGTCACTGGATTTGAAGGAAACTACAGATGACCCTAACGGCACATCTTATTTAGACCTATATCTCTATAAAAATGAAGCTTGTCTTCTCTCTCGTCGACTTTACGACAAAAGAAATGATTACAATTTCGACATCGTATATCATCCCTATCTGGACAGTAATATACCAGGGAGATTTGCATATGGCGTATACATATTCTGCCTTGTAGCATTTCCTAGATTCTGTGTTAAATGTGACGATTCAATCAACGTCACAAAACTTCATTGCAGAAAGTTATAAAACATGGCTATATCATCAAGCACCTTCACTCGAAGTTTCTCAGATTTAGCGATACATATCGCATGCTGATAGCAAAATACGAACGTAGCGTGCACGATCTATTGCGGTACGGTTCGTAACTTGTGTCTAATTGCGCTCAACGCGGGGCAAGGGGGCGTATGAACTAAGGAATTTTAGGATTCTCATAGGGTTCATATGAAAAGTCACAATCAAAGCGTAACTGAGATACATCGTACTCTAGATAACGACTTTACAACGAAAATCATATGGATTAAGAATACTGACCAGCGATACGGATTTGATATTTTTGGAACATCATGATGTGTTGCTGGCATCATTGAAACTTGTTGACCTCTTCTCTCTAGCCTAATTTAGTTTTATGTATACTATTCAATATTTTTTTTATTTGATGCTGTTATAAGAATTGAGATTAGGACGCGGAAATTCTTTAATGGACGACAGCTGAATATTGAATGACGGACTAGATGCTTGTATAGTAATTTTATTCGTGTTAACTTTTCCTCTCCGTCTCATTTGACATGATCAATTATGAATACATCATGTTAATATCATTCGGAAAAGCGATTCGTTTCCGGCACAGTAACAGTTCATGGAATTGCACATGTTTCAAACGTAATATATCAAAATAAATGTGGCACTACCAATGGTAATATGGTTCATATATAAAAGCAAATTGCCATATCGTATTTCAATTGAATACATTTCCCACTTGGTAGGAATCATTGTTCAATCTTGACTTACAGCCATGGATAAAATTAGTGATAACAAACAATATAGTGTTTGCATGGGGTATTATGAAATTGTTCGCTAGAGAGATTGCAGGGGTGCTAGCTTTGTGAATATCGTCACCTTTAGACCGTGGCTATATACTATTTTTAAGACAATGTCGCGTCTAGATTCTTTGCTATTATTGACACTAAACATACATACTGTATCATGTAAAGTATGACATTCGGCCATGCTGTCTCAGTACATGCATACTTACGGACTTCAGAAACGCAAGCTTAATACAGACGAACGTTCGGAAAAGCAAGAAAATGATCTGGTCATAAAACGTCCGATTCCATCAACCGTGTTTTCAAATCCACGCGTTGACCAGAATATATGTCTCATTTTCCCGTAGGACTGGCAGACATGGGTTGACACTTCCATCTGAACGATCTGAAATGCTGATCTCCAAACGAAATAAAAAATGGCTCGTGTGTTGGACAGAAACAAACGAGGTGTTCGGAATTATCAGTCCTCGAACAGATTAATCATGAGACGGAATTTATCATGCGAAAGAAGCATAACCGTCAGCAGAAAAACTATCCACGTGCACCTCGAGCGCACCATGTATTGACAATTTGCGTCAGGTGGATGTGGTGCGCCAATACGTTTCGTTAATGAAGGTTTTCACCCCGCTATTTTCCCGCATTATGAAGAATACACACCTACCCTACCAGTTTGCGGTAAATCCCAGACCAATGCCGCTGCAGCATTAGACTTAAACACAATTATTAAAACATATTAACATTTTGAAAGTTTTGCACAATGACTACATGTTACATTTTGTCCAAGAAAGAAGTTTATATGAATACTGAACATTTTTGCAGCCCAAAGCGGAATATTATGCCATATGCACTCCAAAATGCTGCATATTTGCGCATTACAATTATATTTGTCCACTAACATTTTTCGTGTAAGAGCCGGAATTTCAGTTTTGTTATCCAAATACTTTGGAGGAATAGCGCTGGTGAACTGAACTGCATCAACTGATGAATTCATGAATTATCGATGAATGTCCCTGACAAAAATTGTTCATGAGAGTACCTGCAATTTCACAGAAATAGTTCATGAATAAATTTTATGATTGCTTATGACTGTTTAATTACAGTGAGTTCCAAAATATTTTCAGGTACTTTTTATGAATGGTTATTAACATGCATATAATACAAGCGTCTATTCAGTCATTCAATGTTCAGCTGTCGTCCGTTAAAGAATTTCCGCGTCCATAATCCAAAGACCTAATTCGTATAATTGCATTAGCATCAAATTAAATAATAATATACATGATACTATGCTAGTTTCCTGCAAGAGAGTCAACTGCGGTCAACAGTTTTCAATGATGCCGGCAAGATATCATGATTTTCAAAGATATCAAATCCGCATCGCTGATGAGTATTCTTAATCCATATCACCCACAACAAATGGTAATTCTTGTGGATTCACTGCGTGAAGGGCTCGAGTTTCCAATTCCGGAAACTCACCGGAAGCCTATTGTCAGTCAGTTTGCAATGGGTTTCCTGAGATGGGAATTTGCTTTTCCACACGGTGATTGTTTCTATTCACTCGAGATTCTTAGGCAATTTAATTGCTACATGTATATATGAGATCAAGTATTTTGAACTTTACTTAATTATCTTTCGAAAAATGACGTTTGTTTGACAAGTGACAGCAGAATGCAGATATTTATAATGTGAGTTTCATGGGATGTGAATCCTCGACGTAATATGTACGTAGCTAGATGTTCAGAATAAAGTGATAGAATCTCTTTAAAACGAACTAATGAAGACACAAAATATTTACTGGTCATTACTTTTTTTTAATTATTTCATGGGTATTGTCCCTTTGTAAACTATCATAATGAACTATTATAATGATCTATTTCAATGACAGTTAAAATTTTATTGGATAATGATGGTATTAAATATCCGAGAGATAAACCGTTAATGACCATTAAATGTGAGCCAATGAAATTCCCGGGTATTGTAATGGTCATTAAATGGAAGCCATTACATTTCGGAAATTCTTTAATTGTAATTGAAATAATGGCTGGTATTAAACGATGTTTGGCTTTCTCATTTGCTAAACGGTTAGGCGACCACAGTTGACGTCATTTTCACAAAGAGCTCTTCTCTCAACATTGAACCGATCACTGGATAACTTGGAATATCTGATCGAAGATCATGGGCAATACCATGGAGATTGTACATCTTCGCTTCTTGATAATATAGCAGCTATGTACCAATCAAATAGTTATTCTCCACATACTACATTTGACGGATTACCGGTGTGAAAGCTGACACAAAAAGGTTTTCTGTTAAGGCGATCTTGAATTTCACATTCATGAATATTTCCCACTATTTATTTCCTGATATCCACGATGGTGTGAATGTAGCTAGCAGAATGCTGTAACTAATCTCGATCGTTAAAACATTTTTTATGGTTATGGAGTATGGCGAAGCTGAATATCACACATGTGAACAGATCTGATGCTTTCCCTAGCAGCCAGTACGGCATGGGTTTTGAAGTATGTACATGCCTGTTGCCGATGCCTTCTCTTTGAACCGAAATGATGTCCATACGTGTTAACTTCTGGAATCTGATAGTGTCGCTTGCTATGTTTCACTTTTTTGTGACCAGTCATGAATATCTCCAAGTGATATGCCTTCTCATCCAGTAAAGTTACTTGTGCAAATCCTCCATTGAAATCTTTGTGGTTTTATAAGAACTAAACTGGAATTACGTTCCTATGAAGATATTCAGCAAGACAACTATTTCCGGTTATTTTTCTCGTGGTAATCCCGGATATTGCGAAATGTTTCCCTGTCATACTTGCTAAAATTTACGCTGATTTACTGCCTCAAGTTTCTTTTAAAGAAGAACGTGTTCACCACCCTATATTTCGTCCTAGAAGTTGTCTTCGTGGATTACGTGTTTAACAGGAATAAACTATTTGATGAATAATCCATTTCATGAATAGGAGATAGAGCGTTTTATTTTGCGCTAACCAACTATTCGTTGACGCCATTAGATACGCCAGAGTTGAGGTTAAATTACGTCAGAATAAGGGGAGAATGACGTCCGAGTTGAGTGAAGAAAACGCTAGCGTTATGGTGCAGACCATGTGACGCAACCAATGACGTCGGCACTGCTAGGTCGCTCGGAAAAAGAAGAAAATATGATAACATCGTACAGCCGCTCTTTGCAAATGATCACATCGAATATATTATTTTGCGAAACAGCTTATTTCAAGGAACATTTACATAGTTCAAATTCACGGAGAAAAATTACGCTGCAGAGACTCCTCTTATAGTTTCTTGCCCAATAAACGAGATCCACTCTATCCGGTTTTAAGATGATGAAGTTTTCCCAGGCAGCTATCTTATTCTGAAGACTGAATTAAGTGGTCTCTCGGCCGTAGCTCGCCTCGGGTTGCATCATTTGAGAGTGACATACTCTAACGATTACAGACTTGGTCAGTGGATTTGATTCGAGTTCATCGGGATATGTGTAAAAATGAGCCTTAAAATAGTGCACAGTTTCCGGTACAAGAGGGGAAGATTGCTGAAGAGCCATGAAACAAAAAGGCTATTTGGAGAAATTGGTGTTTTGCCATTGGGATGCTGAAACCTACAACCTCCCTGGTGTTGAGCAAGTGATATGGGCAGTGAATCATGGTCATGATATATATGCCTTGGTTCCTTAGATTATTAAATATATGACTTTAGCGTTAAGTAGATTGCATCAATAAAGATGATCAATGTGAAAGTTTTCGAATGCAATGTCTACAGAAAGAACGACCATGTTGATATTATGGCAATATGATAGTAAAGGCAAATTCCATCGAAATAGGACAACTTCATTATTGGTTGGTATTGACTTAGCTAGGAATCCTTGGTATTGACTTAGCTAGGAATTCTCCGGTGGTTGCGGAGCATTTCCCACCAAAAATGTTACATTTCTCTCCCTAGACAGATAGCAGCACCAATGGTTTATGAGATGATCACTCTGAATATGAAAGAGATCATGCTCTGAACAGATAGCGTAAGCCGGTGAGAGCGGAAAGTTACAGCATACAACATCGTCCACTTTTATGGGTAGATCTTTTCCAGAATTACCATAATTAAACGCAACATTAAAAGGGTGGTAGAAAACGACGCAAGCGTACGGACAAACGTCATATGAACCCACAGGCAAATATACTGTCTGCATATTTCTAAAAACATCACATGTACCACAAGTGATCCCATTGATGATTTGTATCCCAGCCACGCCTCTATTGTAGCTGTTCATATGGTCATCTGAATTACATGACCCAGCACCGGCTTAAGCGGTATCAGATAAATACTAATCTCAGATGTTCACATGAGCAAGCTGTCGAAACACATCGTCATTTTGTTTCGTATGGACTTCTTCCCCAGAAAATACCTCAGCAGCCCGTCACCAACCTATACTCCTGATCTTGCTGTGTTTGGATATTCAGATATATTCAAAAATATTAAAAAACGCTGTAGACATTATGAATAGGTCAAATGTAATCATATACCGTTTATGAAAATATCGCCCCCACCTCACCTTAGCAAGCCAGACAAACTGCTTTGTGTTGTGTATACCGCCATGTCTATACCGGCATTAAAAAACTTCAAGTGGAGACAGTTCAATATGTTATCAAATAAGATTGATCTTGTAAGATGACATCTACGATAGGTTCACTGCAGTTACTTTTGAGAGTTATGTATTTTTCATGTTTTTTCCCCTATGATTATTACCAAAGGACTTCAATTTGTCAGCGTTAAAAAGGTTCCAATTTCTCTACTCAGCATGTCGAACTATCTCTCATACTGATGTATTAAATTCTTTCAAACTGTCACAGGATTTAATTTCTTTGTGAAAGATAAAGGACCTTCGCTGGGGGAATTGTTATTTTTATAATGAAAAGTGCTTAGATTTTGCATAGACGTAACTGTGCAAACATTTTGGACAGGTAATTAGTTAAATCGTTCTCATAATCGTTTTGGGCTATATTTCCCCATCAATTCCTGTCCAGGACGGGAACTGGGTTATGTTTTTGGTCATAAGGGAGTTACGCTTGTGGATAACCGATGCGAACAGTTATTGATATTTTACAAGTAGCGATTGATCCAGCTCATCAATCGACATTTTGAGAGAGTCGCCACTACAAAACAACATATTTCATGCCCCGATCAACATGCAAAAGTAGGCGAAAATCGATACCACACGGTCGCAACATGCTCTGTTATTGCGTCACTTTCATAGCAGCTTGGAACGATATGGACTATCTCAGCAAGCCCAATCACACTTCCAAATTGATGGTCAATAAGGAGATGATGACATACATCAAACTTCAGCTTAGCCTCTTGCATTGCTACGAAATATACCATTGACAGACATATTGTTGAATCGAGCTAAGCGTTGATTCTTTCGGCTGAATGATGGCTTAAACTATAAGTTGGATGTATGTTCAAATTGTCTGACTAAATAGTTCTCTAAACGAAAGGATGGAACACAGGCGGAGTGAAGATGTCCTAACAAGAGTTACGATCACCACAAGTAAAGCTAATAGATGTCGAACCGTTCTTCGCTGCTACCGTACGTGCACAGGGGTTAGATGTCTTTTCCCTCTCTCTGTAACCACTGGCAATATGCACCCAGCGAATGCCAATCTCAATCCATGCAGTCGGCGTCACCTTGATGAGTATCTAATTCGCGAGATAATAGGGTTCGTAAAGAAATTCTTAAATTCCGTTGAACTTTTGGAATTGGAATATCTGACGGATTGACAGTTTAACAGAAACAGGAAATTGAAAGAATATTATAAGCACCGGAGACGTGTTTCGTTATATATTGCGAGTAATCACTGCAACAAATTGAATACAAAAATCAGCCCTTCCCCCAACGGATATCGATTTGCTACTCGTTAGGAACCCTGATAAGTGAGAGACGAACGACGACTTGTCATAAATATCTCCAAGCTATATGCTTTCTCACTCAGTGATGTTATTTCTGCGATTTCTCCATGGGAATCTCCATTTGTGGTTTTTAAAAGGACTGACTAGTACAGCGTATCACGTTGAGCACTCCGGTTCTCGTCAGATCACCGAAGTTAAGCAGCTTCGAGCTCGGTCAATACTTGGATGGGTGACCGGGTGCTGTACTGGCTGGATTGATCAGTGTCCAGGATAATAGAAACTGTGGACACTCGTGTTCTGGCACATGTAGGCATTGTCGTGATATGACTGAAAAAATGTTGAAAACGACGTTAAATCCTACTCACTCACCCTTTTAAAAGGACTAAACAAGGGAACTATTTCCAATCGTATTTTGTACTGTACAGGAAATCCCAGAGAGTACGAGATTTGCCGCAGTGAAAGCTTCTTTTAAAGGAGACGTCGCCTGAACGTGTTTTACTGATCTACGTTTAGTCCGAGATATTGTCTTTCTGAATTACATGTTTTACGGGAATAATGCATTTCATGAATAATCCTTTTGATGTAGGCGATAGAGCGCTTTTATTTTGCGCTAACCAACTATAAGGAGGCGCCATATAGATACACCAGAGATGGGGTATAATTACGTCAGATTAGGGAGAGAATGACTTCCGTGTTGAATGGAGAAAACGTTAGCCTTATGCCGCAGACCATGTGACGCTACCATTGGCGTCGTCTCTGTTACATGTAGATCACATAGAAAAGAACTTCACTGCACACAGAGCCTCGCTTTTCGTGTGCAAATATGATGGTGCCCTACAGCCACTTTTTGCAAAGTATAAACGCATCCCAAATGATCACATCGAATGGAATATTTCCACGAATAAAACTTATTTCACAGAACATTTATATAGTGCAAATCTCTGAAGAATAATGACGTTAGGGAGACTCCTTTAATATCTAGATTCACGCTCAATGAACGAATCCACTCTATCCAGTTTTAAGATGAATTTTCCCAGGCTGCTAGCATAGACTGAATTAAGTGGTTTCTGGCTCGTAGCTCGCTTCAGGTTGCATCATTTGAGAGTGACATGCCAATTATTGCAGACTTTGTCAGGGGTCGTGATTCGGGTTCATCGGGATATGTGTAAAAATGAGCCTTAAAATAGTACACAGTTTCCGGTACAAGAGGGGAAGATTATTGTGTTTTCGGCTGACGAGCCACGGAATAAAAAGGCTATTGGGAGAAATCGGTATTTTGCCATTGAGTTGGTGAAGGACTTCAACAAACTTACAACCTCCCTGGTGTTGAGCAAGTGATATGGGCAGTGAACCATGTTCATGATATATATGCCTTGGTTCCTCAGATTATTAAATATATGGCTTTAGCGTTAGGCTGATTGCATCAGTCAACATGATCAATGGGGATGGTTTCGAGTGCAATATCTATAGAAAAAACGACCATGTTGATTTTATGACAATGTAATAGTAAAGGCAAATTCCATCGGAACAGGACAACTTCATTACTGGTTAAACTTTGTAAACAGATAGCGTGAGCCGGTGAGAGCTGAAAACTATAGCATACAGGATACATCGTCCGCTTTTAGGGGTAGGATTTTCTAACAGTCATCCTTTTCAATGTGACCATAAAGATAATCTCCAATGTTCACGTGAGAAATCAATTATTTGCTTTCGAAACACATCGTCATTTTGTTTCGCATGGGACTTCTTTTGGACCCCAGATAATACCTCTCCAGCAACCGGCGAAACTATACTCCTGATCTTGCCGTAATTGGACGGATATTCAAACAAATTCAAAATCAGTCAAAAACGATGTAGATATAATAAATAAGGTAAAGGTATAATCAGGTACCGTTTCGGAAATAACGCCTCCACCTCACCTTAGCAAGCCAGGCAAACTCCTTATGTTGCGTATACCGCCATGTCCATATACCGGTGTGATGGATAAGAATGTCCTGGTGATTAATGTCCCTTTACATATCCTTTTCTATTGCAACCAGAGACGGACACTTGTCCACAATGTGAAGAAAAGTGGCCTATAGCTGGGTTAGAAATTAGGGGTCGGACACTCTTAGCCGGCGGATATTCTTAGCCTCCAAACCGGCATTTAAAAAAGTGATATAGGGACAGTGCAATACGTTATAACATAAGATTGATCTTCTAAGATGACATCTACGATAGGTTCACCGCAGTTACTTCTGGGAGTGATGTATTTTTCATGTTTTTATTCCAATGATTATTACCAAAGGACTTCAATTTATCAGCGTTAAAAAGGTTCCAATTTTTCTACTCAACATGTCGAACTATCTCTCATAATGATGTATTCTTTCAAACTGTCATAGGATTTAATTTCTTTGTGAAAGATAAAGGACCTTCGCTCGGAGAATTGTTATTTTCATGATGAAAAGTTTTCAGATTTTGCATAGACGTAAAAGTGCAAACATTTTGGACAGGTAATTAGTTAAATCGTTCCCATAATCGTTTTAGGCTATAAATCCACATCAATTCCTGTCCAGGACGGGGTCTGGGTTATGTTTTTGGTCATTAGGGAGTTACGCTTGTGGATAACCGATCCGACCAGTTATTGATATTTTACAAGTGGCGATTTATCCAGCCCATCGATCGACATTTTGAGAGGATCACCGCAACAAAATAACATATTTCATGCCCCGATCAACATGCAGTGGTAGGCGAAAATCGATACCACACGTTCGCAACATGCTCAGTTATTGGACCACTTTCATTGTCGAGTGGAACAATATTGACTATCTTGGCAAGCCCAACCACACCACTTCCATCTTGATGGTCATTACGCAAATGATGACATACATCACACCTCAGCTTAGCCTCTCAGATTGCTGCAAACCCATACCTTTGAAATATAGATTGTTGAATCGAGCTAAGCATTGATATGTTCGGCTGAATGGTGGTTTAAACTGTTAGTTGCTTGTATGTTGAAATTGCGTGATAATCCACTTCTACAAACTGATGGATGGAACCCAGACGGTGTGAAGTTACCATCACCGCAAGTAAAGCTACTACATGTCGAACCTGTAAAACCCCTCCTGGCTGCTACCGTCCAGTACAGGAGTGAGATGCCCTTTCCTCTCTCTGTAACCACTGGCAATATACACCCAGCGAATGTCAATCTCGTTCCATGCAGTCGGAGTAACCTTGTATTTGACGAGTATCTCATGCGCGAGATGACAGGGTTCGTGAAGAAATTCTCAGAAGTCTTCGTTTAACTTGTGGAATTGGAATATCTGACGGACTGACAGTTTAACAAAAACAGGAAATTGAAAGAATATTATAAGCATCGGAGAAGTGTTTCGTTATATATCGCGAGTAATCATTGCAACAAATTGAATACAAAAATCAGTCCTTCCCGTACCGGATATCGATTTGCTACTCGTTAGGAACCCTGATAAGTGAGAGACGAACGACGACTTGTCATAAATATCTCCAAGCTATATGCTTTCTCACTCAGTGATGTTATTTCTGCGATTTCTCCATGGGAATCTCCATTTGTGGCTCTTATAAGGACTGACTAGTACAGCGTATCACGTTGAGCACACCGGTTCTCGTCAGATCACCGAAGTTAAGCAGCGTTGAGCTCGGTCAATACTTGGATGGGCGACTGGGTGCTGTACTGGCTGGACTGACCAGTGTCCAGGATAATAGGAACTGCGGACACTCTCGTGTTCTGTCACATGTAGACATTGTCGTGATAGACTGACAAAAATGTTGAAAATGACGTTAAATCCTACTCACTCACCCTTTAAAAAGGACTAAGCAAGGCAACTATTTCCAATCATATTTTGTACGGTACAGGAAATCCCAGAGAGTGCGAGATTTGCCGCGGTGAAAGCTTCTGTTAAAGGAGAACTTGCGTGAACGTGTTTTGTCGATCTACATTTAGTCTGATATATTGTCTTTCTGAATGACGTGTTTTACGGGAATAACCCATTTCATGAATAATCCTTTTGATGTAGGCGATAGAGCGCTCTTATTTTCGCTAACCAACTATATATGGAGGCGCCATATAGATACGCCAGAGATGGGGTATAATTACGTCAGATTAGGGGGAGAATGACTTCCGTGTTGAATGGAGAATACGTTAGCCTTATGCCGCAGACCATGTGACGCTACCATTGGCGTCGTCTCTGTTACATGTAGGTCACATAGAAAAGAACATCACTGCACACAGAGCCTCACTTTTCGTGTGCAAATATGATGGCGCCCTACAGCCAAATGATCACATCGTTCGGAATATTGCCACGAATAAAACGTATTTCACAGAACATTTATATAGTGCAAATCTCTGAAGAATAATGACGTTAGGAAGACTCCTCCTTTAATATCTAGATTCACGCCCAATGAACGAAATCCACTCTATCCAGTTTTAGGACGATGAATTTTCCCCGGCTGCTAGCATAGACTGAATTAAGTGGTTTCTCGCCCGTAGCTCGCCTCAGGTTGCATCACTTGAGAGTGACACACTCCAATTATTGCAGACTTTGTCAGTGGACATGGCTCGGGTTCATCGGGATATGTGTAAAAATGAGCCTTAAATAGTGCACAGTTTCCGGTACAAGTGATATAGAGACAGTGCAATCATCCGCTTGCAAGATGCATCATCCGCTTTTAGGGATAGGATTTTCTAACAGTTATTTTTTTCAATCTGACCATAAAGCTAATCTCAAATGTTAGCATGAGAAATCAATTATTTGCTTTCGAAACCCATCGTCATTTTGTTTTGCATGGACTTATTTTGGACCCCAGATAATATCTCTCCAGCCCACGGCGAAACTATACTCCTGATCTTGCCGTAATTGGACGGATATTCAAACATATTCTAAAATCAGTCAAAAACGATGTAGATATAATAAATAAGGTACAGGTAATCAGATACCGTTTCGAAAAAAAATAAACGCCCCACTTCACCTCAGCAAGCCAGGCAAACTGCTTGTGTTGCGTATACCGCCATGTCCATATACCGGTGTGATGGATAAGAATGTCCTGGTGATTAATGTCCCTTTTCATATCCTTTTCTATTGCAACCAGAGACGGACACTTGTCCACAATGTGGAGAAAAGTGTCCTAGCTGGGTTAGAAATTAGGGGCCGGACAATCTTCGCCGGCGGACATTCTTAGCCTCCAAACCGGCATTAAAAAAAGTGATATAGAGACAGTGCAATATGTTATAAAATAAGATTGATCTTCTAAGATGACATCCACGATAGGTTCACCCCAGTTACCTCTGGGAGTGATGTATTTTTTCATGTTTTTATTCCAATGATTATTACCAAAGGACTTCAATTTATCAGCGTTAAAAAGGTTCCAATTTCTCTACTCAGCATGTCGAACTATCTCTCATAATGATGTATTCTTTCAAACTGTCATAGGATTTAATTTCTTTTTGAAAGATAAAGGACCTTCGCTGGGGGAATTGCTATTTTTATAATGAAAAGTGCTCAGATTTTGCATACATGTAACAGTGCAAACATTTTTGACAGATAATTAGTTAAATCGTTCCCATAATCGTTTTAGGCTATGAATCCCCATCAATTTCTGTCGAGGACGCTGTCTGGGTTATGTTTTTGGTCATTAGGGAGTTACGCTTGTGGATAACCGATCCGACCAGTTATTGATATTTTACAAGTGGCGATTTATCCAGCTCATCGATCGATATTTTGAGAGGGTCACCGCAACAAAATAACATATTTCATGCCCCGATCAACATGCAGTGGTAGATGAAAATCGATACCACACGTTCGCAACATGCTCAGTTATTGCGCCACTTTCATTGTCGCTTGGAACGAAATTGACTATCATGGCAAGAACAATCACACCACTTCCATCTTGATGGCCATAACGCAAATGACGACATACATCACACCTCAGCTTAGCTTCTCAGATTGCTGCAAAACCATACCTTTGAAATACAGATCGTTGAATCGAGCTAAGCATTGATATGTTCGGCTGAATGGTGGTTTAAACTGTAAGTTGCATGTATGTTGAAATTACCAGATAGTCCACTTCTACAAACGGAAGGATGGAACCCAGACGGTGTGAAGATGAACTAACAGGAGTTACCATCACCGCAAGTAAAGCTACTACATGTCGAACCTGTCGAACCCCTCCTGGCTGCTACCGTCCGGTACAGAATTGAGATGCCCTTTCCTCTCTCTGTAACCACTGGCAATATGCACCCAGCGAATGCCAATCTCATTACATGCAGTTGGAGTCACCTTGTATTTGATGAGTATCTCATGCGCGAGATGACAGGGTTCGTGAAGAAATTCTCAGAAGTCTCCGTTTAACTTGTGGAACTGGAATATCTGACGGACTGACAGTTTAACAGAAACAGGAAATTGAAAGAATATTATAAGCACCGGAGAAGTGTTTCGTTATATATTGCGAGTAATCATTGCAACAAATTGAATACAAAGATCAGCCCTTCCCCCAACGGATATCGATTTGCTACTCGTTAGGAACCCTGATAACTGTGTGACGAACGACGAAGCCTTCACGAGTCTTGTTAATGACTCACGTGGGTCCAGCCCACACCACTCAATCAACCTCCGGTAACAGATGGTATATACTGAACGCCATTTTCTCATTGTTGTCGCCATTATCCGAACCGAAGGTGGTACATCTCCGTCTTTGCACAAGCATTTTAAAATGTTAATATTTGATTATAGTTGTTCAATAAAGTACCAACCCCCTGTTATGTACATCGTACTTCCTCTCTGGTCTGACGTGCAACAGTGATATATAGCAATGGGTTGAGAGTATCTTTGAAATTCAGTATACTCTGTGTAGAAAATGCGACCGGGCTCATCACATTCAACAGATGCGAATGACCAATGGGAATGCTCAGCTCAAGATGTGATGCGCTCGAGGTTAACGAGGAAGATTTTTTTTCGCTAGGGGGTTAGTTAATTTTGACTGATAATAAACCCGGTCTCGTGACCAGGTTTACTTGGATGATCTAGTTTCAGTCTCTTCGAGGAACTTTCCTTTATCGTCTTTTGTTTATTTCTGTCTAGTGCACTAAATGCTCTGGATTTGAAATGGAGATATCCATATTGGATCATTTGAAGGTAACTGTTCACCAGGGAACATATCCGAATCAAGAAATTGACTCAAAAAATATATCTGTCGAGCCAGCAATTTTATGACTATATCTAGATGATTGTAACATGATTTCGGTTAAGTAGTTTTGGCAATAACGAAGCAGTCCTAAAAGTATATGGTAGAACGACCGACATTGCAATTGTTCGAGCTAATCGGGAAAAGTGGGCGGTATAACGTGGGCATCAAATGCAGAGTTTCCTGTACAAGAGGGGATATAAGACTATTTGATGAAACGAGACATTAGCGGGTTGGAGAAATGTTAAAACCTATTTTACAATCCGATCGTGAGCAATTCATAAATGCAGAAGACCACCACAGTCAGTCCTTGCTCTCCCGGAGTTTAAAAGACACGATCTTATTGTTAAACTGATTGTCGGGTTCAATAGTCAATAGTATTATGGATGTAGACAAATGTAACTATAGATTTTGTCGTCAGAGCTTGACCAGGTTATGGGAACTATATGCCCAGGTTTGCTGAACAGATACACTCATAGAATAAGTTGGTCCAATCTACTTCAAAATATTGGCACATGTGCAAAGCGGAGACATTAATATAAATACCGGTACACACCTTCATACCGAGCTATACGCAACATTAAAAGGGTGGTGGAAAACGATGCTGGCGTACTGACAATAAGTCATACTACCCCACAGACAAATATACTGACTGCATATTTCTAAAACATCACAAGAACCAAAAGTAATCACTGCGATGATTTGTATTCCAGCCACGCTTTGATTGTAGATATTCATGTGGACATATTGAATTGACATGACCATACGGCCCCTGGCACCAGCTTGTGTGGTATTATATAGAAATATTTCAAAGCCATTATGTAATAGCCCTATCAAGCCATCTGTTGCAAAATGAACTATGTGAACTATGTCAGATAGTAAAAACGGCCCAAATGAGGAAGTATTTATTGAACTCAAGTTTGTATTCAGAACAAATACCTGCGAGGTCCGACGCCGACCAAGGGCTTCATTCTCCACCATATGTTTACAAGTCACAAATCTACACTCGCACTGATTTGTACAGAGGGCAAGCCTCGGGGACGAAACGTCCACCAACAAAATCTCACCGTGTGCGGAAAGTAATTATACGCACCATTAAAATGGTGGTGAAAAACACCCCAAGACTTCCGTGACCTATGAAGACGTCTCCGGTTTAACAAAGATTGGAAATCTGTTTCTTTGTCCGTTTATATAACTCTTCAGTGAAGCATTAAAATGGTGGTGAAAAACACCCCAAGACTTCCGTGACCTATGAAGACGTCTCCGGTTTAACAAAGATTGGAAATCTGTTTCTTTGTCCGTTTATATAACTCTTCAGTGAAGCAGTGTGTTTTAGATATCTTCACTTTGAAAACAGATGTAGATGTGTGGAATGTATTCGCATTTGTAAGGAGGAATATGGGTGTAGTTAATTGTAGTGCTGAGCAAATCAGAAGGAGTCTGAAAGTGTCATGGAAATCTCGTGGTTGCCCAGTGCACACAACCTAGAGAGAGATTTCTTGAACAGCCCATAAATAAAGAAGCCCCCATTTATATGGTCTTTGGATGGTCACGCTTTACACCTTTGACAAACATGTGTGTGCGTGTGTGTGTGTGTTGAAGACTGGATTCAAGCTCAATTAACTACCGCGAGTTAACATGGTTGTGATTATTATTATTACGTTCTAGTCAAGAAGTTTTGGAAGCCTATTATAATAGTTAAATAATTTTTCGCAAGATTTCATTTTAATTTGCTACAACAGCATCGATAAAGTGAGAACGTCACATAGTGAATGGGATGAATAACCTTAAACGAAGCTGATTAGTAAACACACAAAAAAACGTGGTCACGTTGTACACATCCGCCAGATCCTGAATTCTAAAATTCTAACCATGTACGTTTATTCTGACTTCTCCCTATTCTAGTTTGAATGTCATTAAAACTTTATCTTATTCTTCCTGATTATTGCCTGTAGATTCTTTCAACAATTGGTTCGAGTTTAATAATGGAAATCAACTCTGCCTGTCTCTTTTTTTGGATGGTGACATTTTCCAGAGCCGCTGGTGTTTCCCGTAGATTAAAGGAAGTGGAATTTCATCCGAAGCTCGCCCAGGGTTCGATCATTTGACACTCACACACACACTAACAGACTGTTAATGATGACAGGCTATGGCCAGGGATATGGTTCGAGCTGATCGGGGATATGTGCAAAACTGAGCGGTATAATGGAGGCATTAAGTGCCTCAGAGTTTCCGGTACAAGAGTGGAAAAGATTATGGGTTTTCGATTGACGATTCATGGGATAAGGCTATTTGAAGAAATCAGTATATTATTATTGGGTTGATGAAAGAAATTATCCCGCAATTTATCCAGTCAAACTCTGTGATCGTGGGAGATCCATACCGGGCAGTGGGCAATGCCATATCGGAATAATATGGCCACATTTTTGTTAAACTGATCGTATCAGTCAATGCGAAGCCAGACAATGTATATAGATACCACCTCCACATTGACAGACGTGAGTGTCAATTTGACTATTCCGTAACATGCTCTCCAGGAGAAAAAATTCTGCTGGTTATTTCAAGTTTAGCATTCTTTCCTTAACTATTTAGATAGTAGGACAGCTGGCTGGAAGAGTTCATCAACGCTTGAGGTGTTTCCAGAAAGATAGTGAAGGCTGATTTATAGAAATATGCGAGGTCATAGCATATTTTCGTTCCTCGAAACTGGTGAGCTGCTCTGGTATGAATTAGAGGTTGGAAGAGTTCAATAACGCTTGAGGTGCTTCCAGAAAGATAGTGAAAGCTGATTTATAAAAATATGCGAGGTCATAGCATATTTTCGTTCCTCGAAACTGGTGAACTGCTCTGGTAGTTGAAATCAAAGTTCTTCTAACTTCAATTCCTATCTTATTATATATATGAATTGTTCGTGAGTGAAAGTAAATATTGATCTTGTGAAAGACTTGTCGAGAGAAACAAACAAGAAATATGAGCAAAGATGGCATCCAATTCTGCAATTAATACTTATATCGATGCATGTGTATGTTTCACGTTTCCTGTTCGAAGATCTTCGAAAATTATGCCTATCTCAGGTGAAAAAAACGATTTATAGCCTTTTAAGGTTTTTCGGTACTAAGAAGTCGTCGGTTCCTCTTTTTCGAAAGCAGAAATATTTCTCATTTTCCAAGCTGTCAAAGAAGTTATTTTTTTTTGCAATGAAACGTTTCCATCGTCAAAACAGCCGAGATTAGTTTATGGATGTAAGTGTACAAATATATTGGACAGATCGTCGAATCGTTTCCATCATCCTAATTATGCGATAAATCCTCATTAATTCCTATCCTGGACTGGGTCTGGGTCATGTTTTTGGTCATTAGGGGGTTACGCTTGTGAATAACCCAGCCGACCGGTTATTGATATTCCACAAGTGGCGACTTCTCCAAACCATCGATCGGCTTCTTGGCGAGCCCTCACAAGAAAAAAGATATTTCGAGTCCCATTTAACATTCAGTGACAGTTCAGCAACCAGTCTTTGCACAATATTCATTGCAGCCTCGAACAGTATTGAATATCATAGCAATCCCAATCACACTTCCAATTTTTTTGTCATTAATTTAAGCCCCAGCTTATCTCCTCAAAGGATGGAACACAGATGAAGTGAAGATGTCGTCACACGAGTTACCATCGCCGCAAGTAAGATGAATACATGTCGAACTTCTCAAAAGCAACATAACAACGGTGGTGGAAAAAGATGTCGGCGTACTGACAATATTAGTTACACGGTTTGTCAGTGACCCAATACAGAAATATATGGTAAAATTTATATTAGGCGAGGCGTTATCCCGCTGAAGACCCTTTATGAACAAGCCAAGGACTTCTTGTGAACAATTTTGGCCCTTTGTTGTTGTTGCGCATGAAACAAAAACCACTGTATGTAAAGTCACACATTTGAAATATTCATTGACGTTGATCATCGCTGATTACGATGAAATACGAACTGTTCACGTTATGAATTATATCTAATTTAGAAGCACAGCTGCTGAAGCTCACCTTTATTACAAATACTTATTGTCAAATGAAGCCTGAGAAGTAATCGACGCGAGTGCTTTGAAACAGGAGCTACTGTAAAGGGAGATAACCTAGTTACCCACCCCGAATTACAATCGACGGTGGCGGAAGGAAAAATATCGGGCGACCATGTGACCGTGATCGCTCGTTTTTATTGGACGATTTTGTCTGAAGCGGGATAAGACGTTATATGACTCCATCAGCAAATGTTCTAACTGCATATTTCTAAAATAATCACAAGAACAACAGGTGATTCCTGTGATGATTTGTATTCCACACGTTTATTGTATCTGTTCAAGTGGCCATCTGGAATAACAGGATCAACACGGCCCCTATCACCGGTTTGTGCGGTGTAAGATGCAAATATTTAAGAACCATAGCCGTATCAGGACATATGATGAAAAATGATGAACTATATAGTTCATATAAATAGAAAAAACGGCTCAAACGATGGGATATTAATAGAAATCAGGTTCTCTTTCAGAAGACATATATTTGAGGCCGGAAGCCGGCCAAGCGTTTCATTCTCCACCAAGTTTACCAGTCAGAAAACTACAATCACTATGATTTGTACAGAGATCAAGCTCCCAGAATCTGCTACCAAACTTCACAAACTCTGCAATGAACTACCTTTATTTTTGCAACACTTGAACATCAAATTTGTATACTCGTCCAATCTCTATTATTTAGACTAACCAACCAGATCATAGGTAGACACCACTCCAGTAGTCAATGTCAGAAGCCTTCTTTGGCGATCCCGGTCATCTTGTTGAATTTAGTTCAACCCCTTTTTTTATAAAGTTGAATTCGATGACAGGAGTTGTTGCGTATATTAGCGCCCCCATCCTGTGGGTGGAGTGCAGGAAAACCGCGTGATACAGAGGGGTCATGTTTGTGATCTTAGGAGGCAATTGATTATACCAGTTCCCAACTGTCAAACGGCGCGGAATTGTCAATACGTATGGAATTTTATTTTCTTTAAATATCTTAATTCTAACTTCAGCCCAGAGGCAGGTATCGCTACTCTATAACTGATCGGTCTTCGTGGGATCGCAGCGACTCAATAATTTTGACAGTGTAGTGTAAGATGCAAACGATGATACATACCGTATTATAGCTCATAGTGTCGTGTTTATCTGTGAAACTGCAATTAAATTAGAGGGTTTGAATCGCAGTTCTATCAGTTTCCACTCAAAATCTCGAGAATAACGTAATTTGTTCATATATGAACGCAAATAATGTTTTTTAAAGCACATCTATGCAATTGTAGTTCTTCAACGACATATCAGAGAGTAGCACTAAATTATTCGAACAACGCCTTTATGAAGATACAACTTCTTCGTTAACGGTTCATGATGTTTCATCTCATATGCACGTGTTTTCATCAGACATATGTGTCAAGACGTATGCACGTGTTTTCATCAAGCATACGGGTCCAGACGTATGTACTTATTTTCTATAGGCTTATGTGCCAAGACGTACGCACGCATTTTCATCAGGCTCATAATTATGTGTGGAAAATAAAGATCCGCTAATAGCAGAGTTGTATACCATTAACGTGCTATTTGAATTCTTCAGACGACGTATTCAAAACCCGTATTATCGTACTTTTGAGAGATATATTTTTCTGGTTTTTATCCTAAAGATCAATATGCATCTTGCAGGACATGTTTTTGATGTTCATATGAACAGTCACAATAAAAGCGTGACTGGGATATATATTCTATATATGACGAATTTATTACGAATATCATATGGATTGAGAACAATGATCAGCGATACGGATTTGATATTTTTGGAACATCATGATGTCTTGCTAGCATCATTGAAAACTATTGATCGCTTCTCACTTTCAGAAAACTAGCCTATGTTTATTTATACCATGATTTTTTTTAATTTGTTGCTAATGCTGTTATATGGAATATGGAATAGGTCTTTGGATTATGGATGCGGACCAGACGCTTGTAATGACATTTTCTCCGATATTCTCAGTGTTAAAATCTTTCATGTTACTCTTTTCCAAGGATTGACATTAGTATGAATTTTTTCAACATGCCACAGAAGGTATTTCTACAAGTATGTAAAAAAAAGAATATCTTCTTTATTTTTTTTATAATGAAAAAGTTTCATAGATTGAAGAGTACAATTATCTTAGACAGATAATTGGTTAAACTGTTTCCGTTAGCTTAATAGTGCGATAAATCCTCGTCAAATATAATTCATGACAAGCCGTGGGTTAGGTTTTTGGTCATTAGAGGCTACGCTTGTGGATAAACAAGCCGACATGGTAGTAATTCATCTAGTTCATCAACTGAAATTTTGAGCGATACCCTCGCAATAAAATAATGTATTTCACAACCGATTATTATGAAGTAGTAGAAGTTAACCGTTATGACACATTCACAACACGTTCGGCTTCTTGAAATTAGGGCTGCTAGGAACTGGCATTCAAAACAGAGAGGCACGGTGCGCCGAGTTGAAACTCCTAGGAACTCCAAGGCATACTCTTTGGAACTTGGCAGACAAAGGATGGCTTATGCCATACCATGCAATGGCATTAGGGGAATGGTATATGCCATTCCAATTGGAACTCTAATCCATCCAGATCAGGACACTGAACTGGGCACGGTGTATTCCATGTGGATAACTGGCATATGCCATTCCTATCAAGGAACTCATGCCCTAATTTCAAGAAACTCCCTTATTGCAGCCAAGTCCAATCACACTTCAAACTGTTTTGCGTTAAAACAGGGGAACATGACTTATTTGTTCAAATGCTGCATGCATGAATACATATACACACAGGGGAACCAAAAAGGTGGTGAACACCTGAACTAGTCGCGCTCCCCGTAAACAAATAACAATATATATTAAACCATAACGACGTATAAATACACGTATATGTAAAAAAAAAAATACGGGCGATTGATATAATTCCCAGATATATTAATTTAAGAAAGCATTTATATCTAAAAATATTACGAGCTATTTGTATAATTGGCAAACATATTAATTTAAAAGGCACACAGGTGTACGATCGTGGTACAATAGCTGTAAAAATTTCACATTATTATACGACACGATGTGCAATGATAGAATAAGTTCCAGTTACATATAAGTTTTCAACACTAAAACATTCCAGGCGGGACGATACACCAGGCACATCACTCTTGCTGAAAGACATTGATACAGTTGTTAAAATAAATACTGTTATATGGAATATGGAATAGGTTTTTGGATTATGGACGCGGATATTCTCTAATGGACGACGGCTGAATTGTGAATGACGGACCAGACGCTTGTAATTCAGCAGAAATAATCACTGACAAGATTTGTTATAAGTTTTGGTAGTTGGCACGGATAAGTCACTAAGTAATGTTGATATTGCAGGACTTGCTACTAATAGAGTCATTATTCTTGCGTGGTGAATCTTTATATCCGCCCAGCTGGCACCTTGTTGATTCAAGCTTGTTAACCGAAATCATCAGGCAGCATAGGTTAATAGCAAGGTTACCTCCGAGTTGATCAAAGCTATACGAATGTGATCTGTATTGGTCCATGTTGAATTTATTGAAATGGAGGCATATTAGGGAATCTGACAGACGTACCAGTATACGAATCTTAAAGAAGTTACATGCTGCCTTTGAATGTGACGGACAAAGAAGTCGGAATATCTGCTTTACGGACTATCTAACAGCAACAGTAAATGGAAACAATGTTGAAAGCATAGGTGACGTTTTGCGTTAGAGCTATCTATGGCGAGTAATCAGCCTAACAGATGGAATAAAAAGAATGAGTCCTCCCCTGCTGAATATAGATTTGTTAGTCGCTGGAAAGGCCAATATGTGAGAGATAAACCATGAAGCCTCTAACAATCTCGCTAACGACTCAGGTGGGTCATTCAATCATCCCTAGGTAAATAAACTGAAAACTTCAATCTCATGTATAGCATCTCATTGTTTGTTATCGCCATTGCCCTATTGCATGCTACATGAAGGTGTATCTTCGACATTGCGGAAGAATTTACAAATGTTAATTCTTAATTTCCCAATAATTGTGCTGTAACATGACGCTTCAGTTTAATGCTCAATCATGATACCTCATTAGTCTGGACTATGTGATAGGTGTTGTGTGCAATAGATCGCATCGCTTCCAGCACACGCAAATAACAAGCACAAGATTCGATGCACTTTAGGACAATATCGATATGTTCAATCTGTTGAGAAGCGACAATTCCGTGAATCTTAGGTTACGGTCTACTTTATGCCCTTGATCCATGTACCATACCGTACTTTATTTCTGACGAAGGTAATGCCACTATAACCGGATTATTTCAGAAAAAAAGCCGGTCAGTTCTAGGTTGCTAGATAGATGTGCATTGCAAATTATATTGTCCATCTTGGCTCTTCCATAATTTATCAAGGCGTCTCTCAAAGGTACACCGCGTGTTCTGCAAGTTTCTTTCACGGCGATATCACTCGAAAGCTTAGACAGTACTTGCGAATATTGATATGTTCCGCACGTTCATACTCCCCGTGGATACGCTTATATACCTCGATCATATCTCCTCGACCCTAGATATTGTGTTAAATGTGGCGACTTTAATGAACGTCACAAAACAATATTGCAGAAACTCATAAAACAGGGCTATATGATCAAGAACCTCAACTCAAATTTTCTCAAATTTGTCGATACATATCGCATACTGATAGCAAAATACGAGGGTAGCGTGCAAGATCTATGGCGTTACGTTTCGTAACTTGTGTCTAATTTCGGTCAACCCGGGGCTAGGGGCAGTATGAACCCATTATTTCAAGATCCTCATGGTGTTCAAATGAACGGGCACAATCGAAAGTGACTGGGATACATCGTACTCTAGATAACGATTTACAACGAAAATCGTATGGATTAAGAATACTGATCAGTGATACGAATTTGATATTTTTGGAACATCATGATGTCTTGCTGTCATCATTGAAAACTGTTGGCCGCTTCACTCTTGCAGGAAACTAGCCTAGCTCTATGCATACTATTATTTTTTTTAATTTGGTGCAAATGCAATTATCTGAATTAGGTCTTTGGATTATGGACGCGGAAATTCTTCAATGGACGGCGGCTGAATATTGAATGACGGACTAGACGCTTGTATACAAATTTATCCAACATTACACCGTTTCAGAGTGTCCTCGCTATTCGAATTTAAGAGATTGGATCATAGTACCAGAAATGAATGTGCAACGTTGAGCATGGTAAGGATTTTTGTATGTTATCAAAAGCCCATAAGGTTTATCGTTGTGACCTGAAATCCCATTTATTTTATTGTTACAAGCCATGTATATGTCCATGCGTCCAACATGCACTATTTGGCGTGATGGTGTCATTGTGTTTCTTTGATTTATCTTTTTCAAAGTAGAATGATATGCATTGTGAATTTTCGTGTTTTTCAAATGTTGACATCCCAAAATTCCTTTACAGCGAGCGTTTAGAGGACGATATATCCGAATTCTTAAGTAAAGTAGGCCTAGTTTCTTGTTTGCGGTTTATCTGCTCCTTACTTATTACGATGGTCAGTGCATAACAATGAATTTATGGTTACTCAAACTGTGCTCTCTGGCCTATTTTTGAGGTATATAAAGGTATGCTTTTCTCTGAAACACAAATATGACACTTCAAACCGATATTATATTCTCGCACAAGATATTAGGAAGTTTGATCATTTGAAAGCATCAAGTTTGATTTGCTTGAAGAGTCATATTTTTGTGACAAGAGCTTATCTTCCCTATATATGCCTCCAAAATAGGCTGATTCTTCAGTATATATTTTTCAATACAAATATGGTTCTGTAGGTTTTGGATTGAAAAAAACCCCAGCTATATTACCCTCACAGACAAAGGAATTTTTACCTCCGTCTTCTAGGAACGCAACGTGAAATCTCCCGCCAAATAATTGTCATATGGGGAACCCACGACTCATGTGATTTCCAATAGGGTTTGTTATGGTTCCCGACGAAATTTTGAAGCAATGATTTTGGACAAAATTGAAATGAAAGCTTGTGTGAAACACGGGCGAAGAGCATTTCCCCAGACAATTTTGTAACACATAATTTGGTACTCACAGGGCTTTAGATCTCCCCAATTTGGGCACACCCCCTATTAGGAGTGGCAATTGTTTTTAGGATGGGACAGAGTGGGGGGCAGATACCCCTGGAGGATGAGCAATCAGGAATCATCCCTGGTAGAAGGGATTTCTTCACCAATGGTAGAAACCCAGTGTGAGGCAATACCAACTTTATTTTGCGTTTCATGGGCCCACCGACATTAAAAAATGGAATAAAAATAAAATTTCAAATTGCCACTTTTATATTCCCTACGAAAGTTTGAACATAAAGATTTTAACGCCCTTTTTATTCCTGATTGTATGAATTAGGCTGCTGTATTCTATCTGAAACAATGCCAGCAAATAAAAATGCCAAACAACAAAAAATAGATACCTTTCACTATAATTTTTCACTGTAAGTCAGCGAATTGTTGTTGTAAAATGCTGCTAATACTACTTAGGCAATAACGACATTCAATGTAAATCGGGAACCTTCACTGGCTGTGTGATCTATCACTCTGTCTTGGTACTCATATTTCGACAGTGATGCAGTATGTCAGAGCTAGGAAATGAAGGCTATTTCAACAGCTCAGCCGATACAGCATGGTTTAAGTTACTATTGAAGTATGAGACTGTTGAAACAGATTGTTCTGAAAGAAAAACCACAGCCACAACAAAATGATGACAATGTTAGATTTGAGGTGTATGTTAGCAGTTAAGATGTGATTTAACTAATGTCAGTCATATTTATAGACTCCAGGTCCATCATCAGTTGCATATGTGGTATCAATTTAGAATGCCTAGCTATATTTCATGTTATATCATAATATAGAGTATATAACCTGAGAAAATAGATTCAGTCAACTGGGATAGGCTTCTAGTCAGTCACCAATTGCACAAGTATTATGAATTTGGAGAGCCTATCTTCACTCCTTTAAAAATTATTGCTAATGCTAAATTTGACCTCGATAAAACAGGTGAAGGTCAGTCAATGTCATTAGGCTTCTGATCCATCACCAGCTGCATATGTGGTATGACAAGAAAGATGGGCAAACAGAGAGACAGACAGATGACACGGAAAATTCAGTTCATTTTGGGGCATCATTACATATCATCTTCAAAGTCTAATTATTCTGTCAAAATGCACAAGAACACACCATTTTACTTCAATTGTAGAGAAGAAAAGCAACTCCGAGTAGGAATCACAATTTATTCTGTATATTTTGCTATTAGTTATAGGATCTTCAGCAGTGAACAAAGTTACAAACAACTCCATACGCACAGTATATATACAAGGCATAATGTGATCTTAGCCAATACGCATTGATGAATAGGTAAGCCAGTAAATTATATCAGGTTGGACAGATATTAAAATGCCGTCATTTTCAGAAATTGTTAAATGTTAAGCGATAACCTGACAGTGATCTACAAATGGTGTGATTCAGGTGTATATCTGTTACCATGATTCAGTCATAATATTGTCTGTAATATATTTATGTCGACAAGGAATACATACACTTTTTTCGCCGAGAAGGAAACAAAGAAAGTAATTTTGAGATAGATTTGATGATAAAATTGCCACGAGTGTAAGATTCTGTTTATCACATAACTGTTAATAGTCAAAAATAAATGCAAACATTCTAAAGATTTTATCATCAAATCTATCTCAAAATTACTTTCTTTGTTTCCTTCTCGGCGAAAAAAGTGTCTCTGGCTCAGGCGCACCACATCCTTAGAAGTTGCTGTATACGCTAAGCCGATATAGTTCCAAACCTCAACAGAGTTTGAGAACTTCCCTTTTAGGGCTGCTCAGTTCCACAGCATTTCTAAATATCGTAGACCTTTTTTACATCAGAATGCAGTAAGTGTAACTTGTTAATCAGCTGTTTTTCATACATTATTTATTTTGGTTCATGTGATGCCAGGAGTTACACTCGTGTCCAGTGCATGCCATCATGCGCGCGATATGTTGTCGAGCTCTCAGCGAGGAGACGACATGCCAGGCTGACAAGATTCTTTTGAATACCAAATACGTTTGAAATCTCTAAGATCCAGATCTATATTGCAAGAAATAAGCAAACCCCAGGAAGACTCCATGCAGATATTGCAAACAGAATGAACAAACGTGTAATTCTGAGATCTGATGGGATAGTATACGGTACGGTACCCAAAATGGCGGACTGACTCCATTCGCCAAACAACAATGACAGACTACGTGAGCACTATACAAAATATGAAGTTCAGGGCTGTCAAAATTGTATTGTCGATCATTGCTGCTGCATGTACATGTATGGCTGACATTTATAGTTTGCAGTCCGATGCATGTATGTGGACAAAATGATCGTCTTGCAGATATCCATGTTGTTGTTGCTCTTGTAAACATAGAATTTCGTAGTAAAACTTTATCAATAGAAAAAAATAGTTCAGTGACGTCACGGCCAAGCGTAGTAATTTATTTTCTCACGTTACATGTATTATCCAATCAGCGTGTTTAAAAGTGTTATGTCACTAGTTACATACGATATTTACGTCATGGCTTTATTTCACTGAATAACAACACAGTTATGTGATAAACATAATTATTTGATAATATTTTTAACTGTATGTTGTTTATGATTAATATGAACTTTTTATTTGTTCCATATGGGCAATATTCTCATCAGCCATCACCATTCAATATGAATGTGATACATGTACAAGTCCATGGTCATTGATACAGTATGGTGAAGGTTACCTGTAACACCAGTATACAAAATTATACCGAGCGCATTGAATCCTCACCACATGATGCTGAGGCAGATCAGAACGGAGTGTCGGTAAAATCAGGTGTGTTTTGTAGAGGATTCTCTCAATGATGATGCTATACTGTACACATACAAAATATGAAGTGTTGATGTGTCGGGCCTATAGCACAAAATCACGAGCAAATTGGTACAACTAGGCACACAGGGTCTCATTTCTGCCGCTAACGTGTTGATTTGGGTGGGGGCATCCTCTCAGGGGGAGGTGGGGTTGAGAAGGGGCCTAATGTCTCAAGCAGTATTCACGGTTTTCCATCAATATACTCTATTCCATACCCCAATATCTCAAGCACGTGAAATCAGACAAAACTTATGTGCGGGGAATGTGATGGTTATTCAGCGATGTATTCCCCTATGGACCCTGTTGCCTCGACGGAGGTCTTTGCGCTCATCCAGCGCTTGTTCCCATATAAACATCACATATCCTTGAGGAGGATCTCAGCCGACCTTGCCGATGTTCGCCGTAATATGCTGCTTCTTTTGACATTTAGATTTATACCCAATAAACGAAATCAATTATTTCCATTTTTTTGGATGAGGAAATATTTTAAGGCGACTGGCGTATGCTGAAGATTGACGGAAGTGTTATATAGCTCGAAGCCAACCTTGGATTCAATCAGTTGACACTAACTGATTGTAATGATGACAGACTCCGTCGGAGGACATGGTTCGGCCTGATTGGGATACGTGTAAAATGGGCATTGAAATAGGAGTATTCGATGTACCGAGTTTTCGGTACAAGAGTGGGGAAAGATTATTGGGTAGTCGACTGACGAGCCATCTGATGAGGCTATCTGGAGAAGCCCCTATATCATTATGGGGATGAGGAAAGGTTTCAACAGTTTTACTCCATAATATGTCCAATCAACCCTCTGCTCGTAGACAAATCATATAAGCCGTGGACGATCACATACAATCATTTGCGAACTCGAAATATCAAATATATGTTCTATTGTTTAGCTGATTGTGCTTGGCAAACTTTGTGTGGACTGATGCAATGTATATAGAAACAACAGCCACGTCTCTTTGATGGTCACTGGTTAGACTGTGAGAAATTCGAAATACAAGCGTCTACTCCTTCACTCAATATTCCACCGCCGTCCAATAAAGATTTTCCGCGTCCATAACTGAAAGACTTACTTCATATAACAGCATTAGCACCAAGTTAAGAAAAACAACCATAGTACATAAACTTAAGTCAGGTTCCTGCAAGAGAGAAGCGGTCAACAGTTTTCAAAGATGAAATATCAAATCATTATCGCTGACCAGCATTCTTAATCCATCTGATTCTTGTTGTAAGGACGTTATGTGAAAAATGACATCTCAGCCGCGCTTTGATTGCGTCTGTTCATATGAACACCACGAAGATCGTGACGTACATGGGTTCTAGCTCCGAGTTCAGCTGAATTAGACACAAGTTACGAAACGTAAGGCAATAGATCTTTCACGCTACGCTCGTATTTTGCTATCATCATGCGATATGTATCGCCAAATTTGAGAAACTTTGAGTGTAGGCGCTTGGTGGAATAGCCCTGTTTTTTAAGTTTCTGCACCAGTGTTTTGTGACGTTGATTAAAATCGTCACATTTAACACAGAATCTAGCAAATGCTACTAAGCGAGATATGTATACGCCATATGCAGGTCCCACTGGAATATTACTGTCCAGAAAGGGATAGTTTACGATGTCGAAATTGTAATCATCTCTTTGTCATAAAGTCGACGAGAGAGAATGCCCGCTTCATTTTTATAGAGATATAGATCTAAATATGATGTGCCTGTAGGGCTATCTGTAGTTTCCTTCAAATCCAGTGAAGGTGGATATATATCCTTCACTGCGTCGTGTTGAGCAAATCCACAAATGACGCTCTAATCCTTAATATGGCGTCATCAGTCCTAGCAGCCTGATTTTCGTGTAGAACCGGCTGTGGCAAATATGGCAGCGCACATATGCTCGGGAATAAGACACAAGATGAATAAAACAATACTTTTCTGTCTTGACTGGAAAGATATATTTTATACACTTCATTTTTAAGTAAAAACCTTTACAGTAAAAGCGTATTTGAATTGAATAAAACATGCCTTTAAAGGTGCGGCGGGGGGAGGGGAGTTCACGCGTGTACGGTGTTTCATAGTTCATGACTGACTGGTGTTAGCCCTGAAACAAATTAAGTCGTAAAAGTTGAGTTCTTGGAAAGCTATATTCGCGGATAATTCGTTTAATAAGACCATAACTTCTCAGTTGAAATAATTCATGTCTGATAATAATAAATGAAACTTATGTAAATGATTGGTCTCTCAGGTGCGGAATGGCAAATACATATAAATACCATTATCTACATCTGTTATATGAAGTCTAAAAGGCTTAATTCCAGCTACTGTTTCGAATATTGCTACTTCTCATTCAACGGAATGACTTTGCAATTATTATAGTGGATACATATCAGATGACTTGCGTGAGAAGATAGAAAACTTCATGAAGTCTTAGAAGTTTCCTTTGAATGTGGCAAGGAAATCATATTTATAGAGTATTTCCGGATTGAAAATCTGACAGAAACAGAAAAGAATTTGTGGTTAAGGTAATCACCCCAGCAAACGAGATAAAACAAATCAGCCATTCTCTACTGAATATCGATTTGCTATTCGTTAGGAAACCTATCATTGAGAGATAATCCATGATGCATCTTCCAATCTCCCCAACGACTCATCATGCGGGTTCAGCTGGCACCATCCAATCAACCATAGGTAACAGATGGTAAAGGCTGATCGTCATATTCCCATTGTTATAGTCGTTGCCGGACTAGGTGTATCTCCGGCATTGGGCAAGCATTTAACATGTTGCAAATAATCGTACTTGATCATAACGATCCAATATTTCGAATTATACACTATGTGTGGCAGGATGTAAATGATAACATAACACAGAGATTTAGTGGTCTTACCAAACTTTTCTTTTGTCATATATACATAACAAAATATAATTACATTGTACAGGAGTAGTTCCTTATAAAGATATTTGAGTACATATTTTTTATAATGTTGATCATGAATTTTGAAAGCCTTTTAGGGATGCTGGGTCTTTAACATCGATGGTACATTTGGCAACTCCATATACTAAAAGAATAATAATTTTGCACCTACTGTATATACGACTATGCAGAAATTGCCATAAGGTGACCATTTCCTAGTACAATCCTTACAATTCACCATGTGCTATATAGACGATCTTCTTGTGTTGAACGGTCCCTAAATAGATGGTGTTTCCTATATATGATGGTCCCTATATAGAAGACCCAATGAAGGTTATATATTCACCTTCACGGGATATCCCTCACGGGATTTGAAGAAATTTGACATCATATATCATCATATACCTGTACCCTTATAAAGTTGAAAAATGTTTACTCTCACCACGAGAAGGGAGACGTATACAATTCTGACATTGCCATCTACCACTTCCAGAAGAGTAACACCACATCGTGGTATGCTAGATCTTTGACGTTAAGTTTCGTGAATTTTGACTGATCATGCTTTATCCGGGGTTAGGGACGGTATGAACATTTATGAAGATCACGAAGTGTTAGAATGCCTGATCTGATTGTAGTGCTAACAATCTTTTATGAATGACGAAAATCGATTATGGATTTTTTTTTTTTTTTAGATTACTGAATATTGAGTTTCGGATCCAACTCTTATATTTAGGCGTGTTCTCCCCACAATACAGGAAGGTGGTGGTTGAGGTGGAGGGGTTGTTGTGTGGGGGAGTGGGGGGTGACTGAGAAATGAAAACGGAATAAGTATGCGTGATCTCATATCCAGCAGAAACAAACTGTTGAGGGAATATGCATCTCAAGGCATGATGTGCTCAAATTCTATTTAGACAATTTTCCCGCATCGGCCAAAACCGGAATTAAGGTATTGTTGTCATGTACCCGCGTCAGTCCGTCTCCCGTTCTTAACACCTTATGACGAATAAGCCCAGACTTCATGTGATCATAGAGCAGAAACCAATCTACAATAAGTGAGATCTCAAGAATGATAAGGCATAGGATTACTGACCAGTGGTGATGTGATACAACCCAAATTATCCTCGGGTTATTGTTATGTGCGTCTGTCTATTCGTCCGTCTGTCCTTCTTCGTTTCTGCGACCACACCAAATCTCAAGAACGCCAAGACTTAACTTACCAAATGTACACTACAAATGCATGTGGTCACGGAGCACACGCTTACAAAACAGTGAAATATTGACTCATTTCTAACCGTGTCATCAGATCAAACTGTGTCAATTTGTGACGAATTTCTTCTTGCCATCATATCTGAGGAATGACTGAGCTAAAGAGTTTCAAACTTACTTTCACATGCATGTTGTAATAGAGAGATGCTAATAGAGAGAAGATACTGACCGATTTTCCCTGGTCACCAGGTCAAAATCAGTCAATTATCCGAGGATTGGCTACGATTAGGAGAACCAAGCTGATACAACACATCCACCAGAGCAGAGGTTCATCCAAAATTAGTGAGATTGACCTATTTCTCTGGATCACTGAGCCAAAGTTGTTTATTTTGCAACCAATTACATTGTAACCAGCACAATTCGAGAACGTTAAAGCTGAAAGGCACTGAACTTTACACTAGAAACGCTTGAGATCATGGGCTACAACCAAAATTGGGATTGAAGTATTGTCCCAATATGCGTACGTACGTCTCCCTCCGTTTTCTCGTTTACATCATCTCTCTATATTTTCAAGGTTACTAGTTCAAACTCAATTGGTCACCCTATTGCTTGCTGCCACCAACTGCAGTTGTTTCTCAATCAGGGCCCTACTAATAAATACCCCACTACCGATGGGCGAGCAGCGCTTTGCGCGGCTCATATTTCGCTTGAGATTTTTGCCATGGACATATGCTGGTCAATTCATAACAAAACATAGCCAATGCATATTATTAGGTTATTATACACTGCATTGTATAATATGGAATGGTATTGTACAAGTCCATGTTGTGATGAAAACCGGTATTTGACGAGACGCCGAAGGCGTGGAGTTCACTTTCATCCAAATGGATTTCCTACTCTTTTCTAGAGTATCATTCATTGTATCATTGTCATACTTTAAGTGTGATGTTCGTTGAGAAGTAAAATACATGCTGTTTAAACAAACCCTAGCTACGGGTTATGCGGAATTAAATACAATTGGAACCATATGCAAGAGGTGGAAAAAATTGACGTCTGGCGACTACAAAGCAACCATATGACTCTACAGGAAAGCTTCCCTCGGCACCTAACATTCATACCCGATAATACGGTGGCGGATTCCACGATAACCTAGTCCACTTTTCCGTCAAATTCTCCGTCCAAACGAAAAATGACATTAGCAACGTTAAAAATCCCCAAAAAACTAACTCATTGTCATGTACATGTTTGTTAAGCCCACCAAGGTTGTGTAACAGTTTTACCCTGTATAGGGACAGTTTTACCTGGTATGTTTCTTATCTGCAGTATAATAGAGAGACAGAAATGTAAATGTTGCTAATGTCACTTGTGCTAATGTCATATTTCCGTCATATTTTTTTTTACAATAATCACCACAAATCAAATGTCAACTAAATTATTGAAAAAAAGATTTACAGTGATACTAGCTTGACCTTATTAAGATATATATACCATTGCCGGTGTGTTAAATACCAATACATGGATAATATGAGTGTTTGAAAAATGTTGCTAATGTCATTTCCGTTCAACTCCCGTGACGGAAATGACATTAGCAAAATTTTGAAAAGATCCAGTATCACAGCATGGGTGATGTCATACACTGACAAGGGTACAGATACATCAATACAATTGGCCTAATTCCACTGAGCTTATGCAAGTGCTTGTCTAACAAGAAGTTTCTTGAAGACATACAAAATAGATTTTGACAGAAAAATGACATAAGCAACACAAATGTTGCAGATGTCATTTTTGTTTTGTCCCGCTAAATTAAAAACTGTACAAAGAATTCATAGGGGTATCTGTTTATTTTCATCTTATGCAATTCATTGACATGTTTAAGGTAGTATGGTACATTGTTTGTTCACGATATTTTTGAATTTATAGGTGTTGCAAATGTCATGTTCCGTCAATGATTGACGGAAATGTGTGTTAGTGGACTAGGTTATCATGGAATCTGCCATACGGTGGATTCTCGGACGTAGCCTATGAAACGTAGCATCAGGAATCTTGTACGTTACTATCGTATTTCGCTCTCAGTGCACGATAATTATCACAAAATTTGATCAACTTAAAATTAAGGCGTTTGGTGGTGTAGCATTGTTTCTGCAGTTGTCTAGAGGTGGTAGTATGTCACTGAAACCCTTTGTGATTATTTCTTTCAACAATTCGATTGAAGCTCGATAAAGGAAATCGGCTCTTCCCATCTTCTACATGGTGTCATTGTCAAGACCCCTGCCATATGTTACAGATAGAAGGAAGTTCTTTCACGCCCGTATCTCGTCGCGGGTTGAACCATTTGTCATTACCAAGCTGTAATGACGACAGACTCTGACGGGGACATGGTTCCAGCTGATCGGGATATGTTTAAAAATGAACGCCATAGCGGAGGCATTAAGTGCACAGAGTTTCCGGTACAAGCGCGGAAAAGATAATTGGGTTTTCGGTCGACGAACCATGCGATCAGGCTATTTGGAGAAATCAGTATGTTATTATTGGGTTGATGAAAGGTTTCGACAAAACTTATCCCGCAATCTATGCAGTCACCCTCTCTGATCGTGGGTTATTTATATGGACCATAGACCTTCATATAAAGCCCATTCTCTCTCAACATATGGACGGAATGACCATATTGTTAACCTGATTGTATCACTCAAGTCGGAGGTTTCTGATGACTTTGTCCATAGAACCACGGGTCATATTGATTGTATGACCATCTGATAGGGAACGCAAATTCCTCTGAAAGACACTGAAAAGTATTTACAGATGGTCAAGTTAAACTGATTATTCAGTAGAAATGGCCTTCATAAGGAATACTCATGCGGTCCTGGAGATAACTGCCATCGAGTTCGGTACAATTTGAGTGTAGCCCTCTTTCCATAGCAATCCTGGCGGTGAGATGATGACTTTGCAGCTTCAATAGCTGTTCCTGTTAGCTGCAAAATGGCGTAAGGCGATAGATTAAAAGATGTAAAGTTATATTATGTACATGTAGTATCGTCAAACTGAAATTAATTTACAGGATTTGAGTCAAAGTTCTATGAACCCAAATGTTGTTTTTTTCCAACACATGCAAGCAATATAGGACATTCAAAGAGAGGCCTTTGTAATCCAAGCGACGTTTTTATGGACATATATCGCTTTATTAATGGGATAAAATGTATAATAAATTCAATATGTGAACCAAAATTCTCTTTTTTCATAAAAGCATGAATTTTGGCATACACGTAGATGTGCATCGTGGCCTGGGGAGCATTTCTAGATATAGAGCCACCGCAAACTTTCCCTATGTAGGTCGCAGCGGCCATTATTGAAAATGACCTCAAGGATCCTATATTAGCATATAGAATCTTGCACTGTTTTATCTGTTTGGCAATATTTTTGTTGAACATTTGTCAGAATATTGATAGAAAGTCTCATATCAATGTTAGACAAGTCATATGGCCACAACGGTCATCTTGGATTTCAAGATGGCGCCATCTGAAGCCGATTTCAGTCCATAATCCAATAACCACACATTATATGTATATTATTCGATACACATATTTTTAGGGGTTCAGCCATGACGAATATTTCACATAACTAAATTGGTGTAATACCGGCCATGTTGGATCTCCAAGATGACCGCTATCTGAAACTTATTTTAGTTCATATCTATATATCTTGTCCAATGACCACTCGGAAACTTCAAAGTTAAGATGGCTACACTATAGATTTGCGTATTCAAATTCAAATCTCGGGTTTCAAATTGGCATCTACACGAAAACATTTATCAAAATCTTATTAGCCAAGTCAAGTTATAAACTTGATTTGGAAATAAAACTTTGAAACTTTCAGGTATTTTCTCTTAGCCTACAATACAGGCTAGTATCAGATTATGCTCTTACCATGCAACGACCTTTCTGATCCACTTTCTTACTAATTTATAATGATGCCATTGGGGATTCCATACGTACTGATAGTCTTCAAGAATCTTCAAATTGATAAAAGTGCAATAGGCGTCTATGCCTTCAGTAAATTATTATTATAGATGGTAATAGATAATATACACTCTGGAAAATATTCACATGATGTGGACACACATCGTGCGAATATTTATTAGAATTTTGGAAATAGAAAAGCATATTTGGAGGTAACTAACTCTATTAGAGATAAGGCAAATAACACTTCTGATGTGAACTCACGTCCCCTGGAAAATAGACCCAGAGTACATACGATGGAATGATCGAATACTATTGTGAACTCACATCACCTGACATAACAGACTCTAGTGAGCATAAGATGGAATGGCCGAATACTTCGAACGTATCTCCGCGTAGTTTATCTATCACAATAATGCAAAGAGGTCACGGTAGTCCAAATATGTGCACCAAAGCCATACTAAATTTTCACGTAAATAACCGCTGACTTCAGAAATTCACATCTTACCCATCTCATGAGGGGTATGGGATGGAATTGTGGTGTGTTGACCTTGGACCTTATGGTGGACCATCGAGCAGAAGTTACAAGAATGTGACGTCATCTGAGAAGTCCTCAGTCGAAGTAGAGAAAGCGGACCTATGGTTGGAATGAGTGCATGTGTGTGGGTTTGACCTTGGGTGTAATTTGGGTATATGGGTGTTATACTGGGTCCATTGTGCACAGTCGCATTCAGAGAGTGTTAGGGAAAGTAAAGATACTGTCGGATTGGGTGCGGACTTGGAACTAGATATAGTCTAGGAAGAAACCATAGCCCAAATTGGTGACTATTGGTATGTTGGGCTGAACGAAAGTGTACATGGCCATTTTAGTCGTAAGTCCAGTGATACGCGCATTCGCAGTCGAGACAAATAGAAAATGGGCATTTTCGGATGCGCATGAGATTTGTACATAAAAATGTTGGCCAGATTTAGTCCAAATCTGTTGTGATTGTTGTTCTATTAAAGGTCTCGTTTACAATAATACTGGAGTGCCGACGTTGACCCATTGGCACAGTGCCAAGAGTCACTTGGGAGTGGTTACCACTCACAGGGTCTCTATAGAAGTGTCAAAATGCTAAAGCGTTAAAAGTCACGATTTCAGCATCTCCATTATGAGTGATGTCGACCCTTTATATCGCAATGACAAAATATCGTCATGTTTGAAGAGTCTTCATATCGACCCTTAACATGGCATTACGACGTTAAGAGTCGATGCGATGTTTAAGGCTCCTACTCAGAGCAAACATAAACGACTGTGTTTCATGGCAGCCATCTTGAACAATGGTTGTTATGGCCTGCATAGACCTACTACGAAATGACTCCATATCTCATTGCTCTCCTAAAACCATGTCTCATTCCATGTTAGCTTTGGAGCTTCATGCGAAAGAAATATATATGCGAATATCTGGGTTTTTTTTGCCTAAATTGCTTATTTTCATAATTAATATTCCTTAATAAATTAAATATTACTGTCTTATATTATTGTAGAATTGTACAACTATTCTGCTTTCAAAAACCAAGTGTAACGCAGTAGTGTTCATGAATAACGCAAAGCTAGGTGTGCCTAACTGGCCCAACATGACAATCTGGCGGCCAGCCATAGCTTCCCGTGGGGCAGTTCGCGGTAGCTCCATAAAAGTTTTCGATGCCTTCATCTTACTTTGTGCCAAATTTCATGCTTTTATGAAAAAAGACACAAAGCAAAGCAACTGAGCAGTTATACGGATTTGATGATACGAACCTCATGATATCTTACCGGCATCATTGAAAACAGTTAGCCACTTATCGCTTGCAGGAAATTAGCTTAAGTTTATGTACATATATATATTTGCCTATGCCTACATGTACATTCAGTTTGGTGATAGTATTGTTCTATGAAACGAGATCTTTCGATTATGCACAAGGAAATTCTGAAAACGAAGGCTGAAACTGAATGAGTGAAACACCTCAGACACAGTTCGTGGTACATTTCAAATATGAAAAATTTAAGTTCGCATAATACAATCTTTGGTATAATGCTCTTTGTTAAACAAATACGCTAAAGTTTATTTGTATATGATTACATTTGTTGAAATGGCAACCACGTCAATTCAATAAAAATAATATGGGATAAGAAAGAAAATAGATATGAAAGTTTGTGTTCATTAGAAAGAAAATTGGTAACCCTCATGTTTTAATTTGTTTCATCTTAGATGTCATCTGAAAGTTTGAGTGAAAAGCTATGTTCAGTTTCATCTACAAATCGAATTTTATTTTTTTGCTTTTCGCCCTTTATATATTTCTGTGTAAATTTGAGACAAGGAATGCCCGTTGTGAGCATCCATAGTATAAGCTGATATGGTGACCCCAAGTTTTATTTCATTTATATATGTAACAGTGCTACTTTGTATGAAAACGTTTCAATAAAAGTCTATGTCGACAAGAGAGGTGTCGGTCTCCACCTCAAGCCGTTAATAAATGGAGAGAGAGAGAGAGAGAGAGAATTGAGGCTTAATGTCGCGTTCAGCAATATTTCAGCTATATGGCCACGATCAAACAAAATTCTATGTACTCAAACCAATAACTTAGTAATCCAACGCATTAAAACATACACACATTAAAACTTGTGCAACAAACCGATTTCTCTCAAATAAGCCAAGGTGCAGTCCTCCGTAACCCGACTAAAAATATCTTCTAAAGTAGTCGCTCGTTAAAACGCATCTCTTACAATCTTAAAATCTATGCAGTCGATAAGGATATGTTTCATCGTGAGATCTTCGTGGCATGGAAATCACCTTGGTATTAGCTCTTTTGTTAGTAAATATTCGTGAGTTAATCGTGTATGGCCGATTCTACATCGCCTGATCATGGCATGATCGAAACGTTTGTGGCTGTTCAGATGAGTATAGCCTAAAGTTATATCCATATATTGATGTGTTGTTTGAACGGCAACGTGTATACATGATGCAAAACTGATTCTTTTTGGAAACGTTGCTGCACTGCAGTCTATTATAACATAAGGCGGAACATGGCAGTACCTGACAGAAGACATCGTCGATTAATTCGCTATAATTACTTTTGAGAGTGATATATTTTTTATGTTATTTTTCTGAAGTATTATCGATTAATATACAAATTTAGCAAACAAATGTGAAGCTTGTTCGATATTCTCGGTGTTCAAAAGTTTCAAGTTTCTCCTTTTCGAAGATGGAGCTTTCCCTCATTACGATGTATTCTTCCGAAATGTGAATGAAAGCTATCTCCTTTAGGATGATTGTTATTTTTTATAAGGAACAAGCTTAGATTAGTGTATAGATTTGAGAATACAATTATTTTGCGCTGATAATTTGTTAAATCGTTTCGATCAGCATACATCCTCATCAATTTCTATTCGGAACAGGGTCAGGGTTATATGTTTGGTAATCAGGTGTTAACCTAGTGGATAACCCAGCCGACCACTTATTGATATTCTACAAATGGCGATTTATCCAGACTATCGATCGGCATTTGGAGAGAGTCCCTCAATGAAATAATTGTGTTCGTGCTTCGATTAACATTCAATGGTAGATGGCAATCGAAATTGCAAGTCCATAATACGTCCAGTTACTGTGCCACTCTCATTGATATCTCGAATAATATTCATTAGCTCATCAAGTTTTATCACAAAGTGACAATATACATCAAAACTCAACTTAAATTGACACATTGGAGCAACGGGATATAATGACGAAATTATTATTAATAATTCGGGCTTAGGATAACTAAGAATTGTCCGGCTTGATTTGCCGATCATTTGAATGGATATCCCGATATATAGCATTGGGTGGATACTTGAGAAACATACGGAACCCTACTTGGAGTTTCAGCAAAATTCGCAACACAAAAAGCTGCTGCCGTGCAGAGACGTACCTTAATTTCTTACATGTAATCGTGAGCCACCAATTTTGGATATGAGCTACAACATTCATTTGTTGTGGAATGACAAATACATGTAAAGCGGGAATATACGTGAAGTGAATAGCTCTAAATTCTAGGAGAGAGAGAGTTTAAGGTTTAACGTCGCGTTCAGTAATATTTCAGCTATATAGTGACGATCAAACAAAATTCTATGTATTCAAGTTAATAACTTAGTAATCCACCACATTAAAACATACACAAATCAAAACGTATGCAACAAACCGATTTCTCTCAAATAACCCAAGATAGTCTTCTTTCACCCGACTAAAAAGATCTTCTAAAGTATCTGCTCGATAAAGAGAATCTCTTACAATCTTAAAATCTATACAGCCGATAAGAATGTTTCACTGTGAGATCTTCGTGGCATGGGATACACCTTGGGACTGGCTCTTTTTTGAGTAAATGTTCGTGGGTTAATCGTGTATGACCATTCTACATCGCCTGATCATGGCTTGATTGAAACGTTTCTGGCTGCTCAGATGAGCATAGCCTACCGTTTTTTTTAACTAATGAAGTTTTTTGTTATTCACAGCATCCCATAAAGATTGAAACAGCTTTCTCACATAAGTACTGAAGTCGCTATATGGAATTCCAGCAGGATCAACCTAATTATCTAGGGCTGCCTTAGCCATTTTATCAGCCTCAGTATTACCTTTGATGCCAAAGTGACTAGGCAACCAACAAAACACAATATCAGTCTGTTGATCAAATCTACTGTTGATCAAGTCATATAATTGTAGAATATTCAAGATGGTGAGATGAGTTGAAGTTCCACTTATTTCCAGCTGATGACTTCCAGCTGATAGATAGATGTTCGTATTTTACGTTTACCTGAATTATTAAACTGAAAATAAAGCAGGCCGGTGACAGGCGTAGACGAGAGGGAAATTGTTGAAGCCGCAGAAGTTCACTTTGAGGGTGATATACTTTTCTGCAGCTGGCATTTGATGGACTAACAGCAAAAGGGACAGCGAAACAATATTAAAGTATCGAAGACCTTTTGCGTTTGAGGTTCTCTATCACGAGTAATCATCGCAAGAAATGGCATAGAAAACATCAGCCCTTCCCCACACTGAATATCGATTTACCACTCGTTTAAGGAGCCTAAAAAGTGACAGATGAATCATAAAGCCTCTATTAATCTCTGTAACGACTCGCATGTGATCATCTCACATCACTCAGCCCTAGGTAGCAGATGACATATATTGAGCGCTGCTTTCCCATAGTTATCACCATTGTTCGATTTCTTTTTAATTGAATTGAATTTTATTCACCAACAAATTTAAACCATTTTAGGCATACAAATATATAATAACACAAGGCTATTCTATGGATAACAACTTCTTTATTGCTGAGGAACTTTTCTAAAGCTAATAAGCTTTGAAAAAGTTGGCAGTATCTCCAATGAAACGTCAGCTCCTCAAAGAAGACTATCTTTGTGGAAATTAATAAATATGTTGTCTATCAGCGTTGCTGTATGCGATTTAACTCTCGTTGGCTCTGTTATTTGTGGGAAAAAATAATGCGATTTCAGGATTTTGAGCGTACCCGAGATGCAACACATATCACGAATCGTTAGATTCTTGGTATGTGCTTTAGAATAGGTTAACCAGAAGACTATACGGTGAAGTCATGTGACTCTGTCAGTATGTTGGCACCTCTTCTCACTTCCCTTATATGTATTGTAATTTTTACCTGTATATGGCGAGATTCTGCTGGTGGACGTTTCGTCCCCGAGGTCCGCCCCCTGTACAGACCTTTTGGTCTTTGATATATGCTGGCATTTGTGGGAAGTTGATGCTTGGTCGACATCGGGCCTTACAGACTAGTCTTTTGTGTTAAATGTCGTCATTTTCATTTGACGTCGATACAGCTCACCAATTCCCAGTGTACGAGTTGTCACAGCGACACAGCTCACCAATTACCAATATATGAGTTGTCAGAGCATTTCCATCACAACTCTTTAGATTTGTATCTAATACCGCTTATGCCGGTGCTAGGGGCCGTGTGGTGATGTCATCCAAGTTGCCACATGAACAGGTACAATAAAAGCGTACCTGAGATGCAACATATATCACGAATCGTTAGATTATTGGTATGTGCTTTAGAATAGGTTAACCAGAAGACTATACTGTGAAGCCATGTGACTCTGTCAGTATGTCGGCACCTTTTCCCACTTCCCTTATATGTGTTGTAATTTTTACATGTATATGGCGAGATTCTGCTGGTGGACGTTTCGTCCCCGAGGCCCGCCCCCTGTACAGACCTTTTGGTCTTTGATATATGTTGGGGTTTGTGGGAAGTTGATGCTTGGTCGACATCGGGCCTTACAGACTAGTCTTTTGTGTTAAATGTCATCATTTTCATCCGACGACGATACAGCTCACCAATTCCCAGTGTACGAGTTGTCACAGCGACACAGCTCACCAATTACCAATATATGAGTTGTCAGAGCATTTCCATCACAACTCTTTATATTTGTATCTAATACCGCTTATGCCGGTGCTAGGGGCCGTGTGGTCATGTCATCCAAGTTGCCACATGAACAGGTACAATAAAAGCGTACCTGAGATACAACACATATCACGAATCGTTAGATTCTTGGTATGTGCTTTAGAATAGGTTAACCAGAAGACTATACTGTGAAGCCATGTGACTCTGTCAGTATGTCGGCACCTCTTCCCACTTCTCTTATATGTGTTGTAATCGTAGCCAGGTATATCAAATACTGTTTTTGTGGAAGGGTCTAGTTAGCTTTCTGAGAATCCCAGAACGGACAATTTGTAATTAAAATTATAGATAAATCCACTGATTTTCGAAAAACGCCTTTTTAGGCTTCTGGCATCCATGTGGCGGACAGACACTGCTTCATTGTTGTGGGAAGACTCCAGTTTAGGTCATTCCAAGAAAGACGTCTCAGTAAAATAATTAGACTGGTGAATATCAATATTCTTCCAGTGGGAGATTTCATATTCGTTGTCGTCTATTGGAGATTTGAGATGTCAATATAATTCAAGAGGATAAAAACATTTTTTTGTTGATGAAATCAAAGCCTGTGCTTGTAGTAATATTAAAGCCCTGTGTATTTGTCTCAGCAGTAGAATTATCATTGAAACATGGGAAGAACAGATATACTTGGTAATAGTGATATTCGCTAGTAATTGTGCTTGTAACAGCTACATAGCAAGCAACGTAACAGACAACACAGTATTTTACGTATAACAAGAGAGAGAGAATTAAGGTTTAACCTCGCATTCAGCAATATTTCAGCTATATAGCGACGATCAAACAAAATTCCAAGTATTCAATTCAACAACTCAGTAAACTAATGTGTTAAAACAGGTACAAACATTAAGATTTGTACAACAAACCAATCTCTCTCAATCTAAAATACAATCTTCTTTTACTCGGTTAAACAGATCTTCCAGCGTAGCTGCTCGTTAAAAAGAATCTCTTACAATCTTAAAATCTATTCAGTCTATGAGAATATGTTTCACCGTGTGATCTTCATGGCATGGAATACACCTTGGGACCGGCTCCTGTTTTAGTAAATATTCGTGAGTTAATCTTTTATGACCGATCCTACATCGTCTAATCATGGCCTGGTCGAAACGTTTCTGACTGTTCATATGTGTATAACAAACAGTTTTTTTGAGCTCGTGAAGTTTGTTATTATCCATAGTATCCCATAAAGATTGAAACAGCTTCCTTGCATAAGCGCAGATAGATGGTCTGAAATCGCTGTATGGGATTCCAACAGGACCAACCTCTTTATCCAGAGCTGCTTTAGCCATTTTATCAGCTTCAGTATTGCCTTTTTACGTATAACCGGTAAAAGTTCGATATTCACTGCAGAAGCAAAAGCTATATTGTTGGCTTTAGAAGGTATTGGTTCCACTAAAAGGAAAATATATGTCATATTCTCAGATTCACTGTCATGCCTCCAAGCGATTAAAAGTGGAACTTCGACTCATCCCACTATCTTGAGTATTCTACAACTACATGACTGTAGATTTGATCAACAGATTGATATTGTGTTCTGTTGGTTGCCTAGTCACGTTGATTTTAAGATTGTAAGAGATGCTTTTTATCGAGCAACTACTTGGGAGGATTACATCTTGGGTTATTTGAGAGAAATCGGGCTGTTACATAAGTTTTAATGTGTGTATGTTTTAATGCGTTAGATTACTGAGTTAGTGACTTGAGTACTTAGAATTTTGTTTGATCGTCGCTATATAGCTGAAATATTGCTGAACGCGACATTAAACCTTAATTCTCTCTCTCTCTCTCTCCCTTTTACGTATAACAGTATTTCACGTATAATAACATACATTTCATAAGACAGCAAACAGTTGCAATTACAAGCGTCTAGTCCGTCATTCATAATCCAGCCGTCGTCCAAACCAGGAGAATATCCGCGTCCGCAACCAGTCCCATCCCACTCCCCATATGGTCAATGGTATTAGCACCAAATTCAAAAAGACAATCATATATACATAAACATAGGCTTGTTTCCTGCAAGAGAGAAGCGGTCAACAGTTTTCAATGATGCCGACAAGACATCATGATGTTCCAAAAATATCAAATCCGTATCGCTGATCAGTATTCTTAATCCATAATATTCGTTGTAAAGTCGTCATCTAAAGAATGATGTATCTCAGTCACGGTTTGATTGTGACTGTTCATATGAGTACCATGAGGATCTTGAAGTACATGGGTTCATACGGCCCCTAGCCCCGGGTTAAGCGGAATTAGACACAAGTTACGAAACGTAGCGCCATAGATCTTGCACGCTACGTTCGTATTTTGCTATCAGCATGCGATATGTATCGCCAAATTTGAGAAACTTTGAGTGGAGGCGCTTGGTGGAATAGCCCTGTTTTATAAGTTTCTGCAACAATGTTTTGTGACGCTGATTGAAATCGTCACAATTAACACAGGATCTAGCAAATGCTACTAGGCGAGATATGTATACGCCATATGCAGGTCCCACTGGAATATTACTGTCCAGAAAGGGATAGTTTACGATGTCGAAATTGTAATCATCTCTTTTGTCATAAAGTCGACGAGAGAGAATGCCCGCTTCATTTTTATAGAGATAGAGATCTAAATAAGATGTGCCTGTAGGGCTATCTGTAGTTTCCTTCAAATCCAGTGAAGGTGGATATATATCCTTCACTGCGTCATTTATATAGCGATTATCCACAGCGAGAAGATCGTCTATATAGCGTTTGGTGAATGAGAAGGAACGGGCTTTGAATGGATCGGTTTTTGAAAGCGCCTGCATATAGTCATATTCATAAGAGAACAGATACAGGTCAGCCAACAGGGGTGCACAATTAGTACCCATTGGAATACCTATATGCTGCTGATATATTGTGTTGCCAAATTTCACATAGATATTTTTAATGAGAAATTCAAGCAACTCTATAAACAAAGAAACATCCCATGAATGATATCTCTTGTATGTAGTAGCTAAAGAATGCTTTATGGCTTCCGACATTAATATATCTACGATCAGTTTTCTTGAACACAGATACTATTAATGAACTTAGACGGTCAATAAGGTCCTGATGAGGGATTGTAGTATAGAGAGTCGAGAAATCCCATGTGGATACATGTCTGTACGGTATGTGACCTTTAGCATCAAGTTCTTCCGTAAGACATTTTGAGTTTTTCAATATCCACATACATTCAACGCCCGAGTTCTTGAAAATAGTGGCGCAATACCTTTCCCAAAATGCTTTTACCTCCTGAAGGGCCCTCGTCAATAGGGTTGAAAGAAGCTTGGTGGTGCAGCTTCTAGAACCAGCTATGAATCTAGCTTTGTATGGTGATTTATGCATTTTGGGAGTCCAGTATATTTTTGGTATGCACAGGTACATGGATAGAGTGTGTAATAGTCTTTGGCATTAAACATATGTACATGGATGACATCGAAGATTACTTAGATGCAATTACTTTTGAGAGTGCATGGCCAATTTTTCATCCACCTATATTCAACTTTCAGCGCACCAAATTCATCGTAGCTATTTTAATATTCACGGTGATCACAAGTTTCAAGTTTCCAATTTCTGAAGGTAAAACTATTCCTCATAATGACGTGTTCGTTTAAATTGGCAAAGAAATGAATTGAAAAAGAACTTCGCTAGGAAGATTATTATATTTTATAATAACGAGCCGAGTTTAGTATATATTTGAGAGTACAATTACTTTGGGCAGATAATTTGCTAAATCGATTTGTTCAGCCTAACTATGCGATACATCCTCATTAATTCTTGTTCAGAACGGGGTCTGGGTTATATTTTAGGTCATTAGAGGTTACGCTTGTGGATAACCCAGCCGACCAGTTATTGATGATCTAAACTTGGCGACTTATCCAGCCCATCCAGTCCCTGCAATACAAGTAATGTATTCCATGGTCCGTTTAACATTCAGTACAACACGACAATCGATATTACAAGTCTAGAACACGTTCATGTATTGATTTACGTTCAATTATTGCTTCACTTTCATTACGACTTCGAACAATGTTCAATGGATAACCAATAAATGCGCCAGATCCGTCATTCATTGGACAGCCGTCGTCTACTAAGAGTTTCAAAATGTCCATAATTCAAAGACCAATAACCGAAAGATAAAAAGTAAATTAGAGTTAATTGAAAGATAGAAGCGGTCAACAGTTTTCAATGATGCCGTCAAGTCTTACTACAATTCAACGTCTATGCCTATAGAATATACATGTAAACCTCCACTCAGTTTGATATTGTGGGAAAGAGAGAATATTCTGATGAAATGAAGAGTAATAAACTGAACTTTCAGGAGAAAAAAGGCTTCATTTGCCGATGATTTGAACCAACATTCAGACATGTAATGTAGGATTGCTGCTTGTAAATGCGATGGATCACCGATGGAGAGATTTCGGACCACGCTATCGTGCAATAGTTCCAGCCATTAAATTTGTATATGCGCTCAACCCACATTCCTTTGTATGGCCAACAATAACACACCGGTATGTGGGTAACAACCAACAGCAAAACCACAGGGTAGCGAGAATAGTACACGATGTATTACTAACGAGTGTAAATGCGCGTGCTCTCATCTTGGACTGAGTGATTCAATTTTAAAAAGTTAAAAATGTGCGGAATAGCAAATACATACAAAACCAGTAATTGCAAGTATCTCCCATTGCCAAGTATCTCTCATTTAACTAAATGATGCCTGAGCCACTGACTTGGATAAATATCTGACAGTGGACGGTGGCAGATGTGGAACGATAAGAAGTCTCAGAAGTTCACTTTAAACAAGACAGGCCTAGCCATGCGCAATTGGAATATCTGATCTACTGACGATTTAATAGCAACAGAATATTGAAGCAATACTGAAGGAATGGAAGACGTTTTTCTTTTGAGGTTATCTATCACGAGTAATCACTGCAAGAAATGGAATAAAATACATCAGCCCTTCCCTATCGAGTATCGATTTACTACTCATTAGGAAGCCTAATATGTGAGAGATGAACCATGAAGCCTCTATCAATCTACCTAACGACTCACATGGGTTCAACTCACACCACTCAATCAGCCCTAGGTAACAGATGGCACATATTGAGCGTCACATCCCCGTTGTTATCACTATTGCCCGACTAAATATTTATCTCTGTCATTGCGCAAGGATTTGAACGTGTTACCATTTCCATTAATTGTGCTTGAACATAACGGTTCAATACAGAAACTCTTTGATCTGACATCTTAATAGGTTTAGTTAGCTTTCACACGCAATACCTTGATGGTAAAGACACTTAAACAAGTCTTACAATTAAGTAATTTTTGAAAAATGAGCATATTTGACCAGGATATGTTCATTGACATGGATATTTTTAGTTGAGCAGGAAACTTTTAGTTAACCAAACCATTTTAGTTGACCAGGATGTGATCCTTTCATATGATGAACTGGTACCTTGTAAAGCAAGGTTCGACACCAACTAATCTTAACCTTCAATCTGGTTGAACGTGCGTGGCCTTCCACCCCTCGATATCGTCAAGATCGTCACCATGGGTGAAAGAACCCCGAGAGGGATATCATACTGAAGTGTGCACGTGTGTACGTCTAATTCTGAATATATATCTCTTGGGCGTAATTTGGACATTTTGTTCCTGACATCTCATGCGATGTATAAATGAATAGTCATTATCAAAACGTAAGAGACACATTATCCTCTAGATAAGTTGAAAATTCATTCGGATAAAAGAAATTATTCATCATGGACACAGAGATTTGAAATCCGGAGGAGCATGGTATCTCTTATTGAAAACTGTTGACTGCTTCTCTCTTACAATAAAGTAGCTTTTGTTCGTTTACATTTTTATGGTTTGTCTTATTAGCATTTGATACTGATTATGTTAAGGAAAATATCTTTCGATTAAGGGCGCGGAAGTTTTCCATGGATGACGGCTGCATACTGAAGGCTGGATCTGATGCTTGAAATGCGAGTATTCAGCAGCTGGATCTGACACAGTGCTAGACATTGTTTTCAATGATACATTGGACAGACTAAACAGAGTTGTTTTTTTCAGTTGGTTCATAGCCCTTAAAATTAGCTGGAATATACAGAATAGATTATTTCCGAAAAAAAGAAGAAAAACTATGTTCTCAATTCTGGCGGTGTTGATTCGCATCAGAAGGCACAGCACGAGTTATTATACATAATATGCGTCTCGACATGTATTCCACGTCACACTATCTTACTCACCAAAAGTAGATGTTTTAAGTAGAAATTTTACAGGTTTACTTATGTAAATTACATGTAAGTCTGTACTTTATATTCGAGTTTCATATACATCATGGTACGCGTAGAATGTGTTACAGGTGCTCAACAGACTGAAAACCACACTAAAGCGGTAGAAAGGTTCACTGGTTGTAGAATGTTCACGATTTACCATATTGATCTGCTTGCCATGGTACATGAAAATGCCAATAACCATTCCGCCGTTCATGGGTTAAAGCTCATTTGTTAGCCACTTGCCTTCATTCATCCTAACATATGTGACCGAGGAATATTTGGAAGAAAATCAATATTCGATTCGTTGATGTCCTTCTTGCATGGCACTGTATCAAAGCCGTATTTCAAGCCGCTAATAATACGAATATTGTCACTTTGAGTGGTATAAAGAATATCCCAGTCGCCGTCACAATCACGCCCTCCAACTCGCCGCCCTCTTCGATATACCATCCAGCGATTGGTTTAAGTTTCACTACGATACACGCCTCACCTCTGCCCATTTCTACCTCGAGTTCCTTCGCCCGATCGATAAGTGTATTTATACTTGAGCTGACATATAGTTTCTCAGTACAGTGCGAACTCTAGCCTTGCTTCGAGTATTGAAGGCTAGCACCTGCTGCTGCGTTGATACAGCTCAAGACATGGAAATATAACGTTCAATACCTGATTGATATAGAGCGCTATGGATCTTTTACGATTACTACAGCTTGACATCGACCGGCGTTTGAATTGACGTGCCGGCCGGAGCTTTGAACTTGCCGCACACCTAGATTTCACCGAGTGCACAAAATTTATATCAACGAGGTTATAGAATATCAGAGAGATTTTACTTTGGATCTGTTTGAATATGTTTGCCACATGATACTTCGAACAAAAGGAAAATGAGTTCAAGATAAAAGTTTCTTTTCCTTTGACTGCACAAAAACAACCTCTTTGAAAGGGAAAATATACCTACAGAAGCAAGAAAGTTATACTTGAAAAAAATTGGTGTACATCGGCATTAAAACAATTGGCTGAAATTTAAATAACCAGGAATATAACAAGTTGGCCAAGACGAAAGCAAGAGATATGTGCGGACAGCTCAATTTCTCTACATTCTGCTAAGAAATCAACCTTCAAATGGATACCAACTTTATTAAATGGAGACCATTGGAGGGAATTGTGATAACATTTTACATTATGTCCAGCTTAGTGATGCAGTCCATAGCACCAAGTAAGTATTCATGGGCTTCACTTTTTCTTCTTTTAAACTGTTCACATTCTATTAGACCTGTATATCACCGAGAATGCAAAGTTGGTTAATTGAGATTTTATACTTGTTAAGACCGCATTTGTTCGAATCTACGCGACGGGAGAAGAGATTTTAATATATTCGTATTTGTCCAGATACAGGTTCTCAATTATACGATAATAAACATCGTCATAACGTAGGACCCACATACTAGTAAGCTGACATGAAACCACAATTAAACGCAACATTAAAAGGGTTGTGGAGAACGATGCCGGAGTACTGACAAGAAATCCTATGACCCCACAGGCAAGTTTACTGACTGCATAATTCCAAAAACATCACAAGAACCAAAAGTGATCCCTGTGATGATTTGTATACCAGCCACGCTTTCATTGCAGTTGTTCATGCCCAAATGTCCAGCAAAAGTCCAAATGTCCAGTAACTCCCCTTCCCCACTGCAACTCCTCTCACTTCCTCCAGTTATTCATTGATAATCATGATAACAGTTTCGGCGAATGCCTCGCTATGACATAGTGATCAGGATGGTGTCAGGTTGTCAACATTGCAGACGATTTCAATGTTTTCGACGTAGTAAATGTTACTCGAGACTGGACCGATGCTTTATCTCTTAAAACTGGGATACATGGAACGACTGTCATCTTGAAGTTAAGGGAAATCATGATGTCAGAGATTCTCGTAAACCTTGTTTCACATGACTGCTGACAAACGGTCGACCGTGTATGACTCTCTCAAAATAATGTACACCAGTGGTCATAACTTCATGAGATGATCACACATGCCATTCCGTCGATAAATATGTAGTGCATCACCTGCGACCGTCTATCGCTGTATAGATTGGTATTATTCAGCGAAGTCAAGCGACAAATAATCAGTCATCACCTGATTTTCAACACGAATTCCCTAAGCCGGTTCATACTTGAGACCCATTTCGTGTCGAATTGGCTAGGTTGGGTGTATCTCCTGTAGACATCTGTTTGCTCCGTAGCGCGTTTTTAAAAGGGAATGATTGTTTGCCCCAGGCGGCATTTATCCCTCATTAGGCAAGCGACTAAATGTATCTGAACTCTTTTGTCAACCTCTAGCCTCGAGGCTAATATGATTGTCATGATTTACAAATCATGCTTTCGCATACTGTTTCCATGCTGGTACCATACAACCACATTGAAAGGTGAACACGTTATCGTTAATATTTCTGTTTATATCGGTACGTACCCAAGAATAGTTTTTTCAGTGTATATATTCAGAATGTACTGGACTGACCTCATGCTCACTATGAGCGAATATATAGGAACCATTCAAAAATTATGCTGTGTTATTTATGATGATTGGTTATAACTGTCGTTACTCTGTCGATTTACTGATACCAACAAGATTCAAATAAAAATAGATTAAGTTTAGCCAGGACCACATTTATAATCCAATAATTATAATGGGCAGAATTTGAAGCTTTTTAAGTTCAACAGTGGCGGCGGGCGAATGGTTTCAAGATCTGTCAATCAAACTACTATCTTCGTGAATAAACACAATATGTCATGTCCTAGCTTTTTCTAACGGGACATGGAATTGTTAGTTTATATTAACTGATTGATGGCTGGTGACCACTGTTGAGAATCAGCAGTCTAGTTAGTTTCAGTCTCTGGCAGCAAATACATTCAAAACAGTTTTATAACTAGAATATTTCTATTAATGCACTGGAACGCCAATAAGAGTATCCTCAACGGTATCCTCATGAGCATTGCTCTTTCCCTTTAATATATAGCAATGAATGAAAGAGAATCCAGATAGAAGGGGGGTTTTACTGGATTCAACGAAACAGTCGATCAACGTAACTTGGTATTATATTACCGCCAATCAGTGAATCAGTTACACCTTGGCTACGAGTAGCTCGGGTAACTTCTGAAACCAGTTACGTTTTATATCGCTTACTAATATCTCGAGGTTGCCGAAGCATAGTCCTCGTGCGAAATTCCTAAGAAAATCGAGCTGCCAGTCGACTTTACTCTATCGTCTTCTAATGGAAATACAGCAAACACAAGCGGGCCCGAGGAAGGCAGAAATACTGCGAATACTTCATCGTCATTTCAGGCCACCAGTCAGACAACATTAAGAGGGGATCCGTTCCTTTGTCTGAGCTAATTTGCAACTGCTCTTTGATCGGAAGAGAGCTTCTCTCGCAGTTTTGGTGAAACGTGGTGGCTTCAAGAGGAAAGGCCTATTGCCCCTGACGAGTGATCAATAGTATTTGAAATACCACTGCCTCAGAAAGACTTCAAAGGAATCTTACGATTGAAGCTTCAACAGATGTGATGCGAAGGCTCAATTTTGAAGTTAGACATCATGCTTGAGTAACGATGACATCAACAGCTTTATAATAATCTCCACTTGATATCTACAGAATTCATTTCTTCAGCAGAAAATCATTGCAACCAACAATTAGGCCCCAACTAAAAGGATTCGATTATACATGTATAATTCTGGCCTATTGGTTTTTGTGTTCAAAGGCGAACTGAGCGTTTTTCGAGAGTTTTTCTCAGACGTGGTGTGTGTATAGTCGGATCACATTTCAATGAATTATATCATAGTTTCATCATACTATGATATTTTATTCTCCCGATTAATATTTAAAGGACATCCTTTGCGAGGAGTTCATCAGAAGCAACAAATAATACCACAGATTGATAAGGTAGAATGGGTGTCGACCAAATGTTACATGTATAGGGGAAAGGATGTAATATAAATAAATATTAGAGCATTCTATGATCACATATTTACACGTCAATATCTGGTAGTTTTCAAAATGTATAGTCGACATAACCAACATTCGTCAACCGGGAATGTCCGCGATACATGTATGCACATCATTGTGTTCCTATCTACAGTCGTTTTCAAGAGTTCGAATGTATCTCAGCCACTCTCTGAACATGTATTACAAAACGGCCTCCATCACCTTCCCCTCTTCGACTTTAGTTAGGCGAGCATTGAACACATTACACGGCAACTTTGATAGTGCTGATATTTATCAACGCATTTGAAAATTAAACTTGAATTGACGGCGTTCAATAAATAGATTTGTCTCATGAGACAAGTTTCCAGAGGGTCCTTCAAATCCTATTACAAGCGATTAACCGACTTGTGACGCACTATTGATAATAATGTAGATTTCAAGTCATTCAAGTGGAAAAATAAATATTTCACAGTGATAGACTCTCGTGTGGCAAGGTGGACATGTGATCAAGCCCTTGCATCTATAAGAAGCTATACACCCAATAATGATTAAACGCAACATATACAGGTGGTAGAAAAAGGTGACGGCGTAATGACATAAGTCTCACCAGAGACCAATATTCTAACTGCATATCCAAGAATTCACAAGAACAAAACATGATCCCTGCGATGAGTTGTATCTCGGCCACGCTTTCATCGCAGCTGTACATGTCGACTGACATATTGTATGACATCGAAGAGTAATCATGTAATAGCTCTGTCCAGTCATCTGTTGGAATTTGATGAACTATGTGGCCGTTAGATAGACGAAAACAGCCCAAACGGAACAGTATTAGTAGAATACATGTTCTTTAATTCAGAACACAAGTCTGTGTTTTAACTGCACAGGTCTGTGCTTCACCTACACTCTCCATTAAAATACAATGAAGTGCATCCAAATATACAGGCTCATCGTCACCATAATATTCGGTGAATGAGGAAATGGCTTTAGGAATTGATTGCCTTTTTATAAAGCTTTCGGCAAATGGTCGAGACAGGTGAAACCGTTGGGATATACAGTTGATGGGAAATTCGCAGACAATCTATAAACAAAGACGCATCCCCTGATCCAGTTAAATGATGTTTGCATTTTATTAATCTGGTGAGGTGTTTATAGACTTCGGAATTGAAACACATCTATTGAGGCTTGGTCTAGTGGAACGATGGCTGATTTACTGTGATCAGTTTTATGGAAAATAGTGACTGAATATTTGCATTCTTACGGAAGTAAATTTCTACCAATATCTTCGATGGTTTGAATAAAATTGCCTTCGGCGAGTATTGGACAAGTGTTTTTCTTTCTTTCAAATGAAGCCGTTCTCTAAAGTATATTATTATACCTCATGTAAATTCGTAATGTTTTCATTGGTTGACAGCCTGTCACGTGTCATTCTACAAATCGTGATGTTCAGTGATTATGCAGTCATATCTTGCCTTACCGTTGAATAAATGTCATGTACCACGGCAGAGCGTTGGACATGACATTTATTCCACGGCGACATCTGTCGGACCAAGCTAGAGTTGCTTCCCATAGCGCGCGCGCCAACATACTCCCCGAAACGAAGATTGATGTGTATATGTCGGCCTGACGTGTATACGTCGGCCCGTTGGTGATAGAAATTGGTGAATGTGATTTGATAATTGAATGAAATAAATTTGACATCTTTTGAAAAGGTACGTAAGATCACCGATAACGTTACTCTTCCAAATTATGCGATTGAGTCGACAAACAAGCCGAGGTCGAACAGTTGATCTTGACACGGCGTTTTGAAATCAACAACGGTCCTCGCAGTGTTGAACACGATATGCTTATTTCACCGTACCATCCTCATTCACATGATTATAAAGTCCCATTTTATTCAAATATGACATTCGGTGTAATAAAACAACTATTGCATGTTATAGAGTGGGACATCACGATTTGTCAGCTCTCGACAAGTGATGTACAACTCGCGCTGCGCGCTCGTTGTACATCACTTGTCTCGAGCTGACAAATCGTGATGTCCCACTCTATAACATGCAATAATTGTATAATGTATCTCGGTCACAAGGCCATTGAAATATAAAAGATAAAGCGTTCAAATGGCCCCTGCCACGATCGTATTAAGCGGAGTTAGACATTGGTTACCAAGAGTAGCACCAGCTAGCCAGTGCACTGCGCACTGTGCATTTTATTGTGCCATCACTGTGTGATAATTTTCACCTATCTTGAGGAACTGGCAGGTGAAGCATGCACTGAATTGAAAATCCTTATCGAGCTAGTTTCTTCAATAATGGGTTGTGATGTTAAATGACATCAATCAGCAAAAATGGGATATCTACCATTGTCGAAATTATTATCCTCTCTCATAATTATCACAGAGTCGCCGTGAATCACTTTCTTTATATACAGATGATTATACGGTTCCGATTTTACTATCTGTGGCTTCCGTCAAATTCATTTAAGGCGGATATATATATATATGTCAATCTTGGCGTTGCCGCAAAATCGAGTACAGAAGGAGATCGTCTAAATAACATTCGTTTCAACTATGTCTCGAAAATAAAAGAACGGACATATGATTGCCAAAAGGGATGCCGGCTTAACCGACAACTTCATTTAATTTCGAACAAGCTGTATTGGATAAAAATATGGGCGTGCCTTGCCAATCGGACAACAATTTCATTGGCTCAGTTTTCCCAAGGCATATCGAGATTCGGGGTTGTTCATTTCTTGCTTCAAGACTCCGAATTCGAATTTCTCATTAAAAGTTTTTGCAGCGACACACAAATCATAATAACTGTAAGGCGATTGGTCTGCCCCCGACTTCCGAAGTACATAATGGGGATTACTGGTACCATGAACTCTCGGTTTCAAGAACATTCTATTCTGCCGAATGTTACGCGAACGAAGAACGATTTGAACAATGCGGTTTGTCAGTGAATCCGTGGACATCAAAAGTAATCCGCGTAGCGTGCTCCCCTTAAATATCGATTTGCAGCTTTCTAAAAAATATATGCTAGTGCTGATCTCCTTCCCGGACTTAATTTCAATTTAGTCCCCAGAGTTCAGGGTTCACTATTCCGTCTACTCCATCAAATATAGATAACCAAACACAACATCAAGGCTCCAATCGAATTTATTTTTTTCTACACCAGGTCGTGAACTGGAATTTGACAGATTTATAAAGTTTTAGTGCAGAATCATTCAAATTCAAAGATCCAACCGTAGCTTCAAATACGTGTGCATATGTCGGAAGAAAATGAATTCGCGGTTTATAAAATATACTGTTTCGAACGCAAAATCACTTTTCCGAGAAACGCTATCCATATAGGAAGTCTTTCCCAGATTAGTTTCCCAGATTGTCAGAAAATCTCGAATGACATAACATATGATACCACACGTTAAACGATGTAAAACTGGACGGTTTTGATCAACGATATGAATTTTGGGAACATCATTATGTCCTGCGGGCATGACTGTTGACCGCTTCTCTCTTGCAGTTAATTCTCTCTCTCTCTCTTCTATGTTTATGTACAATATGATTGTTTTTTTTAATTGGTGCTAATGCTGTTATATGAAATAGTTATTTGGATTATATTTATTCAATGGGCGACAGCCGAACAGTGAATGACGGACTAGATGCTTGTCTTTAAAATACACACAAACTGCGTTGGGAGAGGGAATCATAAAGAAGGAGCTTCTTTCAATGAACAACCCCGAATCTCGATCTGCTTGGCTTGTGAATTGTATCATGTATCCCTGTTTATGTAAAAGAGAAACGCACACAGATATTCATCTTATACCGAAGAAGACCAATGATTTGATGGCACATACATCATTGCAAGGTTCTGTCAAAGCTTCTGAAATATACTGTTCTTTCAGACGATCATTTGAATGGTATACCTAATCCTAAGACACAGTTTTCAACTTATGGTTCCACAAGTCAAGCAGCAGAGTCGTTTGATGGGAAGTGTACAGGATGTTGATAATAGGCGGTTGTACTCTATTGCTTTTACAACCATTGATAACTCTTCGCGATGGATACAAATTTCAGTGAAGCAATGATGTATTGTTATTGTTGTTATTATTATGAAGAAATGATATTTGGTAAGGCGTATAGCCTGCCACTGAGCATATATACATATGAGATGATTTTTGAGAGAGAAAGAATAAATTGGTCGTCAGCGGGATTCAAACCCACGACCCCGGCTTATCGTGCCGATGCTCTACCGACTGAGCTGTAACGGCCCAGGTATTACAGCCGTGGTGCTATTGTTATTATTAGTATTACTCTGATAAATGATCGTTGTCTTGATCCTATAAAACGTAAACATGTAGTACAAATAAACGCACAACAGGGATATGAACTATATACAACTGTTAAACACGATGATATTCGATTTGATGAAATCTTTTCGTACCGATTGTATTACTGTCTCCAAAAAAGTCTCTCCTGGGTCATGCATATCCGATTTGAGTCACAGTCCATGATGGATTCTGTTATTTCACCAATAAAGTGTTAAGAATGTGCGTATTGTATCAAGCGCTATTTTGCTTAATTCCCTGTATGCAACCTGCACTAAGCAAAGGAACACTACGATAGGACATAGCAGAATATACATGTGTTCTTATGTAGAGTGAACTCTTCTTCCATACCAGCAGATCTAACACACGGTGCTAGCGTTTCCTGCAATCTGATCTTGACATAGAGAAGCGGTCAACGCAAAATACATGGACCAACTGACTGAATCATAATCAAATTTAGATGACACTAATAGCACGTGCACTCTTCCAATCGTGTGACCAGATTTATAATTAATGTGTATGATAGGCTTAGTTAAACTTGATCGAATATAATTTGCCTCGTTAATGCTAAGGATCGACAAATTAACTTAGTACAAAGAAATCCTGGTCGGAATATTTCGGAAGAGTACATTCGACCGATGATTTCAGGTCAGCATTTAGCCATCTCGTCACTTATTAGCAGAGACTGAACCCCCATATACTGAACACCTAGATTATGAGTCAGAAATAGAACGCTCAACCGTAGAATATTTTTTATCTTATCGGCAAAATATATGCTATCGCAGTATAATAAAAAACACACACCAAATCATGGTATCCTAAGTTTCAACTATCTACTGTTCCGATTATTGTAAGAAGTTGACAACTCAAGTGTGTGGTAAATCTCTATCATCATTAAAGTGTTACATAAATACATTCTTTGGTTGTATCGAGGACAACAAGGCGTCAGCTATCTCTCCTATGCAGTGCGACGTTGAGGCCATTATTTTACAAAGCCAACATGAAAGAACATTAGAATAACCACTTGATCAGGATGAAGGACGGTAATCGGCTAAAAGCTGTGTTTTTCTCAACCAAAAGATTTTAAGATGATTGCGTTCTCTCCTTTTAGCTCATATTTATCGACTAGCTTTAATCAAAAACCTGAAATTACACCTTTCCAATCAGCGTCGGGATTTTGCTTCGATAAATGTCGATAGATCAAGTTGGCCTGAGAGTGAATTCCATCTATTCTTGCGTCCCGATCCCAATTAGCACAAAAAGCTGGAAACTTGAAACGTGAAAGGTTTGGCTCACTGCTCCGTAGCATTTATATCAACGTTTGATCAAGAAGGTGGTAGTTGCTTATTTGCGAATCGCAAATTCGTAATAATAAATGTTCAAAGCTTGCCCTATACAGCGTCTTTATTCCACAGATTAACGACCGGTGACTGACATTTAGGTCTGGTGTTATAGCTTATCTCCTGTGAAAAAAGTTCAGCCAATCACCTCTGGATGAATGACCAGGGTATCTGTCCGTGTGAAGGGGGTAGATTTTTATAGAAACAAGAATGCATCACGAGATATCTTCTACCTTTAATGCACTTGAGCGATCAATTCAAATTTTCAAACACAAATTCGATATTTTCATTGGCCAGTGAAGAAAACTGGAAGGAAATCCAACCAATCACAGAGTTGCTGTAAAGGTTAAATCTATCGCTCGCCGTGTGTAACCGAAATAGCTCATCCGTATAAAAATTCAACAAAAAAAAGAGAATATATCATAAATATAAACAGTTTTCAATGATAGCATATGAATGACGGACTAGACGCTTGTAATTATGTTAAATACTTAACACTGGCCATTCATAAATCTTTTATTGAAATGAATGTATCTCCATCATGATGGGAATGTGACAATGTATCTCGCATCACATGGTCCCCAGTCCCGATGACCAAAGATGCAAAAAAATGGAACGTGTTGCTTTCTAGCTTGGAGATGAGCGTGACGAGGGTAAATCAAGAACTGGCTGCACCAGTTTCAGGGTAATGTGACGTCACAAAACATTGGTGCAGAAACTTAAAAAACAGGGCTATTCCACCAAGCGCCTACACTCAAAGTTTCTCAAATTTGGCGATACATATCGCATGCTGATAGCAAAATACGAACGTAGCGTGCAAGATCTATGGCGCTACGTTTCGTAACTTGTGTCTAATTCCGCTTAACGCGAGGCTAGGGGCCGTATGAACCCATGTACTTCAAGATCCTTATGGTACTCATATGAACAGGCACAATCAAAGCGTGACTGAGATACATCATTTTTTAGATGACGACTCTATAACGAATATTATGGATTAAGAATACTGATCAGCGATACGGATTTGATATTTTTGGAACATCATGATGTCTTGCCAGCATCATTGAAAACTGTTGACCGCTTCTCTCTTGCAGGAAACAAGCCTATGTTTATGTATACTATGATTGTCTTTTAGAATTTGGTGCTAATACTGTTATATGGAAAATGGAATAGGTCTTTGGATTATGGACGCGGATATTCTCTAATGGACGACGGCTGGATTATGAATGACGGACTAGACGCTTGTAATTTTAACCTGTGTATGCCTGGATTCTGCTGGTGGACAAGTTGTCCCCGAGGCCGGGCCCCTGCACACCCAACACTCATAATGGACACACAATAAGAAAAAATATGAAGACAGACCCGAGGAACCTTAGTGCAGGTTTCTCGGCCGAGTCTCTAATAGTTCGAAATGCACTAAGACCTTTTTCAATCCAAATGACAGATATATTTCTGACAGCAAAGCAAGGCCACGACATCAAACCTTGTAATATTGCGCTTGATGATTGTTTAGCACCGAATTCTACATGTAATAATTTCAAAATTTCTAAGTGTGGACATCGTGGATGTCTCACGTGTCCACTCTTTAATACTTCAGCTTCATTTAGTTCCGCGTTAACTGGTAACTCATATTCTGTTAACTCGTATGTTGATCTTAGTTGTTCTACTACAAACTGTATTCATTTAGTTTCCTGTAAGAAGTGTGGTCAACAGTATGTTGGCAAGACCACCCAAAGACTCCATCTTAGGGTGAACGGTCACAGAAAATCCGTTAGGAAAAAGCAATTGCTTATAGGTAGGCATTTTTCTGGACCCGACCACGGCTGGGATAACTTTAGTATTCAGATCATAGACGTCGTCTATCCATCTACTAAGGATTCCCCTTTTGGATTTGAGAGAAAAATCCGAGAGCGGGAATTATTCTGGATGCTAGAACTTGGGTCAGTGTTTCCGTTTGGTTTAAATGATAATGTCAGTGGGTTCGGCAATGCTACAAACCGCCGTTCAAATATATCCAACATTACCCAACTATTTAAACCCCATCAACGGAGACATCGCAGCCATGGTTGGCGAAAGTTTAATAGTTCGATGATTCACGATCATATCACTTTACATTACTTAGTGGGTTTCACTAACACACCCAATAGTACACATAGCTTACGTACAGTTCTGTATGCGTTACCTCTGAGAGCTTTAGATCAAATAGCCAGAGATATACATCAATCTGCGTCTTCAGGAAATATAATACCATCAAAAATCATTAAAGTATGTCAAGATATAGCGTATTTTCGGTTATATCGTCCAGTGAACATAATCGAAACATCTCAAGATCGGCTTTTCTTGAAACTCAACTACTTAGATAAAGGACTGGACATCATTAATTTACCTCGAATCCTGAATGATCCAGAGGTACGCAACGCTGTACCAAACTATTTTAAGTTCACAGAACCTCCTTGCATTTCATATAAGTACACTAAATCTATAGCCACCAAAATATTCAATTACTCCAATGCTGTCCAGGAGTTTGACTGGAACGTATACACGTCAGGAGGCTATAGTTGTGATTGTGAATCGTCGAACTTTATCTATACACCATGCAAACATATTGTGACTGGTGACCTTGATGTGGTGAGTGATAAGGATCTGAAATTACTCCTAATGAAAGGACCTAAATATAGAGAGCCAAGAAGAATAAATCTGAAGGCGGACCAGAAGATAGTCCTGACTGCATTAGAACAGTACGTTATTGATTGGTCTAAGCGAGAAAAAGTTGAACCTACAGTACTCGCTGATTGGCTGGACCTCACCAAGAGCAAGGTCGTTGAAACAATCCGCCATATTGACAGAAGTGCTCTTCCCCAAGCAAAACAAGTACTGAGAAACCTCAATTCGCAAGAAGTTCTAGCAAATTTCCAGAGTAAATTCGTCATAGTCCCAGCAGACAAAGCTCCGAATAATATAATATTCATATGTAAATATTACTATTACCAGGTGCTGGTTAAAGAATTGAGTGTAGACATATCTTCATCAAATACGCCTACTTACTCCCAAACTGCATTTACTCTGGAAGATTTATTTAACAATCACAAAAAGTTTCTCAGGGAAAGAGGTATTTGTCTTCCAACCAATCATAACGACATACCAAAACTATACTGACTCCCAAAATGCATAAATCACCATACAAAGCTAGATTCATAGCTGGTTCTAGAAGCTGCACCACCAAGCTTCTTTCAACCCTATTGACGAGGTCCCTTCAGGAGGTAAAAGCATTTTGGGAAAGGTATTGCGCCACTATTTCTAAGAACTCTGGCGTTGAATGTATGTGGATATTGAAAACTCAAAATGTCTTACGGAAGAACTTGATGCTAAAGGTCACATACCGTACAGACATGTATCCACATGGGATTTCTCGACTCTCTATACTACAATCCCTCATCAGGACCTTATTGACTTTCTAAGTTCATTAATAGTATCTGTGTTCAAGAAAACTGATCGTAGATATATTAATGTCAGAAGCCATAAAGCATTCTTTAGCTCTACTACATGAGATATGATTCATGGGATGTTTCTTTGTTTATAGAGTTGCTTGAATTTCTCATTAAAAATATCTATGTGAAATTTGGCAACACAATATATCAACAGCATATAGGTATTCCAATGGGTACTAATTGTGCACCCCCCAATTTGAAGAATTGTGCGCTTGATAAGCAAAATTATAGACCTGTCAGCATCCTGTCCTCTATTTCTAAGGTTTACGAGCGTGTTGTTAGCAGTCAGTTAACCGAGTATTTCACTGATATGTTTCACCCATATCTGGGTGGTTTTAGAAAAGGGTATGGCTGCCAGGCAACACTATTGAGGCTAATTGAGGACTGGAAAATGGCGTTGGACAAGAACAAGTACTGTGCGGCAATAATAATGGACCTTTCCAAGGCCTTCGATTGTATGCCCCATGAATTGCTACTTAAGAAATTGAAACTTTATGGTTTATCTGAGAAATCTGTCAACCTGTTAGACAGTTACTTATCTCAACGGTCACAGTGTGTAAAAATAGGCCCAAAGTTTAGCTGTTGGGACAGTATTTTTAAGGGTGTACCACAAGACTCAGTTTTGGGACCTTTACTTTTTAACATTTTCATAAACGATATTTTTAATTGTATAACTGATTGTGATTTATATAATTACGCAGATGACAACACTTTGTCCAGTGCTTCTGACGTTGGAGACTTTGATAAAAAGTTTGGTTGAAAATTGTTCTAAACTCCTCGACTGGTTTTCTTACAATGGTTTTGAGGCACATCCTGAAAAATTTCAAGCCATTGGAATTGGTAAAAAAAAATCGTACAACATTGAACTCTCTCATCATATCTGATATAAACATTACATGTGAAGACTCTGTCAAAGTGTTGGGCGTCACTTTAGATTCTAGACTGAACTTTGATGAACATATATCAAACCTATGTAAGAAAACTTCACGTCAGATAAATGTTTTGAAGAGATTATCCCACGCTCTCAATACAAAATGTAAACTTGTCATTTTCCATGCTTTTGTATCTTCTAACTTCAGCTATTGTCCGTTAGTGTGGCATGTTTGTAGTAAGGCCAATACTCGGAAAGTAGAAAAAGTTCAGGAAAGAGCCTTACGATTTGTATTCAATGATTTTGTGAACAACTATGAAAGTCTTTTGAAAAAAGCTAATAGCGTAAGGCTATCAGAGAGTAGGCAGCGATGTATGGCTCTGGAGGTGTTCAAGATCTTGAACGATACATCACCAGAAATGTTACGAGATCTTGTTAAAATTAAGACCTCTCCTTACCAAATGCGATATGAAAATCTTTTAGAAATACCAAGTGTGCGCACAGAGAGCTACGGTAAAAAGTCGTTTCGCTATTCCGCAACTAAGGTTTGGAATAGTTTACCAAACCACGCTCGTGCAAGCACAAGGTATGGAGAGTTTAAAAATCAGTTACGTTCATGGAGCGGGACACATTGTAGTTGTTCCTCTTGTTATAGTGCTTCAGTTTAAAGTATTGAATTTTTACAAGGACCAACTCTAGTCTGTATCACACCACTGATAGTGCCAATTTAGTGTATGATCAATATCTTAATATTATTTTGTATTTGTAAATTATTTTAATATGTTTCTTTAGTTATGAAAATTCTTTGTTTTAAAACAGTCGGCATGAATAGCCTCCATGGGCTAATGGTATATGTTTGTAAACCCGACTCTAAATAAAGCTTATCTTATCTTATCTTATCTTATCTTATCTTACCCCTGTTGGCTGACCTGTATCTGTTCTCTTATGAATATGACTATATGCAGGCGCTTTCAAAAACCGATCCATTCAAAGCCCGTTCCTTCTCATTCACCAAACGCTATATAGACGATCTTCTCGCTGTGGATAATCGTTGTATAAATGACGCAGTGAAGGATATATATCCACCTTCACTGGAGTTGAAGGAAACTACAGATAGCCCTACAGGCACATTATATTTAGATCTCTATCTCTATAAAATGAAGCGGGCATTCTCTCTCGTCGACTTTATGACAAAAGAGATGATTACAATTTCGACATCGTAAACTATCCCTTTCTGGACAGTAATATTTCAGTGGGACCTGCATATGGCGTATACATATCTCGCTTAGTAGCATTTGCTAGATCCTGTGTTAAATGTGACGATTTTAATCAACGTCACAAAACACTGGTGCAGAAACTTAAAAACAGGGCTATTCCACCAAGCGCCTACACTCAAAGTTTCTCAAATTTGGCGATACATATCGCATGCTGATAGCAAAATACGAACGTAGCGTGCAAGATCTATGGCGCTACGTTTCGTAACTTGTGTCTAATTCCGCTTAACCCGGGGCTAGGGGCCGTGTGAACCCATGTACTTCAAGATCCTTATGGTACTCATATGAACAGTCACAATCAAAGCGTGACTGAGATACATAATTTTTTAGATGACGACTCTAAAACGAATATTATGGATTAAGAATGCTGATCAGCGATACGGATTTGATATTTTTGGAACATCATGATGTCTTGCCGGCATCATTGAAAACTGTTGACCGCTTCTCTCTTGCAGGAAACAAGCCTATGTTTATGTATACTATGATTGTCTTTTTGGGCTGGTTTCGATCATATTCTACCATAATTGTGTGACACTTATCACGAAACTTGAGAGAGAGGGCGCTGCCAGAATAGTGTTGTTATTCCACCACTTTCTTCTGTAGTATCGACATTGATTGAAATCGCTACAAGGAACATTGCAACTCCTATCTTTTTTACTTCAGAGTAGTAAGGAGCAAAAAAGACTGTGGCTTAGTCGCTCTCTCTTGCTACCTCCCTACTGTACATGGTAAATAATCTAATACAACTATTTCCTCCCACTCTAATGCGAAAGTCCCACAATCAACGAAATGGGGCTTGCTGAAAAATGCAGATGCAACGATGTTTTTTGCACTTCAAACAATTCACTTATTTAGAAAGTTTTGTCAACTGTGTGATAATGGAATCAAATAACCGGCATACAGAGTTTATTCAATTGGAAATTCACAGAATAGAAGTAGATTTTCGGAGGAAAGCCGGCGAATAATTTGATGTAGCACTTCACGAACAATTCTGTGAAGTGATTCACATTTTGATTTTTGTGCAATTGAAATATTCTCTAATGATATTGCATATTGCCTAGCCCGGGCCAGTAACAGTTTTTGTGCTTGGTCTAAAACTAAAGTTGCTTTATCCGTATTAGTAGTGCAATGCTGATATAGTAATTATTTTTTGCCAACAGACATTTTTCTGTGGATGCCAACGATTTATTGACAGTTTTATTATAATTTCTTGAAGCCTAAGGTAGACAGCCACATCAAAGTTATACCAGGTGGAAAATGGTTTTCAATTAACGTCAGTGTTAACACTGTGTCAATTGATTTGATGTTATTTCCTGGGCATTATTAGTGCCGGTAATTGGTTTGAGATTTTGTGTGTATACGTGGATATTTTTAGCCAACTTCCACAACAATTGCTTCCAGATGAAACAACCTATCGATTAATTTGTCCGTATGAGGTGCTGGGTAGTTGTTCTGTACTAACCATATTGTTTACCGTTTAGTAATACTTGCTGTTCCGAGAAACTGGAATGATAACTTGGATCTTCTATGTGTGCTAACACAGAGATGTAGCTTATTGAATTTGTGGATATATTGATGATGGTATTGCACCGTCTTGTTATGGGCGTACATTTTACCTAAATATTTCGGACTTTGGCTTGATTGGGCACTCCAGCTTAATACGATGGGCACTGGTCATATGGAGCATACCGTGCAACCCGTTACCTCACAAGACTCCTCATACCAATGAGACATTGCCACTGGTATATCTAGATACATATTATCTAACATTGACTAAGCCAACCAGTCTTTGCTTGCATCAGACACAATATGTCTAGTTAGTTTGCATTTCCAGTTTCACCTTGGTCCATGGCTACACAATACAATCCTGGGCATGTGCATATTTCTTGATTGAAAATGTTGCGTGTGGTCTGTCTTTATGTGGAGTCTGTTCTGGAGCGTCGCCAGATGGTTCAATTTCGAGTCATGGTCTTATGTCTTATACCATCGTCATCCATATGTGGGTTTGAGGCCAGATCCGTCTGTACACATTAGTGCTATGTGGATACAGAACAAATATCAGAAGACAGCTTGTAGCATTTGTGTAAATGGGGATTCTTATTGAAGTGGCACCCGGAACCGATTTCGGAAAAAAACATCGCGACACATTCTCACACACAAAAAATAAATAGTAAATCAATTACGCATACGGATCAACACTCAGACAACTCGAGATCGGATCAAAATTGCACATGCGCGCTTCAAGGATATACGAAAGTCAAACATTCAGTTGTGAGTTCACACTTTAAAATGTCTAAGCAAGTTAAACTTAAAGCCAAACTCTATGCATATGCGGAATTTCTCAACCACAGCTGTCATAAAGTTGACAAGTTTCAGTGTGTGTCAGATGTAGATATTTCTCTAACGAAATATAAAAAAGCGGACACGGGCCGGCTCGTGTATACACAAGAATTTGGTCTACTGAGAGAGAAATACAGATCACATCAGGCTATTTGTGCGGATGGTTCTGGGGATGGTGAGAGAGTGGCATGTGCCAAAACTAAAACCTGCCGACAGCCGGGTGAGGGGTCGATATTCACTCCAGAAGCAAAAGCTATATTGTTGACTTCAGAAGGTATTGGGTCCACTAAAAGGAAAAAATATGTCATATTCTCAGATTCACTGTCATGCCTCGATCCAAGCGATTAAAAGTGGAACTTCGACTCATCCCACCATCTTGAGTATTCTACAACTACATGACTGTATATTTGATATTTGATGTTGTGTTTTGTTGGTTGCCTAGTCACGTTGGTATCAAAGGTAATACTGAGGCTGATAGGATGGCTAAGGCAGCCCTAGATGATGAGTTTGATCCTGTTGGAATCCCATATATCGATTTCAGACCCTCTATCTGTACTTATGTGAGGCGGCTGTTTCAATCTTTATGGGATGCTGTGAATAATAACAAACTTCATGAGTTCAAAAAAAACTGTAGGCTATACTCATCTGAACAGCCAGAAACGTTTCGATGATCAGGCGGTGTGGAATCGGCCATATATACACGATTAACTCACGAACATTTACTAAGAAAAGAGCCAGTCCCAAGGTTTATTCCATGCCATGAAGATCTCACGGTGAAACATATTCTTATCGAATGCATAGATTTTAAGATAGTAAGAGATGCTTTTTATCGAGCGACTACTTTGGAAGATATATTTTATATATTTGTTTTACTAAATTTTACTAACTCTGCCTGGGCTTTAAGGAAGACTAGCATTTACGCCAAAGTTACCCAGAGGAAATAAAGTTATTATTATTATTATTATTACGATCTTTTTAGCCGGGTGAGGGAGAATTGCATCTTGGGTTATTTGAGATAAATCGGTTTGTTACATAAGTTTTAATTTGTGTATGTTTTAATGTGTTAGACTACTAAGTTATTGGCTTCAGTACTTAGAATTTTGTTTGATCGTCGCTATATAACTGAAATATTGCTAAACGCGACATTAAACCTTAATTCTCTCCCCTGATGTCTATACGCTGTTGGCAAATGGTTTTACCGGATTTCATATGAATATTATTAATGTGAAATTCGAGCAACTCCATCAACAAAAAAGCATTTCAAGAGGGAATACGTACATTAGGACGATTTATGTGTTCTAACATTGATATACAAAAATCGTTATCTTATGTCTTTAAGCTATGTTTAAAAAAGGTCATTTATCGCCTCCGTTCATTGCTGGTACAATCCCTGTTACAGAACGTTATACGATGAAATGCCTGTATTCAATTTTTATCAAATTCTGTGATTAATATCGTACGCTGACGGCAAAATACGATCATATCGTGCAAGATTTCGTAAATCGTTTGCTCAATCCGGGACCAGGGGTCGTTTGAACATCATGTGCTTTATATCTCCAAGGCGTTTAATGAACACGCGCAATCAAAGCGTGACTAAGATACATCATTCTCTATAAAACAAGGAAATTCTTTTGGATAAAGAATACTGGTGTCATGATCTCTTGCTGTTGTTATTTAATGAAACTATCTTGTTTTTCTTCAAATTTGTATTAAATGTATATTTGAAATTCATGCTAACTGTCGTATAAAAATGTGTTTCGATTATTGACGCTGAAATTCTTTTGTTGGCAAACTACAGAATATTGAATGTCCGACCCGAGGCCTAGAATAGCGTTTATTATTTGGCGGATAATCAGTAATAGCCGACATAAATCCATGCACATCCATTAGTGTAGAAACTATTGCGTTGTCGCCAGTCGAGCGATCCAACTAAGACATCATGGAGGGTGACAACGGCAAAAATCAGAACCACCTCTGACCATTACTGGTCTAATCATTCCATCATCAGCGACGTCTTCGGTAACAACTGTGTATTACCGAACAGCGGTACATAGAAGCGTTCATTCGGAGGAGAAGTGTTCTGCGGAGGAGAATTTTGTGTTGACGCTGTCCTGGCTAAATCGATGATTTCGCGAGAAAATGACGGTCCATACAGTTACCATAAAATTGAGCAAACAAGATTGCGTAGATGCCTCCAACCGTTACCTGTATATGCTCATATATAAACAGACATTTTTATGGACTTCCTTCCCACAATGGGAAACATGCCTGTAAGAGATTAATATTTGTGAACGGATTGTGAGTTTTCTGTTACACATTTTGCAAAATTGTTATCCCATACTTTAATCTCAATGAGATTTCGAAAAGCGAAATTAGTCTCGAGAGAATTTTGAAACTTCCCATGGGATATACATACAAAGGGTGTTATAATTGGTCTATATGTGCACATTACCTCTTCATCATATGATGCAGACTGAACCTTTGCAGAAACTCTATAATTGGATGGATGTTTTTTTCATTTTTCTTCACAGGCCAATGAAAATCCAGGAATTCTTTTTGAAAATTTGAATTGACCAATCAAGCGCTTTAAAAAATATCCCATGGTGCAATGTTATTTCTGTCAACTCCATTGAATGTGATGACGTTGCTCTTTGACGATCAGCTAGTGATATACTCTCCTTACTGTGAGAACTAAAAGGTTAAGCGCTGGGAAATCAATCGTGTTAACGTGTGAATTAACACCTTATTAATAAGCTCTTAAGAGACTCCCCAAGACTCCAAGGCAGACTTCATACCATTATCCTTCCATGAGATCTGACGGAAACGAACGGAAACCTACCATTACCGTACATCGATTTCTGAATCGTTAAGCGCTTTTTCCCTGATTTCTCTCAAACCTGGTTAAGGATTCCGAAAATCATGCCATTTAATTAATTCAATGTAACAGATGACGCTGAAATTCTCGCCTCATTTCTATCGTGTCGCTGGAGACAGCGTCAACGAGGACTGGCCCTGTCTGCCACCAATTCGCCCGATAGTGAAGCGATGTCTATTGCGGGTCATCGGGGTTATAATTGGTAAAGTGTGTTTTCTGAAGGAGAAATGATCTTCCTAATTAGTATTCAGCGCACTCCTTCAAGCTTCATCATTTATTGATCAAGACATATTATAGGACTCTCAAAGGGCCTCGGTATTCTATATACATCAATTGGCTACGCATAGATATGGTGGGTTTCCTCGGGCTTTTCCACTAAAACATAAACATAGGTGAAGTTTCTATTGGGGAATTACATTAAAGTATACGTATACTCGTATACTGTTCGACGAAGGGCTTATAGCTGTTTTTCAATTAGAGGAAAAATAAAAGTACAGCTGCAGTTTCTTTTTGCCCGGGAACATACCTAATAGCGTGACCATCAGACTCTTTCCGGAAACGAGGACATTACTTTATGGTATCTATGCCGATGGAACACGTTTCTTTGGCTTTTAGACTTCAACCAATATGAATATCTGGCGGTATGTGAAGACATCTACTAGGTAGGTTATACTAGTATGGACAATGTTCTTGAAAATGCACCCTGGGTTAGGAAAGTACAATACATCTGAAACACGCTTAACATGGAAATTAGCATCATCTTTGTACATGTTTCGTGAAACAGTACGTCTGATTCGGAAATATAGAAGAACCGTACTATGATACTACTATGCATCGATTTACTATACAATACACGATAATATTGCGATGATCTAACAGAAGCACATCCTAAGTTCTGTATAATTTCGCTTAAATCTGGGCTTGGGGCCGTATGAACCCATTATATGTACTTCAACATCACCATGGTGTTCATATGAACAGATAAGATCAAAGCGTGACTGAGATACATCATTCTCTAGATAACGACTTTACAACAAAAATTATATGAATTAAGAATACTGATCAGTATATTTTTTTATATTTTTGGAATATCATTGAAAACTGTTGACCGCTTCTTTCTTGCAGAAAACTAGTCTATGTTTATGTATACTATGATTGTTTTGGTTTTTTTGGAATTTGGTGTTAATACTATAATATTCAATATGGAATAGGTCTTTGGATTATGGACGCGGAAATTCATTAATGGACGACGGCTAAATATTGAATGTATAAAATTGTATTCTGTATTGTAGAGTGCTTGTCAGAGATAAGGATTTGAGGACAAGAAAATCGTTGAGTGTCTTTCATATCTCTCATAAGTTTGTTTACGCTGTTGGAGGCGTTCCTTACAAATGATGTATTGAGAAGTATACGGATGCGAAGCGGTGAGACACCAAAATCACACTTGATCGATCAGCGTTTCAAGAAATACTAATTTGACGACCTCTAAAGGGTTCATTCAAGAGATGGATGGTAGCTCTGCGAAATCAAGAATCAATAAATTTCTTCGATATTCCTACTAATCAGTTGGAATGCCTCAGTTGGCTCCTTTTGGCAGAAAAAAAAATCTTCACAAAGACAATGTAGACAATTATAACCGACCATATTTTGCTGTAGTTGAACAGTAAACAATGATATCGCCTATGTAGACCTTAACATAAGGTACATCACACAGTATCCCGGACATGCGGAAGGGGAGCACAGGGACTGCAACTAGACCTTAAGCTACATGCCGAGCAATGATCCAATTAGCTCCAGGAAAGAGCGATTATTCATGCGTAACAAACACTCGACAGAGGACGACCATACTCAAGCGATGATCGTTAATGGGTAAACCCTGCCTTGATCCACAGGTAAATACCGGTAACCGGGCATTTACTAACACTACCTACATGTATGTATGTGGCAGTGGGGTTTATCCCCAAGTTCACACAAGACTCGAGCATTTCCTGTTGACTGCCACGATATTATAAAGATAGAGACAATTTCAATTCGATTACAAGTTTCAATAACTGTATGTTGTTGAAAATTGTTGACACGAGTGAGTGCAAAATCGTTTGACTGCGTGAAGCTTATCGGGTGAGCTGTAACGTATGCTATTCGACTGTCGAGTGAACTTAGAGCTACAGTTGAACTCACAGAAAGTCCGTCGATGCTAATGCTGTTCTATGCATTTTGGATTATGGACGCGAAAATTCTTTAATGGACGACGGCTGAATATTCAGTGACGGACTAGACGCTTCACTGATCGCTTGGGTCGGTTCATCCATAAGTCTCCATTCACTGATCGATTGGGTCGGTTCATCCATAAGTCTCCATTCACTGATCGCTTGGGTCGGTTCATCCATAAGTCTCCATTCACTGATCGATTGGGTCGGTTCATCCATAAGTCTCCATTCACTGATCGATTGGGTCGGTTCATCCATAAGTCTCCATTCACTGATCGATTGGGTCCGTTCATCCATAAGTCTCCATTCGAAGCATGACACCGGCTTCTGGGTTTACATGTCTTATCATTTACTAGAGCGTACAACATCTCATGTACAGATCAGCAGTAAAGAAACATGTTATTGGGGTTGTGTTTGAACTTTCAACGTTGGCTCTTGGCCGACGCACGTGAGATGGTTGCTCATTGTGATCGTAAAGAACGCAAGCTGTGTGTGAAACTATATACTTGAAAACACATGAATTCGTGGAATGTACATTACAAAACACTGAGAACTTGAACCATACATGCACATGCTGCTTATGGCGGGTACAGGAGGTAATACATCCAAGATGTCCAAGATCTTCCGAAAATTGCTTTCTCTTGAAACACAAATCATGAAAATCAATAACTGGCCACATGGTCTCTGCTAACGCATCGGTTATCGGACAGATTTTCAAGCTCACCCACGATCAAAGGCTTTGGTCGTACTAAAGTAATATACTAGGGGTAAAATGCGGTGCTTTTCATAATAATTAGCACTGTTATACATAGCAGAAATTGGGCGTCACCATATCAGCTTATCCTATGGGTTTCCATCTACATGGGTTACGCTTGTCTCGAATTAACACTGCTTTTTATCGAGCGACTACTTTGGAAGATCTTTTTAGTCGGGTGAGGGCGGATTGCATCTTGGGTTATTTGAGAGAAATCGGTTTGTTACATAAGTTTTAATGTGTGTATGTTTTAATGCGTTGGATTACTAAGTTAGTGACTTGAGTACTTAGAATTTTGTTTGATCGTCGCTATATAGCTGAAATATTGCTGAACGCGACATTAAACCTTAATTCTCTCTCTCTCTCTCTCTCTCTCTCTCATTAACACAGCTGTGATAGGGAACTGCAGAAAAATGATCATAAAATTTGATTCTGAGATAAAACCGATTGTGTTTTTAATAATAATTTCAGATGACCTGTATATAACCCCGTGTCATCTAATAAAGACCCGATTTGAAAAGTGTCAGGACATGTGCCTGAGGTATCGGGCTACACCTTACATCTTTTGCTTACGGACAAAGGAATTATTTAGCTCCTGGATGCTGGATCGGACGCTTCTAACATATTGCGATTCGTTTATTTTCAGATATATTAGTGTCAATACAGGAGTGCTAATAGAGTCTCTATTAGGTTCTCAGGTCATTGTTTTATTTTATTATAGCTTCAGGTCCGGGTCTACCTCAATCATAGCACATGGTCCCTTTGGCGCTAAAGGATCCGATATCCTTAGAGATACGATTCTTGATTTCTTATTATAGTTTTTGTTCATTGAATTGCAATAAATAAACTCACCAAACCGGGTCTCTCTTGCATAAAACTAGCCTACGTTTATGAATACTATGACTGTTTCGTAGTGCCAATGAAGTTATTTGGAGTAGGTCTTTGGATTATGGACTCAGAATTTTTTTAACGGATGAGGGACTAGTCGCTTGCATTGTATTCAGGACTTTACGGCAAATAACACGACAGTGATTAACGCTATCTGGCTTAGGCGACTTGGGGTGTACTACGGGGGGGGGGATGGGGCTGATTCCACCTCCTCTTACTATTTTTCTGGAAAAGACGCTATTATCCCCATATTGAATTTACCCTTGACCCTCTGCTCGTGAAGTTACGGAAATAGACTAAAAATGATCCCAAGATGATAAGCTACAAACGTGAAGTTTCAGCTCCCTAGGTAGCTCCGTTTCAAAGTTCGATAGAAAAGTTTACTAGGGCGGCGGAATCCTCCCCACAAAGGTCAAATGGAGTTAAAGGGTCTGGAAAAACTTACGAAAAGACTTAGAAAACGATAAAAAAAACTGATTAAAAAAAGTGAGATTTCATTTCCATCAATTTATGTACGGTAGTTTCACTAAACCAAGTTAAATGACGGCAAATATACTAAATTGGAGAAAGTTATGACTTCATCAGTTGATCACCACACTTGAATGGACCGCCTGCAGTGATCTGCTGAGTAATCCAGTCTTAAGTGCGTAGTCTCTGGACATCTTGTCTGACAGCTCCTTGCAAAGGTTCCTTTATGATAAAATGAAATATTTTTACCACCTACAAAGTTATGTATTTTTGTATTAGCCATTTTTTAGAAGCCTGTTAGAGATTACGGAATCTCAATCACGTCTTCATCGATAGCTTTCCAGTCCACTCTGGAAGTAATCAAAAGCTACATGGAGGCCATTCTGACACTACATATCCATCATGTCGTCAATTATACCGTAACGTTATTACGTATTGTTCGACAACCTCCCGCCTGGACGACTCAGCTAAACACTTTTAGCATTTTTCTTCAAGAAATTACTGCAAGCATGTGTTTTACCATGACATTTTTTATATATGATAAACTGTCAGGTTGTAACCGGCTGAGTGGCCTAAGGTAAGTCCATTTCCCTTGTGACTGCTAAAATTGGATCTTACACAAGACAGCGTGTGCTAGCCATAAATTTCAATTAGACGTCTCACGGATCAGTCGAGAAGAATCATCGTCTAGGCATAGCTGCTTAATAGCCTATGCAATACCTTGCCTTGGAATGTCCAAACCGTTTCCGAGTGTAAACATTTCAGCGTTTCTTCTACAATGTCTGAAATCCACATAATATCATCACTGATCAGGTTAAAACGGGCCAAAGATATTTATCGAAGAGAAAAATAGCACGAACAGCTAACAAGTGTGTAACGTGTGGATCAGAACGGATTCCGAAAGTTTATGTTGTCCTGCCGGAAAAGGGGGCAGGAAAGATTTTATGTTGTCTTGCAAAATAACATGAGCTAATTTCACCTATATATCATTGAGTTTACCGGGCATTGATACAAGGTTGATGCTGGTATAAGGTAGGAGCTGATCACCATACAGCAAAATGCCATAATTAATCCATTTCAGAAATAATATCTCGATCACCAGGACTTGTGGGCATTGCTTTATGATATAGATACTATTCTCTTGAAGCTTGTCAATATATGTACAAATGTAAATATGTGGAAAGACATATTTTGACGCTATATAGTCAGCTTAGTAGAACTGCTCCGCACAAGCATTATGTTACAACACTTCGATCGAGGTATCCAATTCCGCTTATCTGCTGGGCACGTCATTCCAGGTGACCTCGTGAACAGCGTGGCTGAGATACAGAAGTTCTGGACATCGTGAATATTAATGGTCCATGCGATCATCTTGTTTACGCTGCGGGCAAAATATCAGCTTGTGGGTCATATGACGTCTTACCGGATAACACCTTTATATCTCCATCACGGTTGCATGTTATCTATATTTCTTTAACATACATGGACTCGGGTGCTGACAGCTTGATACCTTAATATCTTTTTGTAAGAATATTCAAAGTTGTTATCGATTTGAAATAAAGTGCACTGAACAGCGTGACTGAGATACAAGAATGCGATGCTTTAAGTTGGGTGTCGAAGTATTGGCTATCGAAGATGCTAGTACAGCCTTACCAAGCATTGCCAGGCTGATGTCTTATATCGGTATTATTGTTCTTTCACTTCTTACGCATATGAATTCCACATGATGAATACTTTATCCAATCAATTCAAAGTTTGACAGCAAGAAGCTGGAGTCCATCTTAAGTAACATTCGTTCGATATTAGGTTCCTTCTGAACTTACAGCTTTCAAGGCCACCGTATTGACTCCGTTCGTTCACGAGATAACATCCTGACGCATTCGCCGGTATATTCTTCAAATGAAGAAGTGGGGATAAAGTTCGACAAGTCCACTTAAAGGCTGACACAGTTTCTCGTTCAGCAAACCTAGTTTCTCGCGTTGTTATCATTCTGCATTCATAAGCTCTGCAAGTGTTATCGGATAGAGACATATTTGAAAAGCGGGCTGTCAGCGATCGCAGACGGACTTGATACTTATCTACAATACCAACCAAGAATAACTGGAAGCATTTTCTCTTCAGCATTGGTATTTGGAAATGGAGAAAGTATCACTTATTAGTTTGCAGCTTTTTCGCTCGATGTACCCATCGTTCACTACTCCTGGCACCCAAGGTTCGATTTAATTAACATATAGATCGGATTAGTGAATGAGTGAGTACTGGTAGAGTATAAACTACTGCTGGCCTGGATAGAACTATCTCTTTGTCGTCTGACGATTAGTGATCGCCATTGGGAGAGAGAGAGAATTAAGGTTTAATGCCGCGGTCAGCAATATTTCAGCTATTTAGCGACGATCAAACAAAATTCTAAGTATTCAAGTTAATAACTTTGTAATCCAACACATTAAACATACACACATTAAAACGTATGCAACAAACCCACTTCTCTCAAATAACGTAAGATACAGTCTTCTTTTACCCGACTAAAAAGATCTTCTAAAGTAGCTGCTCGATAAAAACCCAATCTTCGGATGGCAATTTGCCTTCTTTGGGCCACATATACTTTCTGTGATCTGCCTCGGATATCGTTCAATGGCAACAGATACACTTGCACCTGTGTCCATCCTTGGTTGCAATAGAAAAGAATATGAAAAGGGACACTAATCACCAGGACATTCTTATCCATCACACCGGCCCTGTGATCATGAGCGTTGTTTCTCCTTTTGAAGACTTTTTCTCGATTTTAATTCACTCTTTCCGACTCAATAGCTATGAAAATATGTTTCAATCTTCCGGTCCCCATAGTGGATGTCATTTTCATCCTGTAATGGCCTCTCAGCTGTCATGTTTCTGGATCCTTCGACCAAAACGACGGCTTTACCGGCTGGACAAATTTCATATTTTCAGCGACTTCTGATATTATCATATGCACATTTGGATGGGGACGAAATAATGGTCGTGTACGGAAAAACAGTATAAATAATTAACGTCCGAATCGTTTATAATGCGAGAAATAAAGTAGTAGGCCTTCTTCCCCAAGACACGGGCATCCCCCCCCCACTTCTCGCTCACCGTCCAAATAAACCACAACACTCTCATCTGAAAAAATACAATTACATGTAACATTAATACATATTTCCTCGATAAAAATTTGCTCTCGAAATTTTTCTAACCAGAATGACTTCTGCTGTTTTCTTTCTCTATATTTTGAATGTAATAATATGTATTTTAGTTTATCGGCTGTGGAAGGCCAGAAGACCCACTATCAAAAGAGTTTCTGTTTCTTATTTCTTTTGGACAAGTAGCATCCCGACGCGTCATCGAAAGAGGGGTTTGTATTGCAACACCTACACAAATATATGTACTTTTTAAATAATAAAATAACATGGTTAATTAGAATAGACTCTTTATTACTTACAATCACTTGGGACTTCGAAGGTTTCTGCATTTGAGAGATAATTTGTTATGACGATCCTATTTATGGAATGATCATGCAAAACTTATCGAAGGGGGAGAGTGCTGGTGCATTTCAGGGAGGGGGGAGGGGGGCATAAAGTTTCTTTCTGGCGGTTCAGTATGGGGATTCTTACATTTCTTACTGTTGGTAACTTTTTTGGGTGGCTCAAGCCCGTTCTCGAGCGCTGCTTCTGAGGAGTTGGATCACAGGTATTAGCCCTCCAATAGTTAATACATGTAATATTACTTCACCTAATATTATGCATATGAGATGCGTGACATTTAAGAGAGATAGAAACATAAATATCGGTATTATCACACAGTTACACTGTATTTGGGAAGAACTAAGGTAGATTTATTCAAGATGAATACCTTTGGCAAACAGAAACAGTTACCCGGTACTTAAATTATAGTAAGATTATGTAGCGAATATTCATAGTGATTTTGATGAGGATTCCACTTTTTGTGCGATTAGAAGAAAATTCTTACGAATGCATCCCGGCAGTATCAGCAAGTAAATAATTTGTGGGGGATGACATGTTTGATGAACCAGAGATAATTGACTACATGTAATTGTAGACCGTGTCTTCAGATGAAATGCGACATTATCAATGACAAAATATCCCTTTCAAATATCAAAGAAACCTCATTACTCCCTCATTCATTGTGGCCGCTTTATGTACGGAAGCTTTGTGGATATTGTTAATTGAAAACACAATTCACACGCATGCATTTAGCTGAGAGTATTCGATTATATTGACCTGGGTAGCATATAGCTATATGTTATACATGTATTTCTCTCTATGACTTGCAGTGAAGGACACACAAATGCAGTTGAGAAAATAAGATATGTCAGATATATGCGTATTATTTTATTTCACCTGTATACGTTTTCCGGCTCACCACGCCCCCCCCCCCACCTCTCCATCACACACACACACAAAAAGAAATACAAAAGTATATCAAAACAAGACTTGTATTTGATTTTGGCTATTTTAGAGAAACCGTTATACTGATGGAAATAATGGATTTTCTTAGGTTGTATTTTGGATGTTTGAATATGTATCCCGGGATGTTTGGAGATGTATCTCAGGGTGTTTGGAGCTGTATCCCGGAGTGTTTGGAGATGTTTACCGGGATGTTTGAATATGTATCTCGGAATATTTACAAATGTATCCCGGGAAGCACAATTTGAACTCGACATATGCATTGTGTCTGACGGTTGCAAAGGAAAATTACCTAAGGAGATTATATGACAAATCCTGGATGCCTCACACATATATGATGCATTTGAATCGAGTTTGCACGACATATGGCGATGCATAGCAAACAAACTTATATATATTTATATATAGACGCCCTCCTGCAATAATCATAAGACAAAATTTAACCACAAGAATGTATTAGCCACGTATTCATGTGTGCCTGTATCTAATTTTCAAAGGTTTGAATTTCTGCATTTGGTGTTAAGAAAACGCAACGAGTCAAAAGAATGTGGGTATGTTCATTCCGCGAAAATTCTTTTGAGAACTACGGCTGGATAATGAATGTTGGATCTGACGCGTTTGATCCATAAAATACCGCTTTCAATAGGTTTACCTAAGTTCGTGTCATTTTATCGAGGAGCTACTCTGGAAGATCTTTTTGGCCGAGTAAAGGAAGATTGTATTTTAGATTACTTGAGAGAGATAGGTTTGTTGTATAAATTTTAATGTATGTACATGTTTTTAATGCATTAGTTTACTGAGTTATTAACTGGAATACCTAAAATTTTGTTTGATCGTCGCTATACAGCTGAAATATTGCTGGACGCGACGTTAAACCTTCATTCTCTCTCTCTGTCATTCATAGCAACTCAAATGTTCTTTCTATTATTCGGTTAAAATGGTTTATGTTCTGATATCATAATCATGAGTCTATCCAATTAAAACATAATGTATGATCCCTAAAGCACACCGGTACGGTAATATAACATAATGTATGATCCCTAAAGCACACCGGTACGGTAATATAACATAATGTATGATCCCTAAAGCACACCGGTACGGTAATATAACATAACAGCAACACCGACCAATACTTTCATAACACACCCTAAATAACATAATTTCGAAGACATTCAATAATACCTCCTTGAGTTTCCAATATAGTGACCATACAGAGACCTGAAAGTGGAGATTCTATCTGTCGCTGGAAATATCCCAAATAGCAATGGACGACGGTTGACTAATGAATGATGGAGTAGACGTTTGTATTTCGCATATGTGTTCTGAAGTGCCGGCTATATATTTTGGTTACCACAAATAGTGTCCACATGTATTCTTGGCAAATATTATACAAATTATTCTGTTAGTATGTTTCTTTGGTCACAGAATATATATATGTACCACGTTTCGAGTTGACGCTCATCCCCATCAATTGCCAGGTTAGTATTCGTTCCGGGTGTAGAAGGTCATCGCAACCCCAACTCAAAGTCCTCCAGGTAACACCACGGCCCGATTTGCGACATGGTTGATGAAACATAACCTTCAGATGTTAATGGTAGGGGTCATACGGGTATAATGAGTTTGAGCATATCTTTGGTTCGGATGTGTTTTTCCGATCAAATACCCTGTTTGAACCATTTCTTATGATCATTCATTACAGTACCATAGTAAGGAGATTTGCATAACAGAGACAATGCATGATGAAGAAGAAGCAGTTGCGACATTGATTGTTGATGCCCCGTGCGAGCTACTCTTTCTGACAGGTTGTGTAAAGATATCCGAACCGTAAAGGTTTAACGTCGCGTTCAGCAATATTTTAGCTACACATCGACGATCAAACAAAATTCAAGTATTCAAGCTAATTACAACACATATAAGGGAATAACTCTGTAAACTAATGCATTAAAAACATGTAAATACATTAAAATTTATACAACAAACGGATCTCTCTCAAATAAGACAGTTGATATATATTTACACATGTCTGTCATCAAAGCCCCAATCTTCTTACTTTCATCCTGGAAGCATTCAACTATACACACTGACCAACGATTACATTTGCTTTACTATAGACGATGCCGACAGCTGCAGAATTTCACAAAACAGTTTATACAGCATGATTCGCCCATTAAGAAATGAACCAATTTCTAAGCAATTTAGGGTCTGTTCTTGCGCGCTGCCCCACTTGATCACCATAAGGCGTATTTAGGCTTATATCTTAAAGCTCGTAGCAAATTCTGAACTCTCCGTAAGCGGATCAGATTCGTACATTTCCGATCTATCCCTCCCATATAATATATGTAAGTAGACGTGATATTTCACCGGACGATCCGATCAATAAAAGGAGACAGAGTTATAGATAGAGACATGCATGTTTCAGAAGCTACATGTCAGTGAGCGTAAACGCCATTCAGACCTGGCTACAATATGAATGGACCACGGTTCACTCCATCGCCCAGAGTCCGACTTTGATTTTGAGCGGATTAGTGGAAGGGTTACTGAGTTCTGATGAAGTATATAGGTAATGTCCACTTGGATATAACTATTTCTTGTTCGTCTTGCGATCAGTGATTGTAATTAGGGTTGGCACTAGTCAGTATATATAATTAACTCGTGAAAAGTGACAGAAGCTTTAATGCGTGGTTTCTCGCGCCATTATCTTCGATAAGAAATTGGTGGAATAGTACTGAACTGTCAATCAGATACAACTACTTACATGGACATATGTAGACCTCGCGTCCACAAACAAGGGCGGGGATGTTAATGATAATATTTTTTCATGTCTATCCGAGAATCAAAGAAACCCATTACTGCATGGGCCACTCATTGTGGCCGCTGCTTATACTGAATTCTGTGATTAAAAGGCAATTCGATTTATTTGGATATAGATAACAATGGTCGCTTCCAAACGAATTGAGCAGCAGCACGCAAGCGAAAGACAACTCCAGTGAAGCACATACATGTAGATTTGCAGTAACGATTTATCCAAAAGTTGACATCGATGGATTTGGGGGTTAACGCCGACTTAGAGGTGGTAACTTGGGAATTCTTTAATGGACGGCGACTGAATATTGAATGACGGACTAGACGCTTATATGTATTTGACACCGCGTCAAGCCCAGAGACGATGCAGGGTAACGCAAAAACATCGATACGTAGTGTTTAAATCCAATTCTAATCGAAAAAAGGATCGAATATGCCGTGCGAGGTGGTAATTGTTCCTTCACTTAACACCAGGTCAGACTAAAATTATGCAGCAGAGATTGGAATCATAGATTGAGTATGAATGGATGTATTTGGACGCGTCTTCATATCAGGATGAGCAATCGACGTGTGAACACGAACGTGGTATGTACTCACATATGTAAATAACCTGACGCTAAATGTCGCATATTCAAAGAGATATTCGTCAGATTTTCGAAAATTTCTTCCCGAACACATTATATCTAGTGACCACACGTTTAACCACCACATACGTGTACATTGGTGGTGTTTCAAGTTTGCAAAAAAAAAAATAAGCTGAGTTTGGTGCTTCAGGAATTCGATGTATTTCTATTGCCACGTTAGTGGCGCTGCATTCAAGTTTGCTCAACGTCTTTAATACAATTGCTTCGCCAGCAAATACGCTTGTATTATTAAAATAGTAACCACAAGACAACAATGATTGGCAGCTAGCGGTTCAGGTCTCTGATTTCCAAAGCTTCCTTTCCTCCTCTACGTACCCATTCTCGCCCAAATTCTCGATAAACTGTTATTGATGCCCCAGCTTCCCGCGATAGGAATAGCCGTGGCGTTGGGACAATGCTACGTACCAAGCCGTGACAACGCGTGGACATATCCAGGGTAGGGATCAAGAATTGCCAGGGCGGTCAAGTAAGCCGTACGCTTAATTGCACACATACTTCAGGTAATATAACGGTATCATTACGCTGATGAACAATTCATCCGTAGTCCTCAATTTCTGTAGCGGCGTACATCGACAAAGTGTATTTGTGTACCATGTATCATTGCTCCTTCGGGCCCTAAAACTAAGAATTGCCATGTAATTGTCACACCGACACTGGCGGATCAGGTAAGCTAGGACAAACGACTAAGGATCTACTCGCCAGAGAAATTTTTCGAAATATGAATTTTTTCATTACTTTTCTTCTACTCACGATGGTTTAACGTTCAATCATTTAAGACAAATATCACGATTTAAAACTTGGTTAATAAAAATACTTCAAGAGACCATACTCATTATAGCCAATTACGCTGTTCAGCGTGTACATTTTTATTGACGGTCAGCTTTGCATCGCAAAATGATGACATTGTACGAAATGTATATTACATTTCGAGTTGACTTAAACGTTTACACATCTCCTGCATGGAAACCCTATAACTATCTCTTTTGCCCAAGATGCATTCAGCCGTACTCATTAAACAACGATTACATTTTCTTTTCTATAGATGAGGCAGACAGCTGCAAAATTTCACAAAATAGTTTATACAGTCGGTGTCGTCTATTGAGAAATAAACCCAATTTCTAAGCGATTTAGTGTCGGCTCTTGAGCGCTAGTCCACTTGATTACCATATGACGTATTCAGGCTCATACAAGCTCGTACAAAATCCTGAAATCTCTGTAAACGGATCATTTTCGCACCTTTCCCGTCTGCTCTCATAAAATATATGTAAGTACATGTGGTCTTTTACCAGACCGTCCGATCGATAACAATGAAGACTGAAACTCGAGTCAAAAGAGGATCCGTAGACGACATGTAATCGATACCTAGGGTTGGGGATGAAGCCAAATGAATTAGAGTAAAGTATTTAACGCAGCCCGTGAAAGGAATCCTCGTTGGAATGACCTGCTATAGACGTCTCTAATGATTCTGTCGTCTCCCCTTATCTATCCAATCGTGGTAACTAACCATGTAGTCCCGCATTTGACGAAATGTGCGTATATAATGTATATGCCTAGACCCTCCAGTCGTCAATTCTTTCCCGAATTTCATTGGTATTGTAATAACATAATCATGACTTGCTGACAACATTGAAGATTGTTGACCGCTTCTGTCTTGTAGGAAACCATCTCGTGATATTATGCATTTGGATGCTAATTGTTATATGAAATAGGTATTTGGATTAGTGACTCGGAAATTCTTTTATGTGGGATCTTACGCCTGCTATTCTATATCTTGATGATAGTCATCTATGTCGACTTGGGTTAATTCACTGTAAGATATACGTTCTCGACAAATTGGATGAATAGTTTGATTCCTTTTTTGTACCATCTGTCGGTCACTGGGTTGTATAGTAGCTGTGTGATGTTGTGAGCTAGGATAGCAAATATATCAAATCTGTTTAGGGCCTGTCAGTTCAAAATACAATGTCCTAATTCTGGTCGTAATGTTTGGCGATCAGTGTAGAAACATCCGTACAGGCTCCGCCTCGCTTTGACTTGTCTTAATTTGGTGATTACAGGACGATGTGTATCAAACATAGGAGCTTTCAAAATCATTGCAAACTTTTTGTCCGATTCTCTGTTTGAAGAGGATGAATTCTGTTTATTTGAAATTCGGTTGATTTCAGATACACTTTTTGATTTCCATTCGCTTGGATTGGATATTAAAGGTTTTATATACATAACTGAATATAATGTGGTTTGCTGACGCGGAACGTTCGTAAATCGTCTTGCCGGATTATTTAACACTGTTGATCGCTTATCTCTGACTAGTCATATTGTTCATATTTATCTGTTCAAACCTGTTTTGATTTTGGTGCTAATAGCCTCCTACGGATAAGGTGTCCCGATCTTGGATTCGAAATTTCTTTATACGGCAACTGGTCACTGAGTTTTGGATATGGTGCTATGTTTCTGGGCAGCCACGACCTACTGAACGTTGGATCTTTCCGATAAATCTGCATTCGTGCTTACAGTTCAACTACATTATTTAGAAAATGTGAATACCGATGTCTTTGAGGTGTTGCTGGATCTCCTGATAATGATTGTACATGCGTTTCAATGGTCCTGGTTATAGATTGTGTCCTGAACATATAGATTGTTCGTTTTGGTACTTTGACACTGGTTGGTCCCTTTAACAGCCAGGGTACAAAAATAATAAAGGATGAACTTGTATATATTTCATCTTTAATTGATTTCCATGTATGGGATAATTAATATAGAGTATAGATTGTATAGGTTAAGGTATTCGTCCCAAAAGGAATGTGATATCTTCTTCATATTGTGGACATTGTATAATTCAGTGATAATGAACCGCCTAAGCCATTTCACTGAACAGACATTCGGATCGATATTGCATATGAATCCAAGCCGTCTGGAGGATAAACTGCCGTCAAAATGGACATAGTCGGTAACGAGTAATGAACCAAGAGGAATTATAGTCAAATATCGTCCCATCTCTTTCTGGCAGCTCCTATATATTACTGGAGAAGACCGCCATAATCTCTAGTTCTCTTTCGGAATGGCGTTTTCTTGGGTTATAGATAGTCCGGCCACGTCGTAAACGGAAGCAGCACAAGTCATTTTTGAGATGATTACGATGACATTTAATATCATTTCGTTCCTTCAAATCAGATGATAATGCAAATCAGTTCTCTGGGAAATTAATTACAGCTCGGCATGTCAGCGCCATATCGGATACGATTAGAATTGACTCGGTAACAACTTAACACGTACGCGTGGAAGAGAAATTGTACTCGCTTGGTGGTACAAAATTTAGTTGACAAAGCAAGTGAACGGACCAATGTAGCAATATTTACGATGATATGCCAATGTTGATAAATACCATAGTATTAAACCCGCGAAGGTGGGGTACGTGTATATTTTTGTATAAGCATATTTAACATCATGATGTCTTGCCGGCATCATTGAAAACTGTTGACCGCTTCTCTCTTGCAGGAAACTAGCCTATTTTTATGTATACTATGATTTATTCTTTTACTTTGTTGCTGATGCTATTATATGAATTAGGTCTTTGGATTTTATAGACTCGGAAATTCATTAATGGACGACAGCTGAATATTTAATGACGTACTAGACGCTTGGATTTATGACATCGTGCGTTAGATGGTATATGTTATAATTCGTTATTTTGTAATCGGGTTTCGTCACTCACAGTACACAGATACACTTCCACTGAGCTATTTAAATACCCGAGTAGTTATGATTTATCTTTGTCTAAGCACGCAACAAATGTCAAATAATTTATCTTTGTCTAAGCACCCAACTAAAATGTCAAATAATTAAGTTTTTTTTAAAGCAGCAATTGTCTTGCGGAGAAACCGGTCATGTAATCAAGAGATTGGCATTTTTAAGAAAATAGGTTCAACAGAAGATTTCTGACCATTACTTATGTTTTAAAGGAACCGGAAACTGAAATAATCACGACAGGATGAATACAGGCAATCTCCAGGAAAAGGAAGTAAGGTAATTGGACTGCCAATTTAGCCTCTCGTACAGTAACTGTATACTGGTAGACTTAATGACCTTCATGATATGACAATATCAAAGGATGAACGTTTTTTCTCACATCGTTCAACTCAACCGAGTCTTTGATCAAGAAAAATAATTACACGCTACACTGAGTAACGACAACGTGTTTAAATAGAAAATAGCAGTCAAACAGTAATGTAGACATATCCCAATTATCTAGAGAAAAGACGTTCAGGAAAAACATAATTATCTACAGCGCTGAATCTAATTATATTGGAATCACCGGACATCCCTTTTGATCATTCGTATATATTATACAACTACATGCTCCTAAACGCACGCTGACTCGGAGACAAATATTTCTGGCAATTGTTCTAACTATATTTCACTTGTTCTTCCTTTGAAAACTATCACATTCCCATTATCAACCGCGAGCTTTCTAAAAGCCACCAGAATTCTGTGTATTTGGAAATTAATGTACCTCCCTCTCGACTTTCTTCAGTATCATATATAATTAGCTTGGTTAGGAGCAGATATTTATTCTAAATACGGACTTCTGCATTCAATAAATACTCCCTCGTTTGGTCAGTTTTTACTGACTGCCACATAGTTTCATCATTCCAACAGATGACTTGACAGGGCTATTACATCATCCCTCTGAAATATTTGTATCTAATACCGCTCAAACCGGTGCTAGGAGCCTTCAAAATGTCCACATGAACATCTACAATAAAAGCGTGGCTGGGATACAAATCATCACAAAGATCTCTTTTGGTTCTTGTGATGTTTTCAGAAATATGCACTCAGTATATTTGTCTGTGGAGTCATATGACTTAATTCTTGTCAGTACGCCAGCATCGTTTTCCGCCACTCTTTTAATGTTGCGTTTAACCGAATGCGTTGCTCGTTTATTCAATTCAGAAATCTCAGTATATCTGGCTGCTTCCTCAGACGTAAAACATTATTGCAGAAACGGGGTTGACACTGATATATCATCTAGAGTGGTAATACAAATACAAAATAATTTTTCAATTATTAACACGGAAATTCTTTCATGGACAACGGCTAAATTATGAATGCCGAATCTGACGCCTACACTCCTCCAATATTGTGATACCTATCTCCCACGGGCCCTCGGTTGCTGAGTAGTCTGAGGTGATTCGCTGGTGACCGCTAGCCTCACACCGATGATCAAGCGGCACGGGTTCGAGCCCCGATGGTGCATGTCTGAATAATTTTTTTTTTATAACGTTTGAATAGTATTAGCATACGAACTTGGGTTGTCACGTCGATATTTGGTTGATACCGTCCCCTGTCGTCTTTTCAACGCTAATTAAATGAGCAAAAACAATGACGGTCATACAACGTTTGCGTGAAACATAATATCAACGTTGTTCTAACTCAGGTTGCTATCCGGGATACTGCTGTTGTAAACAAATCTGCCTTAACATAATGCATATCCGACTCGCTCAGAAAAGGCAGAATGTATATCAGTCACATATTGATTGTGGCTTTCTTCGAAACAGTCATATCGTTTACATACCGTTTGTGCTTTAAATACCACTAAAGGTTATTTCAAATCGAGAACAATAAGATAAGAGACTAAAAATATGTATTTCGATTATCAGAAACATCAGACTTCCCCCAACTGCCTAAACGAAAACAGGATGCGACGTTTTGAAACAACGGGTATGCCTAACCAGTTGCCATTGCTGATTATTTAACAGACTTGGCCATGAAAACTAGATTTATAGAAGGGCTAGTCGTTGCTGTCATAACAAATGGCGTGTGTATCTGATGTTATCTCGGTCACGTCATTCTGTTATCTGTATACCTCTCCGGATATCGACCGTTTTGTACAATCAGTAAGATGTAGCACTAAAGAAAAGAAAGCAATGAAATTGGTTTTCTTTGATCTATATCCTCTCCTGTAAGATCCGTCTTTTACTATGATTATTAATGTTCTCTCAAAGGCTTTCACAGAGGAATTCATCTTTAATTACATAATGTACTGGCACAATATCAATTGATCTTCCATGTTCATGCGTACGTCTTCTAAACTTAGATATTTTGTCTTTCTGTTCTTTCAAGTTTTTCCTCCTGTTTCCGGACTGACTTTTTTCTAATCGTTCCACTCGATCAATTGTTACGGGTGATTCACCATACTAATAGTGTACAGTATATGAGATTCATTTTATATGCGGTACCATCATATGCGTCACAGAAATCACTCCTACCTGGGAAGGAGGTTCCATAGGACCGGTTCGGTAGGCCATCTTCGTCCATAAAGAATTTTGGGGTCAATTCGAAAAACATTTGAGGTGGTAACCGCCTCAAAAAAACGTTGGGGACTCATATTTCGCCTTTGCTAAAAGAGACGTAAGACGTAGAGGTAATGAAATCGCAAAGCTTGAAAACTATGGAGATAGGGACACTTCAACAATTTTATACAGAAAAAAAGAGATAGGAAAGATTTTTTTCGAATAATGAAAAGATCTCGTGATGGGAAAACTATGTTAAAAATAGCAGCATAGATCACCGGATAATTTTGTTTGTTATCTCTGGGATAATTTCACATCCTGAAAATGCAATTTAACTTTTCATAAAATTCGAAGAAATGTAATATTCAATTGAAAATTCTGCATTTATATTCAACTTTCCGATGTTTCCAAGATTCAGTGAAGTTTGCCTACATAAACAAATAATACCTGTAGACATGACTGACCTGGTGGTATTCACCTGGTTGTATTCGCGTTTATGTATAGAAAAATCTAGATCGGCGTTCGATTAAAGAAACGGTCCAAACGGGTAAAATATTATTAGAATGCAAGTTCCAAGGTCGACCAAGGGATTCATTCTTCACATATTTAACTACAATCACAACGATTCGTACAGAGGATAAGCCTCGGGGACTAGCAGTCCATCAGTAGAATCTCGCCATATACAGAAAACAATTAAATGCAACAGACAGTGATGGCGGAAAAAGATGACGGCTTAATACATATACTTAATATAAGTTGCAGATCAGGCAATCGATAACATGTATAATGGTGATGAGAACGGCGTAATCTGGCAAGAAGGCGTATGACACCACAAGTTGATATTCTAACTGCATACAAATGCAACCAAAACGTTCCACGAGTCACGAATGATTCTTCGCTGGTATGGAGTTTCGAAATCTCAGACATGCGTGAAGATGGTCAGTCGTCGTCTCTATAATCCTCGGATAGGTAACATTCCGTTCTGTATGAAATTTCAGACCAACCATTCCCAAAGTATAAAGAAAATTTAATTAATATGTGTTTCTTAATCACGAAATTGGATTGAATGGAGAAGAGTCCCATTTGGTATCCAAGATAATCAGGTGTATATTAATTATGTCAATAACAATTTCCACCTGCTTCTCGTTGCTAAAACAATACATAATCGAAATACATTTCCATATAACAGCAGCTGAAATTGATGTCTCTCAAACTCGGCGAAAGTGACATATGTTACAACAGGTACAAAATGAAACACATTTGACCACAAAAAACTAAACTTGTTTCCACCATTCACGAGAAAATAGAAGGAGTTGATCTCTAAAAATAAACAGCATGGCATGCCGTTTATTTTTCCACGGCCGTGTCAACAAGCGTATACACGTATGGTGCGTTCTACCAACGTACGCTATGCGACATCACCGAACCGTGGGCACGAGCCATGACGTTATCCCATGGCTGCAGCTGTGCAGCATTCAAATTCGTGAGCGTCGCTACGTCACTCATACGTCACGCAGTGACGTCATTTTCCTCTCCGCGTACAACACACACTCAATGGCGAGACAGAAAAGCCGTCGAAGCGGGCAGAGTTACAAATTTCTCTGACAAGATATTCTTGCATTCGTTGTATATGACGATCCCACTATCGTCAAATATAATACATATGATGCTTTGGTAATCTTCCCTGCTGAAAAAAACGCACAGGGGAGAGGTTACAAAATCCGTCCATTTTGAGGCTGATTACATCTTTAAAGTGTGGTGGAAAACGATGCCAGCATACTGATAAAAAGTTATATGACCCCACAGACAAATATATGACTGCATATTTCTTAAAACATCACACAAGAACCAAATGTGATCTCTGCAATGATTTGTATCCCATGCTTATATTGTAACTGTTCATGTGGATATTTTGAATGACATGACCACATGGCCCCTAGCACATATGCCCCATGCAACTCCTGAAATTGATTAAAGGAAACTTGCTTTCTCTTAATAGCCATCATGCATACTTGCTGACTGAATGACTACCTTTCTGATTTATTCTTGGTTTTTTTGAACATATGGCATCAAGCCATGGGTTCATTCATGGTTACGAATATATTGATTCTGGCAATGGAATTCTATCACCGATATTTTGTTCATCTACACGCTCTCGATATTGCAAAAATAAATTTAGCACGGAGTAATATTATTTGTTTTCTTTGTCATTGCACAAAAACATGTATAACTGCTTCATAAAAGTAGAAGGAGGAGTGTACTTGACATCTCCATCGTGTCATAATAGACACGGACAGGCCGTGCATCCCGCTTCCCCAACCTCATTCTCATTGTACCAATGTCATCATAGTCCTATCACACTTACCTTCATTATACATATGACGGTGTTAGTATCAATTATGCTGAAAAGAGGCTGGTATAAAATTGTGCGAGAATGATAATATTGTAGCCGATATGCCTTAAAGTGAGTTACTTTGCGACGGTGCGGTTAGTCTTCTTTAAATAATTTACGGTCTTTGTCGATCAGAACTGGAACTACCATCAATGTGACACGTTTCGGTTATCAATCAAAATTATTCTAAGAGCTATACTCTTGCCACTGATCAAGGTCTGCCACAGTCAAGTAGTTTACGTTTCAGTGACATTAGAGCCCAGAGCCCATGCCATCCACTGTATCCCAAGAGAATAAGCTTACTCCTGCACATGCCTTTGCAATTTAATGGGAATCTAAACACTTCTATGCGAGAAGTAAAACCATGTTTTATAACTTTGTGCGAGATCAATTTTACAAGAAATTTACCTCCGTGCGCTTTAATACAGGTCCAATCTTCGCTGTGCTGTTGGCCATTTCGATCATTCAGGAAAGACCGCTGTTCAATTAGTTTATAAGTCATATAATGACATGAATGAAGCTAGCAAGTGTTTCTCCACAAACCATTGACTTCTGTCAAAAGTAATTACCTACAATAGCGAAATAGTATACATGCAAACGTTGCTAGGTAGCAATTTTTATTTTGCATTTCATTCTGCATTGATTATTTCTGGTTCTATGTAGCCATCATGAAATACCCATTTGTAATTCTCTTCAATTTGACATTATTAAAAGGTTGTTACATGCTGAATTCCGCATCACCGCTGAATGAATCAGTCCTGTCATCCCACTAGTATTGAATCGCGAATTTATCTCCATGGTATGTAAACCTGAGTAGCGACTGTCGGAACTGGAACTGTTTTGAGACACCATACAATAAATGGAAACACGAAATTGAGAGTAACTCAACTCTAATTCATATTCAATGGCACGCGTTAGATCCGACATACGATATGCAGCCGTCGTCCATACAAAAAAATCCGCGTCAGTAAACGAAAGATCTGTTTAGTATTTCAGTTGGCACCAATTCCAAGTGTTTGTGAAATAAAAATAAAGATTGGAGAAGCTTTCAAGAAGATATACTTGCTAACTATACAAAGGCTATGTTTAATAAAGCCATACCTATAATGATTATTTTTATATACCTGTGTCAGTCATCAATGTTCAAGGAAGATCATCGTCGAATTTTCAGGAACGTCATATTCTTGAGTTAACATCACAGGTGTAACGTGTACTTAACATCGTATGGAGGCGTTTATACCATGACGTTATGGTGTTCCAAAATGCAGCCATATGACTTCAGAGAAAAGCCTTCCCTAGTACCTCACATTCAGACTGGAATACGGAAGATTCTATGACGTAACGTTTGTATTTCAGCCGCGCTTTTATTGCTGATATTAATGTTGAAACTATGAAGTAACCACACGGCTCATAACACCGGTTCAAGCGGAAAATTAGATACGCTAGCTCGGGAGCTGTGTTGACAGATCAGTTGAAATAAGTAACTCCTCTGATGCAAATGGATGAGCATCGAGGGCGTCTGATGGAGTGAAATTTGATTGAGTGAAATTTCACTCAAGTACGAGTGGAAATTCATCCCACTCAATACTTGAGTGAGATTTTCACTCAACTTGGGTTACTTTTCACTCAACTTGAGTTAAATTCACTCAAGCATAAGAGTGGAAATTCATCCCAATCAAGTTGAGTGAACTTGAGTTGAGTGAACTTGAGTGAAAAGTAACTCAAGTTGAGCGAGAAGTAACTCAAGTTTGAGTGAACATGTACATTTCACTCAAATTTGAGTGGAACAGTTCACTCAAGGTTTTTTAGAGAGTGTGGTAAATTTCCCGCCAAGACAATAAACCTACATATATTTGTCAAATCCACAGAGAATCATACTATATACAGGTAATAAATTGGTGAGATATGTGAGATATTGACGATGTCTGGTGATGTAAATAAGCAACCATATGACTTCAGAGAAAAGCCTCCCTATCAGACGTGTACTAAAAGCAAGACGGCATCTAAAGAGTTTTGTTCTTTACGTCCTATTTTACTGTCTAGGCTTGTTCATGTTTACTCAGTTTACGATTAGGATTGGATCCGCGCTTTGAAATACTACGAGACATAGCTACCATTAAAATGAACTAAATTCTGGTAAGAGTATTTTTAATATGGCTTCATCTCTTTTTTCCACATTGGCTCAGTAATCCACGAACCTATTAGTGGGCAAGATAAACTCGGCCCATACCACCTAATGATACAGAAGTAGAACAAAGTTGAATGGGTTGGTGCATTTCTGTACATCAGGATGACACTGACCAAGGATACAGTATCATTATATTGCTATAGGTAATTACCTTCCCTTCATCCGCTGAGGTAATTTGTGCCTTACGTTTGATCGTAAACATCGTTTAACTGTCCGTGGTGCAGCCTTGTGATTCCACAGCCTAACTAAAAGCTTTATACTCCATTAGCGTTCGTGAACTCGAGACGAAAAAAACTTGCAGGTGATGGAGTTTGGTCTTCTCCCCGCACCGTATTGAGATAGTCTGACACAACCTGCTTCTGGCATATATAATCGTTTGAGTTTATACACGCTTTTCTTTATGCGATTTAAAGCAGTTTTATTCAGACAATAGGAAACTAACACTCAATACTATATTCTGAATTCGGACTATAATACATCGCTTTCGGAACAGCATCCGGTGGATTTATTCGGTTCACAAGGCGACAAAAATATAAATACTATTTCGACACATACCTGCTCTGATAAATATATCCCATGCAATATACGAATACATGAAAGTAGTAACGATCGCTGGTTTCAGGGGAAAGGGCACGACTGTGGGAGTGTTGAAAATTGGGGTCTCCATAAACCAGAACCGGAACCTATCCAGTGAGAGAAATACGATATTTGTAATGCCTGGATCTTGATTGAAGTATTCTACATATAATTAAAACACATATAAGGGAAGTGGGAAGAGGTGCCGACATACTGACAGGGTCACATAACTTCACAGTATATATATATATAGTCTTCCGGTTAACCTATTCTAAAGAACATACCAAGAATCTAACGATTCGTACGCTTTTATTGTACCTGTTCATGTGGCAACTTGGATGATACGACCACACGGCCCCTAGCACCGGCATAAGCGGTATTAGATACAAATCTAGAGAGCTATGGTGGAAAAGCTCTGACAACTCGTATATTGGTAATTGGTGAGCTGTTTCGCTGTGACAACTCGTACACTGTGAATTAGTGAGCTGTATCAACACACACATCAGTAATGTTACAGATTCCGACACCTCTCTTTCCAGAGAGAGATTTTCTTGAAACTTTAAATATGAATTAGCTCTGATATGAATATCAAAATAAAATGAAATAAAAATCGAGGATCAGGGGATCCATTGTTCAAATATCAATATAAAAGTAACACTATAAAATATATATATATAACATTACATTTATCATGTAGTTGATTGACAGATTTCCCTAAATATGCTGTCATGTTCTATGTGTCATCGATACTTCATTTAAAATTTCGGCTGAGGATATTTTTCATCGTAATGAACAAAATATGAATTTGTCTACATTATTCCATTAATATTTTTTTGAAAAGTTATCATGGCAATACATGCTATATCATTTTATGAGGTCAGTATTTAGTTTTGTGGACTTGCGAATACAGTATTCACCGAGGCCGAAGTGGTGAAAAGCAATTAGAATATAACATATATTATATGATATAGTAGACCTGTTACTTTACTTTCCACGATTTCGGGTCTGCTGTCAATGAGAGTGTCACTGTTAGACAATCCAACGGTCTGTGCTTATTGGCTTAGAATACGAACACGTCATGCGGAGTGAATATGGAAAATTGACGGCGAATAGTCGGGGAAAAGGGCAACACATACAAAGTCATATAATCAAGTCTGTTATGAATATTCCTGGTAATGTTTCACAATGTAGATGTACTTTCAGTACTCCAAAGGCGAAATGTTTCATGTGAAATTAATGTAATAAACAAATGTAGTGAGTGAGTTAGGGTTTAACGTCGCGTTCAGCGTTATTTCGACCATATAGCGACGATATAACTAACTACTATATGATTAGTTGGACATGTGCGACTATGTATGTACAGCCATCATGTAGAGGAAATTAATCTTCCCCTCGTGACAACAGACATGGTATAAAACGCATGCTGCTCATCCACTTGGGGACTATTCGTTTTGAAACGCATACTATATACTTATTCTCTCCAAAGCCATCAAAGAGTTTGACTAGAAGGAAGCATGTCCAGCGCCTTTCCATGTGGCTGTGAATCTTCGAACTTCATCTATACACCTTTTAAAGATATCGTGAATGGTAACATCGACAGTATGTAATATGCACATTAAATTCCGTGACAAAACAATAGATAGCCGAGAAATATGAGTCTCATGACCGACTAAACGACAATCATAAGTGCATTTGAGCAGTAAGTAGCAGGGTGAGAAAAAGTACAGAAAATAGTATAAGACAACTGGCTGGATCTTCACGCCAGTTGTCTTATACTATTTTCTGTACTATTCTTCACGTCGACAGCTAACATTCTACAAGGAAGACACTTGCAAACACTATTCAAACACTAAGACGCTACGGTGCAACACCTTCTCCTGAAGTAAATTCGTTACTTTTTCAGTAGACAAGGCTCAAAATAATACAAACTTTATATGACATTATACTCCGTATGTATAGGACATGTATGCGTTTCCACTAGAATGACTCTGGACAGTTTGTTCAACAAAGACAGTCATTTTCTTGAGAGAAGAGGCACTTCCAATACCTAGATTAATAGCTGGTATCAGATGTTGTAACCAAATATTTGTCAATTCTACCCTGCAGGAAATAAAACCAGGTTAGGAAAATATCGTACTGTCATTTATCACATAACTGTGTTGTTATTCAGTGACATAAAGTCATGGCGTAAATATCGTATGTAACTAGTGACATAACACTTTCAAACACGCTGATTGGATAATACATGTAGCGTGAGGAAAACAATTACTACGCTGGGTCGTGACGTCACTGAACTACTTTTCCCATTGATAAAATTGGACTAGGAAATACTCTGTTTACAAGTGCAACAACAACATAGATATCTGCAAGCCGATCATTTAATCCAGATAAATGCATCGGCCTACAAACAAAAGTTGTCAATAGCCATACAAGCAGCAATGCTCCGAATTGCATTATTCCTACGAAGTAGGCTACCATCTGCAAATTGTGCGGTAGTCAGTGAGTCCATCCGAATCCTTTCGTCGGCAAAATAAGGAGAACCGTTGACATTAGAGCCTTGATTTTTTGCATGAAGGTGCATTAGGGGATTGTTACCAGCAAGTTCTGAGCTGACCTACTTTTGATGAAAATTTCTGGTGATTTTTGATGAAAATCACTGGTGATTCTGACTTGGGCTGTGCCCATATTAATATAGGCAGGTTTTCAACTTGGTGCAGGGGATTTTCAAGAGTTCAATGCGCATCGGAGTCCTAATGCCTGCCCTACTTCGTAGGTCCTGTGACGTTAGTCACACTGCCATGTTTCGACAGTTTTGAACTTCAAATTTTCTATACAGTACTCACATACCGTAGTCCGTCATTGTTGTTTGGCGAATCGAGTCAGCCCATCATTTTGGGTACCGTACCGTATCCCGTCAGATCTCGAAAGTAAACGTTTGTTCATTCTTTTGCAATATCTGCATGGATTCTTCCCGATGTTTGCTTATTTCTTGCAATATAGATCTGGATGATTAGAGACTTCAAACGGATTAATATTCAAAATGATCTTGTCAGCCTAGCATGTCGTCACCTCGCTGAGACCTCGCCAACATATCGCGCGCATGTTGACATGCAGCGAACACGAGTGTAACTCGTGGCATTACCTGATCTAAAATAAATAATGTATGAAGAACAGTCAATTAACAAATTACACTTATTGCATTCTGTTGTGAAATGGTCTACCATATTTTTGAAATACTGTGGAAACTGAACAGCCTTAAAAGGGAGGTGCTCAAGCTCTGTTGCGTTTTGGAACTATATCGGCTTAGCGTATACAGCAACTTATAAGGCTGTGATGGGCCTGAGAATGAAACAAAGAAAAGAAATTTTGAGATAGATTTGATGATTAAAACTTTTGAATTTTTGCGTTTATAATTTACTTTAAAATAGTTATGTGATAAACTAAAGCTCGCAACATATAAAACCTACTCAACTCGTGTCATAACTTTCATATTAAATAGCCACTTGTGTAAGGTCCTCTATTTAAATATTTCCCATATCGAAAGTATGTGGATACTTAAAATTCGAACAACAAACAACTAGATGGCACAGGGCACATACAGTTCAAACGCGTGCCCACTTGCGATATCACAACTCTATGATCCTGATGCGGAATACTAGTACATAACTTAGTTTATGTACAGAACAACATGTCTTGCTATTATCATTGGAAACTGTTCGCTTCTCTCTTGCAGGAAACCATATTTCGATTATTTCATCCTATGCATAAACGACATTGATGCTAGCTGTCTTCAGAAAAAAGGGTTTTCGAGTATTGGCGCGAGAGAATATTGATTGTCGGACCTGATTCCTACATATTTATAATATCAGTGTTCAATTAAACTGGTCACCGGTATATTAATATCAAAAGCATCGAGGCTTTCTCCAGATCTATTCCATGCCTGGATTGTCTCTGTATTGAGAGAGAGATACTTAAGATTTAACATCGCGTTCAGCAATATTTCAGCTATGTACATGTAGCGACGCTCAAACAAAATTCTAAGTATTCAAGTTAATAACTTAGTAATCAAACACATTAAAACATACAAACCGATTTCTCTCAAATAATCCAAGACACAGTCCTCCCTCACCCGAGAAAGATCATCCAAAATAGTCGCTCGATAAAAAGAATCTCTTACAATCTTAAAATCTATACAGTCAATAAGAATATGTTTCACTGTAAGACCTTGGGACTAGCGTTATTCGAATATCTCAGTACCGTAATAATTTTGATGTGAAATTCGGTACCACCGTATACCAACAGCGTACAACTATTCTGAATTATCTAGAATTGGAGCATTTGAAAATATGTCACGATTCCAATCAAAGCCACAGAAAAGATTGGTGCAGCTTGTCCAACAAGGTTCTGCCAAACGTCTCCATTATGAGTTGATCGAATTATATGATAAATACATTTATGTCTCCTTGTCGGCAAAATACGATCTTAGCGCACAAGATATCTGGTGCTACGTTTCGTAAGTTTTGTCTACTACCGCCTAACCCGTGGCTAGGGGCAGACGCCACTATTAGTACATCTTCATAAGGTTCAAATGAACAAACCTGACTGAGATACATTATACTCTAGAAACGACTGTAGAATTAACTTGGATTAAAGATACTTGACAATAATAAGAGTTTCTAAAAAAAACACCATGACGTCTTGTTGCCAGTGTCGAAAACTGTTGACTGATACTCTCTCTAGCAAGGAACACACTATTGTTAAATTTTCACTGTATGACTGGTTGGAATTTATGCTACATATCACTGTCAAATGGTCTTGATTCGCCTATGCTATATAAAAGGTGGATCCTTTGATCCAATTTCCGTAAAGTACTTTACGATCAGCAGTAAATGTCGGCTGTCTAGAACTCTATGCCTGGCAGAAATACTATGACATGTCTCCTCTTTCAATTGCCTGATAAGCGTGGGAATCATCACTGCAAGTAAAGTCTAAGTTATGATTCATTGGCGTTCTTGAACAGAAACATAAGCGGTCAAGTTTGACTCCATGCAGCACAGCAGACCTATTCAATAGTACAGAACAGTTATGATTCATTGGCGTTCTTGAAAAGAAACATAAGCGGTCAAGTTTGACTCCATGCAGCACAGCAGACCTATTCAATAGTACAGAACAGTTATGATTCATTGGCGTTCTTGAACAGAAACATAAGCGGTCAAGTTTGACTACATGCAGCACAGCAGACCTATTCAATAGTACAGAACAGTAATTACATCGCACATTTGATTCCTGATACATTTTCCACGGCGATGTGTATCAGTGTCGTTGAAAATATGATACTATCGATGTTCCGAAAAATGAATTCCTAAACTGAGGTTCTGGCTGTCCATTAGTACAGTAAATGCAAGTTCTCTTGCTCAAAACCTGGCAAACAATACGGTACATACATGAAACAGGGTAAATACACATGAGATAGACTATATACAAAAGAATAATCGTCAAAGAAGGACCGTTTCCGAAAGAGGAACCTTTCATGTCAGAGAGGCCGAGAGGGGCACACAGACATTTGCTAGAAATGGCTTAAAGTAAACAGGAATGGAACCATTGCCAACAGTTTGCACATCACGCTGGATATGCCTCTATGACACATCAAAATGTTCAAACAATCAAGCAGATTTCAAACAGATCTATTGGGCATTCTCTGGTGTAGAAGATCAGATTACAAGCACGATGGAACACGATTCAAATAGAATGCTTTGCGTAATGCTATTCCGAAATCAATCTTCAAGAGAATTATGTAAAGGTTTCCCTCTCTCTCTTTTTTGCTCTCCCTCTGAGTTTGTCTATATAGATGTGCTGCTCGTCTACACGGGATGTGTTTTCCAGGCTGACGGCCAATTAGCACGTTTATGCGAGATCAATGAACGAACGCTACCTTAGACAAAGGTGCTGATGAAATATTTCATTACTATGGAAGACAATGAGGACACACAAATTTCGCAATAAGCTAGTTACTTGACCCTCCTCCTGCAATTCCACCTCCAGTTGAGCCGCAGAGTGTGGGTAGTTCGTCGCGTCTGTAATCTTATTAGAATATATATTACGATATAAGCGCTGACGGCCTCTAGACAATATGTCTTCTCTCCGGGGTTCATTCAACCAGCAACTTCGACGTAGCTCCGCATTCATTTAAAATCATTAGTTCATTTGATCGCCATTGAGCCTTGTGAATCATAACGTAAGTATACATTGGAAGCAGTCATGTACATATTGTGAATGATTAAATTTGTCTTAACGTCAGAATCACAAACCCTCTTAATCTTCATCGATGAAACAGTATGCAGTTGATACCGGTATGTGGGTTGTCAGCAGTTGGGGACACTCTGCATGAATACATACATATTGTTAGTTTGAATATTGCCGATTATGATTTAAGGTCATTCGGGTTCACTTTTATTGAAAACATGTTCGTGTTTGTTTACGACTATGACAATTCAATTCAATTCTTTATTGCATACACCCATACAAGGCAGTGCAAAGATATAACATATATACATGAATAATGGACTTGCATGACTGGAATATTGTTGTACCAGGTATCTATATCAAGACCAACGATAAGTGACGAGATATTCAACACATTCCAGTTGATGTTCATTGACTTTAAAACGATACTAGTACCTGTATCGAAACGTCGTCCTGAATAAACTAGAAGTTGTTATCCATAAGCAATTTGATTATTTATATCAAGACCAACGATAAGTGACGAGATATTCAACACATTCCAGTTGATATTCTGTTCATCTTTACTATCTATACAATCTTCAGTGAAATTTAACTCTGATATGGGTGGAAGTAGATCCTACTCAAGTATGTAATGAATTCAATTTTCACTCTGCCACGAGTAAAATTATTTTTCACTCTGCCACGAGTAAAATTATTTTTCACTCTGCCACGAGTAAAATTATTTTTCACTCTGCCAAGAGTAAAATTATTTTTCACTCTGCCACGAGTAAAATTATTTTTCACTCTGCCTTTTACGAAAATCATATGGATTAAGAATACTGATCATGACCAGCGATACTGATTTGATATATTTGATGATCATAATCATGATGAAAATTGTTGACCACTTCTGTCTTGCAGGATACTAGCCTGTTATGATTTAATTTTTAAAACTGGCGCTCATGCTGTTATATGATTTAGGTAATATTTAGAAATTCTTAAATGAACGACGGCTGAATACTGAATGACGGACTAGACGCTTGTATTGGGTGACTCAATCGTGATTTATTAACTCCTGCTCGTATTATTTTTCCGCGAAAGAAAAAGAAAGTGTGACGTTTACTCAACGCGAGTTACTTTCCATAGGGATGTTTAAATATATCTGAGAGAGAGAGAGAATTAAGGTTTAATGTCGCGTTCAGCAATATTTCAGCTATATAGCGACGATCAAACAAAATTCTAAGTACTCAAGTCACTAACTTAGTAATCCAACGCATTAAAACATACACACATTGAATCAAACTAAACCAATGATTTCAATATCACCATATCTGCTCTGACGTTATGCTGCTGAAGTTGAAGTGTCTTGTTAATAACTCAGTCTACCATAGGGGCCGTATTTCTTTGGAAGGGCTTTCTCTCGAACAAATGTTTTTCGCTCGTCTGATGGTGCCTTGAGCTGGGTGGTTGGATCTGTAATGCATGCTTTGGTCGGTATGGGTTGGCTTTCTGTAAACACTGATCTTTTAGAATTGGTTTCCCAGTTGAGTAGAACGTCTGAATTTGGCGAACTTCATTCGAGGATGTTTGGCATTCAGGTGGTCAAATATTCTACGACAGACAACAGATGCCTCTTTCTCGCAGAAGCTCGGGTACCACTATAATTCAGGTAAAGGTGCAATCAAAAACTGAGACTCTATGGAGGATACTTTATATGTAGTCAAGCATACAGGCGGAATCCGTGTGTTTCAGCCTTAATCTACTCGGTCATCAAACCATACACTATATATGGAAAGCAGAAACCACCAATAATAATGTACATACATGTAAATCAAACAGGCTAAGTACACATGAAATAGAATAAGTACAAATGAAACAGTCTACAGAAAAGTCGATCGCCAAACAAGAACCGATTCCGAACGAGTGATCGTTCATGCCAGAGAGGTGTACACATATATTTTTTTATATAATTATTGTTGATGTTGTTATTCTTAGCAAATAAATAGAAATATTTCTGCAAAAATATAATTATTTCTACCAAAACTGCCATTATAATTAAACGATCGTCCGTCCGGATTTAAATAGTAAATAGTGTGTTTTATGTGTACCAGTGGCTATTTAATTTGTAAACTGAATTTTTGGTGGTTTCACCCTTTCATAACTATATTTTATGTACTTCAACATGTTCCAACGATGAAGCAATTTCAGAGAGTTCTACTAGACTTCCTCTTACGTAGGACATCAAAGTACAAGCATAGCAGATAATAAAACCAGTGGATCACGATTTGAATTGAATGTGTTGCGCAATGCAATGTCAACATCCATCTTCAACGGAGTTATGTGAAGATATCTCTTTCTGTCTCTTGGTTTGTCGATATAAATTTGCTGCTCGGCTACACGGGAAGTTTTTCCAGGCTATCGATCAATCAAAATGTTTATGCAAGATCAACGAAGGCTTCCCTGGACAGGTACTTGTCAAATATTTCACAATTATAGTACGCAATGAAGACCCACAAATTTCGCAATAAGCTAATTACCGGGCCCTCCTCCTGCAAATCCGCCTTCAGTTGAGCCGCAAATTGTCGGTAGTTCGTCGGCTCTGCAGTCTTATTAGAATATATACTACGGTTGGGATCAAGGGCTGACGGCCTCTAGCTATTATGTCTTCTCTCCTGAGTTTACTCAACCAGCAACCCCGACAAAGTTCTGTATTCATTATCTGAACTCCTTAGTTTTAGACATGTAATCCGTTGTATTTGATCGACAACAGAGGCTTGTGAGTCACAACGCTAGTATACCTTTAGAAGCAGTCGTGTACATATTCAATTATCAATGATTAAAATTGTCTCACTTAACGCCAGTATCACGAACCCGCTCTATCTTCATGGATGGAACGGTTTGCAATTGATATCAGTGTGAAAGAAGCGGTAAACCTCAGAGTCCAGTGTCCGATCTCCTATACTTTACCTAGAGCGAACTCTAATATCCAAGTTACGCTCATAACGACATACCAAAAGTATACTGGACTCTCAAAATGCATAAATCACCATACAAAGCTAGATTCATAGCTGGTTCTAGAAACTGCAACACCAAGCTTCTTTCAACTCTATTAATAGTCCAGTCAATCTGCGGTTTGACCTAGAAAAAATTGCAACAGAAACGGGGTTTGCGGTAAATAACCTCTGAAGTGATTCCGAACAACATATAAAAAATGTAGATTGATGTAGACAAGGGAAAATTTTTAATTTGCATAAATCCAAAATGGCCGTTCTGCGCAATATTTTCGGTCAATTTTACACAGTATATACTCTACCTTTGGCAGAGTTGCTCAAATTAAGCACTACAAATTAAAACAACTTCACATACATTCACACTGATAATATTTATAGATATTTTGACCAAGCAAAATAGCCAAGGTGGCTGCCATTTTCAAGATGGCCGCTGTTCAGACAGTCGGATACCATCTCCATCATATTAATCAAACGATAACGGTAGTCCTTTAAGGAATGAAGGTAACGTTCATTCATCAAAGAATGGAGATAACAGTGGCTCTTCAGGTATGAAAGTAATGGTGATCCTTCAAAGAATGGAGGTAATGGTGATCTTGCAGGTAAGAGGTAACGGTGGCCCTTCAGGTATGAGGTAACGGTGGGCTTTCGGAAAGTGAGGTAACGGTGATCCTTCAAGGAATAGTTGTGACGGTGGACTTTCAGGTGTGAAGGTAACGGTGGTCCTTCCGATATGGAGGTAACGGTGGTCCTTCAAAGAATGAAAAAAACGGTGGTCATTTTGGTATGGAGGTAACAGTGATGCTTCAAACAATGGAGGTACTCGTGGTCCTTCAGTTATGAGGTTACGGTGGTCCTTCAGATATGAGGTAATGGTGGTCCTTCAGGTATGAGGTAACGGTGGTCCTTCAGGTATGAGGTAAGGGTAGTCTTTCGGGAGTGGAGGTATCGGTGGTCCTCCAAAGAATGAAGGTAACGGTGGTCCTTCAGGTATGGAGGTAACGGCGATCTACCAGGTATGGAGGTAACGGTGGACCATCAGGTATGTAGGTAACGGCGATATACCAGGTATGGAGGTAACGGTGGACTATCAGGTATGGAGGTAACGGTGGACCATCAGGTATGGAGGTAACGGCGATCTACCAGGTATGGAGGTAACGGTGGACCATCAGGTATGGAGGTAACGGTGGACTATCATGTATGGAGGTAACGGTGGACCATCAGGTATGGAGGTAACGGCGATCTACCAGGTATGGAGGTAACGGTGGATCATCAGGTATGGAGGTAACAGTTATTCTACAGATACAAGCGTCTAGTCCGTCGTTCAATATTCATCCGTCATTCATAAAAGAATTTCCGCGTCCGTAATCCAAAGACCTAATTCATATAAAAGCATTAGCACCAAATTTACAGAATGAATCATGGTATGCATAAAACTAGGCTAGTTTGCTGCAAGAGAGAAGAATGGAGGTAACGGTGGACCTTAATGTATGGAGGTAATGACGGTCTATCAGGTATGGGGGTAGCGGTGATCCTTCAGCAAATGGAGGTAACGGTGGACCGGTAATGGTGGTTCTTCAGATATGGCGGAAATGGTGGTCCTAAAGATATGGAGGCAAGGGCGACCATCCAAAGAATGGGGACAACGTCGGACCTTCATGTGTGAAGGTTACGCTGCTCCTTCAAGGAATAGAAGCAACTGTGGCCCTTCAAGGAATGAAGGTAACGGTGGACCTTCAGTTATGGAGGTAACTGATGTCTTTCAATTATGGAGATATTAAAGGTGGTCCTTTCAGGAATGGAAGTAACGGTAGTCCTTCAGTTATGTGGATAACAATGGTCCTTCAAGGAATGGTGGTAATGGTGGATCTCCAAACGGTGGTCCTTCAGTTATGTGGATAACAATGGTCGTTCAAGAATGGAGATAACGCTGGACCTTCAGGTATGGAAGTAACGGTGGTCCTTCCATTATGGAGGTAACGGTGGTCCTTCAGTTATGGAGGTATTTATGGTGGATCTTCAGTTATGGAGATTACGGTGGTCCTTCAAGTAATGGAGGTAACGTTTGAACTTCAGGTATATAAGTAACAGTGATTCTTGGGGTATGGAAGCGACGGTAGACCCCCAGGAATGGAAGTAACGGTGGTCCTTCAATTATGGAGGTAACGGTGGCCCTTCAGTTATGGAGGTAATGATGTACTATGTACTATTTCTTCTTCGCTTTGTTCCTCAAGACAACTACTGTGTCACTACTTACATCCTTCATATTATACATGTCTCTATACTCCATATCACGAGGTCACATATGTGAAGTAGAACTCATGAAAGTAAGACTGACGACTGGTTATCGCTATGGCAGACCCGCTATCTGCCATGGTACGACTTTGTCAGACGAACCATGGCTCGGAATGATGCTACTCTAAAGAGAGAACATGGATCAGACAGTTATAAGATAGCAGTTGTCCATTTAACGCTATCTGGCGTGGGCGATTTGTGGTGTACAGCAGCCTGGGGGAGTGGGGGGGGGACGGAAAGTGCTCCTACATATTTTCGCTATCGCTAAGGCTAGGGAGCTGATACTTACCACACTATATCTGTGGGTCGAGCTCTACAAGAAAATATAAAAAAAAATACACGAGACCGCCATGATGATGTCACAGTGACGTCATTTTCAAAAAGAGCATTTTTGGAGCGATTTTTCGGTCAGAATTCAGATACACTCGACCACAATGGCCAGGCACTGGCGAAGGTAAAAATCTGGATAATCTTCATTGCTGATGTCAAAGGTGCATTGTAGGGTAGTTCTGGTCAGCAGAATCAGATTTGGCGTGATCAAAATTATATATATAGACACAAACATTATTCAAATCGGACACAAACATCTATTTCTCTGTCAGATGTACTGGCAGAAAAATAGCGGCCATCTTGGAAAATGGCGACCATTTTGAACTTTGGGCAGAGAAATGTCTTCCACCTTCATCCGTTGTCAATTATTTATGCGAAGATGTATTAACCCAAACCTTTATTTGAAAATACATTCTCTGAATGTAATATCCGCATAAATATGTGGACAGAAAACAAGCAATGAGCCGCCATCTTGGATTTATGCAAATTAGAAATTTTCCCTTGTCTACATCAATCTACATTTGTTGTTCGGAATCACTTCAGAGGTTATTTACCGCAAACCCCGTTTCTGTTGCAATTTTTTCTAGGTTTGGTGATTTTCTCGCTAGATTGACTGGACTATAACGAGGGCCCTTCAGGAGGTAAAAGCATTTTGGGAAAGGTATTGCGCCACTATTTCTAAAAACTCTGGCGTTGAATGTATGCGGATATTGAAAAACTCAAATGTCTTACGGAAGAACTTGATGCTAAAGGTCACATATCGTACACGACATGTATCCACATGGGATTTCTCGACCCTCTATACTACAATCCCTCGTCAGACCTTATTGACCGTCTAAGTTCATTAATAGTATGTGTTCAAGAAAACTGATCGTATAGATATATAAATGTCGGAAGCCATAAAGCATTCTTTAGCGCTACTACATACAAGAGATATCATTCATGGAAGGTTTCTTGTTGATAGAGTTGCTTGAATTTCTTATTAAAAATATCTATGTGAAATTTGGCAACACAATATATCAGCATCATATAGGTATTCCAATGGGTACTAATTGTGCACCCCTGTTGGCTGACCTATATATGTTCTCTGATGAATATGACTATATGCAGGCGCTTTCAAAAACCGATTCATTCAAAGCCCGTTCCTTCTCATTCACCAAACGCTATTTAGAAGATCTTCTCGCTGTGGATAATGGCTATATAAATGACGCAGTGAAGGATATATATCCACCTTCACTGGATTTGAAGGAAACTACAGACAGCCCTACAGGCACATCATATTTAGATTTATATTTCTATAAAAATGAAGCGGGCATTCTCTCCCGTCGACTTTATGACAAAAGTGATGATTACAATTTCGACAACGTAAACTATCCCTTTCTGGACAGTAATATTCCAGTGGGACCTGCATATGGCGTATACATATCTCGCCTAGTAGCATTTGCTAGATCCTGTGTTAAATGTGACGATTTTAATCAACGTTACAAAACATTGTTGCAGAAACTTATAAAACAGGGCTATTCCACCAAGCGCCTCCACTCAAAGTTTCTCAAATTTGGCGATACATATCGGAAGCTGATAGCAAAATACGAGCGTAGCGTGCAATTTCTATGGCGCTACGTTTCGTAACTTGTGTCTAATTCCGCTTAACCCGGCGCTAGGGGCCGTATGAACCCATATATTTCAAGATCCCCATGGTGCTCATATGAACAGACACAATCAAAGCGTGACTGAGATACATCATTCTCTAGATGACGACATTACAACGATTATTTAGGATTAAGAATACTAATCAGCGATACGGATTTTATATTTTTGGAACATCATGATGTCTTGTCGGCATCATTGAAAACTGTTGACCGCTTCTCTCTTGCAGGAAACTAGCCTATGTTTATGTATACTATGATTGTCTTTTTGAATTTGGTGCTAATACTGTTATATGGAATAGGTCTTTCGATTATGGACGCGGATATTCTTTAATGGACGACGGCTGAATTATGAATGACAGACTAGGCGCTTGTAATTTCTGATGTCCGTGTTCTGACTGGGTTAAATCATAGAAAGCGGACACTCATATCTGGGACACCACCGTTTCTCTTACACCGCTATATTGGTTTTAATGATTTGGGGAAACTATGCATGAATACACACATACTGTTAGTTTGAATAATATCGATTATGTTTTAAGATAATCCGGGTTCTCTTTTGTGGGAAACATGTCTAAATTGCTGTTTAGAATAACCTGAATAATGGATTTACTTGATTGGAAAACTGTTGTACCAGGTATCTATATCAAGAACAACGGTGCATGATGAGATATTCAATTACTAGCGTCTAGTCCGTCATTCATTCAGCCGTCGTCCATTAGAGAATATCCGCGTCCATAATCCAAAGACCTATTCCATATAACAGTATTAGTACCAAATTCAAAAGACAATCACAGTACACATAATAAACATAGGCTTGTTTCCTGCAAGAGAGAAGCGGTCAACAGTTTTCAATGATGCCGGCAAGACATCATGATGTTCCAAAAATATAAAATCCGTATCGCTGATCAGTATTCTTAATCCATAATATTCGTTGTAAAGTCGTCATCTAAAGAATGATGTAGCTCAGTTACGCTTTGATTGTGACTGTTCATATGAGTACCATGAGGATCTTGAAGTACATGGGTTCATACGGCCCATAGCCCCGGGTTAAGCGGAATTAGACACAAGTTACGAAACGTTGCGCCATAGATCTTGCACGCTACGTTCGTATTTTGCTATCAGCATGCGATATGTATCGCCAAATTTGAGAAACTTTGAGTGGAGGCGTTCATGTTGATTTGATTTGATATTTTTGGAACATCATGATGTCTTGCCGGCATCATTGAAAACTGTTGACCGCTTCTCTCTTGCAGGAAACAAGCCTATGTTTATGTATACTATGATTGTCTTTTTGAATTTGGTGCTAATACTGTTATATGGAATATGGAATAGGTCTTCGGATTATGGACGCGGATATTCTCTAATGGACGACGGCTGAATTATGAATGACGGACTAGACGCTTGTAATTTGGTGGAATAACCCTGTTTTATAAGTTTCTGCAACAATGTTTTGTGACGTTGATTAAAATCGACACATTTAACACAAGATCTAGCAAATGCTACTAAGCGAGATATGTATACGCCATATGCAGGTCCCACTGGAATATTACTATCCGGAAAGGGATAGTTTACGATGTGGAAATTGTAATCATCTCTTTTGTCATAAAGTCGACGAGAGAGAATGCCCGCTTCATTTTTATAGAGATATAGATCTAAATATGATGTGCCTGTAGGGCTGTCTGTAGTTTCTTTCAAATCCAGTGAAGGTGAATATATATCCTTCACTGCGTCATTTATATAGCGATTATTCACAGCGAGAAGATAGCGTATGATGAATGAGAAGGAACGGGCTTTGAATGGATCGGTTTTTGAAAGCGCCTGCATATAGTCATATTCATAAGAGAACAGATAGAGGTCAGCTAACAGGGGTGCACAATTAGTACCCATTGGAATACCTATATGCTGCTGATATATTGTGTTGCCAAATTTCACATAGATATTTTTAATGAGAAATTCAAGCAACTTTATAAACAAAGAAACATCCCATGAATGATATAGGTGTCCGACATTAATATATCTACGATCAGTTTTGTTGAACACAGATACTATTAATGAACTTAGACGGTCAATAAGGTCCTGATGAGGGATTGTAGTATAGAGAGTCGAGAAATCCCATGTGGATACATGTCTGTACGGTATGTGACCTTTAGCATCAAGTTCTTCCGTAAGACATTTTGAGGTTTTCAATATCCACATACATTCAACGCCAGAGTTCTTAGAAATAGTGGCGCAATACCTTTCCCAAAATGCTTTTACCCCCCTGAAGGGCCCTCGTCAATAGGGTTGAAATAAGCTTGGTGGTGCAGCTTCTAGAATCAGCTATGAATCTAGCTTTGTATGATGATTTATGCATTTTGGGAGTCCAGTATAGATAATGACGAGATATTCAACACATTTTAGTTGATCTTGACTGGCCAAGCAAAATCCTTAACTATAGCTTAACTTACTATCCATAAACTCTTGAGTGAAATTTCACTCTTATCAGAGTGGCAGTTGATCCTACTCCAGTATTGAATGAACTCATATTTCACTGTGCGGTAAGTACAATTATTCTTCACTCTGGTTTGAGAGACTTGAGTGATTTTTAACTCATTCCTGAGTTATTTTTCAACAAAAAAAGACTGTGGCGTTCACTCGAGGAAATGTTCTCTGGCTGTTTGGTTTTTGGACCGCAGCATTACTTTCTTCAATTCCTCACAGACGTCTATGTTTTATACAGAAGAAATATCCAAGTTTTATACCATAAAATCTCACAGCCGAAAGTGAAGTTAATCAACTGTGTGTTTAAAATTATGCTTTTGTCTTTTAAGGCATTTTCGTATACAGTTTTACAGGGATTTTTAAATGTATCTGAAATATAACACCAATAACTGAATTCGTGAACAACTGTTCGTAAATCCGGTAATTTGATTGGCTGATTAGCGCTGAATTTTTCGGTTCATACTGCAATGAATATGTATGCCACGCCCACAACCGCACTATTTTTATGCTATCGATATCACTGGATTACTGTCCGTAGGATAAAACCGATTTAGTGCATGATATTGCTCAAATATTGCCTTCAGAAAAGGATAAAAACAACTAGAAAGTAGTTTTAGTTTCAATATGTATTTGTGTTAAGTAAAATGATCGTTAAATTGCAAGAATTCGAAAGAGAAAAGAGCCATGGTCATGCTAATTCCTATCCCCAAAACATCGTGAAACATGATATCGTCCATAAATCGACATCTCCGTGACCATGAATAAGATGGATACATTCACTCGTTCCACTGTACACAAAGAGATTAATCAACATTCATTATTCAGCCGTCGTCCATTAAAGAATCTCCGCGTCCACAATCCAAAAACCTATTCCATATTCCATAAAAAACACCACATTAGCACCACATTGAAAACAAAAAAGACATAGTATACATAACTATAAGCTAGTTTTCTGCAAGAGAGAAGCGGTCAACAATTTCCAATGATGCGGGCAAGGAAACATGATGTTCCAATAACATCAAATCCGTATCGCTGGTCAGTATTCTTACTACATATGATATTCGTAGTAAAGTCGTCATCTAGTGAATGATGTTTCTCATTCACGCTTTGATAGTGATTGTTCATATGAACTCATGAAAACCACTTCCAACCTGCATTCTGTCACAAATATTTTTTTTGGGAGATAAACCTAAACTATCCAGTTCGGTCCGCCTGATTTATCCATACATTTCCTTGCCCTTGGACTGAAGTTTCATCGCCAGCTTTGAGTTTTGCACCCATGATTAGAGGGAATATGAATAAGTCGTCCTCACTCAAGAAACCAAAAACAAATAAAAAACAAATCGATAACTTTGACGCTCTTGACGGGGTACCTGTAGGCTAACGTAGATGTCCGGCTTACTCACTCAGAAGGGGAGGGGATGAGGGAAAGGGTCTCAGAATGTTGATTACAAATAATGTTCGAAGTGAGACATCATTATTCAATAACTGGTCAAAGGCTGCTATCAGTTCACCACAATTGGTACACTTCGAAATCTGTGAAAGAATGTCAATCTTTGCGTTTCCTCTCCGACATAGTACACAATAGCAAATACTCCGGCTCGTTCACAGCACAATCCCTTCATGAATGCGATGAATGGTGTTGAGTTCGCGCTTCGTCATATTATTTATCTGATCGGACACAAAAACGAAAGTTTCATTAGAATCTATAACAGGGAATGTTCCTGGGAACATTGATTTCTGTTCAGAATTGAAGAAATTAATGTTGGCTTCACAAACGTAACAACAAAAGTAAATTTTCGGGCAAATAATATACTCAAGTTGATTTTTGCTCCCACTGAAGTGAAACTTTCACTCAAGTTTTTTTTTCAGAGTGTAGCAACTTGCGCCTTCGGCGTTCAACGCATTCAGCTTGAAATCTTCTCGATCAATACGATACAACTGATAAAAAATGTAGGGTTTAAGTTTTTCTTCATTAGTTCGAGAAACAGCAAGGTTTAAGTCCTATAACGTTGACACTAAGAGCTGGAATACTTAGGGCTGATGGCATTTACGTCAAATGAGCTGACAGTCTCTCTGGATTTGTACAATCAGGTTCACTGCAACATTATCGGCTACAGCTTTCAACATAACCTAATCTTGTTTCGGCTGTCAGGGTGTCATTCTGTGGATAATGCAAGATTCAGAGGAATGTTACTGGAATGTTAAACTGAGACTATTAATGCTAAGGCATTACCACCTGTGGAAAATCTTCACGCGGAAACAGTGCATTAACAGTCTGACTCGTGTTTACCGCAAGCCAAAACCACTCTCCTTCGTTTTCTAACACAAACAGAAAATTTACAGCAAAATTAAACATTCTTTCGACACACACAAAGGACGAAATCTTACTTATTAAGACGCAAATTATGTATTGGTGCAGAAATAATAACTGTTGTCCACTTCCATGTTTCAGGCTTTGCGGACGATGAAAACTATACGTTGCCGCTCAAACAGACTTGAATCTGGATGCCAACGAATCCCGCAGGTCGATATTATATACATGGCCTGAGTTTGAAATTAGGCTTAAATGCAGCGACATTTATCTTATTTGCCAGCTCATTTGCTACATCACCAAGCAAAATGTTGAAAGAAGACACAAACATTTATTCCCAGTACAATGGTTTGTTCTCTGCTATTCATCAACGATACTCTATGTTATTATAAGTAATAATAAACTGATAAATTGCTTCTTCTTCTTCTTCTTACTTCAGGTGAATCCTCCTGGGCAGACTGGTGGACATATGCTGGTATCTCAGGTAAATGGCAATATAATGTATACTCTAGATTCTATTTCATTGTTAATCTAAAGTTTTGTAGTGTTAGAAAATTTTCATTAAATATGAATGACACTCTCGGTTTACACACAACCTTCTTAGAGCTAATGGGTACTCGTGTGCTTTATAGCTACTTATTTGATAAGTAAAAATGAATAACGTTCCTATTCAAAATCTGATTTGGGTATTGTTACATGATGTATACAATAACGGCAATGAGCTACGGAGAAGATCGGGGCCGCAGTTGATTAATAACCATGCACAAAAGACAGAGTAAAAAGCCGTGTCCTAAACACAGGCCCTCAAAAGAAGAGTTTCGGGGGGTTTGGGCGGTGGTATTAGGGTGAAGTGTCGAAATATGGGGTCTCTATACATAACCCCAGGCTTTATATAAAAATACACCAAGGTGTGAAACGCACTCTGGGTGAAACGAGAAATAAACGGTTTACCTCCAAACAAAATACATCAGCTTATTCTACATATGTGTCACTCGATAGATTCCCGTCGTCAAATTAGTAAATTTGTGTAATTTTATACCTTTGCCGGGCGATTCAAAATCCAACGTCACTGTCCGTTCATCCCGGCCCACCGAGATTATGGTGGGCTTCTTTTTCAATTCTGATTGGTCAGTCGCGAATGTCGCGACACGCCTCCGGCAAACCTTATATGGAATACCCATTCAACAGTCGAAGCAGGAAAATCAAATTTACAACTTTCTACAACTTCCAGAGGTGAACGGCTTAAGCATGGCGACAACAGGAGAGGAAGCACCTGGTTTATTATTCTGGTAGATGAAGTATAATCCAAGTGATTGGATAAACAGAGGATGAATTTAGAATTAAGAGATAAAAGAATTAGACTGACTGAAAGATTACAAAAGATTTTTCTTAAACCAGTTTATTCAATGACCAATTTATTCAAAAATGCCGTGTTTTCTGTATGAATAGCATTTAATGCAACAGGGACCAAAGTTCACAGGCCAATATTTTCTGATGCACAATTTTGGAATCTGCTGTGGTAACCGTACATAAAAAACTACCAATATCCATTTATGTTAATGATTTCTGTACATAAATATAGGCAATGATTGCAACAGCATAGATTTCCTCGTTGTTCCATGATTTTCACAGTGCTCAACCTATTACTTCGTTTTATGTGACTAATCAATCAAACATGACAGTGTGACCAACGTCACAGGACCCACGAAGTAGGGTAGGCATTAGGACTCTGACTTGCACTGAGCTCTTGAAAATCCCCCCGCCCCAAGTTGAAATCCTGCCTATATTAAGATGGGCACGGCCCAAGTCAGAATCACCACAGATTTTCATCAAAAATCATCAGAAATTTTCATCAAAAGTGGTTCAGCTCAGAACTTGCTGGTAACAGTTCCCTAATGCACCTTTTTGCCGACGAAAGGATTCGGATGGACTCACTCGCTGACTACGGGACAATTTGCAGATGATAGCCTCCTTCGTAGGAATTAACCACTTACATGTAAATATTTCAAAAGTGAAACATGGCTTCTAATAACGTATTCGTTAAATTTATTCTGTAAATGAAAATACGGGATGCGATGGCATACTTTAATCAGGATACAAGAGGCAATGCCTGATCAATAAATCAAGTTTAATTGACAGACTGACATAACCCAATCTGCTAACATATGCACATAATTGTCGGCCGGCCAAGGACCTCAGAAACGCTTTTAAAAACTTTCGATGACATTTCTTGTTACAAATTGGTACCTATGCTAAATTAGTTCTTTGAGTGATAGGGATGAAGGTGAGAATTTCACCCTGATTTTGGTACCGCCCTGATTTTGGTCAATTAAGGTCAGTTTGGGGTCACTCTTGGGTCAAATAAGGTCAAAAATGGGTAAAAATCAGTTATAATTAACATCCACCGTAATTGTTACCAATGAGTATCCAAGCTGAATTAGTTGTAAGTAGTGTAGAGTGTAAGGTAGTGATAGATAATACGCTTATTATAAGAATTAAGGTCATTTTAGGGTCACTTTTGGGTCAAATGAGGTCAAAACTTTGTGAACATCGGTTATTTTAGGGTCACTTTAGGGTCAAATGAGGTCAAAAATTGGTGAAAATCTGTTATAAATTAATATTCATAGTACTAATTGTTACGAATGAGTATCCAAACTGAATTCGTAGTATGTAGTGTAAGGTTTAAATTAGTCATAGATAACACGTTAATTATTCAAATTGAGATCATTTTAGGGTATTTTCTGGTAACTGAGGTCAAAATGGGTACAAATCGGTTATAAATTAATATCCACAATACTTATTGTTACGAATGGGTAGACAGGCGGAATTAGTTGTATGTAGTGTAGGGTTTAAGGTAGGCAGAGTAACCATTATGTAACCATTATATTGCCCGTCGGTGATTATTTTTCTAGTTGATGATTGTACGAGTGAAGCCAAACTAGGCCCATAAATAGTCCGATCGATCTGTTTTGTGAAGGGGCTTGGCTTTGAGAAATTGCTACTTTCAGATCCATGTAATCACAATACCTTGAATTATGAGAGCAAAATGAGAATATGAGTCTCAGATGAAACCACATGGCCACCATTTTGAATTTAATAATTGTATTCTCAGCTGAAGATTATGCCAACAGAATAAAAATGGGCATAATATAATAAGCTATGGCGTTATTCTGCTCAACTTGAGGTCAAAATGGGTACAAATCGGTTATAAACTAATATCCACAATACTTATTGTTACGAATGGGTAGACAGGCGGAATTAGTTGTATGTAGTGTAGGGTTTAAGGTAGGCATAGTAACCATTATGATGAAACCACATGGCCACCATTTTGAATTTAATAATTGTATTCTCAGCTGAAGATTATGCCAACAGAATAAAAATGGGCACAATATAATAAGCTATGGCGTTATTCTGCTCAACTTAAACAAGTTTGTACCTAGAATAGAAATATTCTAACAGTAACATGAAAACAGAAGAATTTCCGGATGACTCCTTATGGTCGCCATTTTGAATTTGACCATAAAATCTTGATCTTAGAGATATGTAAATAGATTCAAAATGGACAGGCTGTTATGTTATGCATAAAGATCCCTCAGTTTTGATAAGTTTGCTCAGTGAGGTAAGAATAATGCCTTGAACTACTTGAGCAACAGGAAAAAGTGTGATTTTCAGATGACCCCATATGGACGCCTTTTTGAATTTGACCATCAAATCTTGATCTTTGGGATATGAATATAGATTCAAAATGGGAATAGAGTGTTGGGCTATGCTTAGAGATCACTCGGTTTTGTTGAATTGGCATAATGAACTAAGAATAATGCCTTGAAGTACACGAGAAACAACCAAAAGTGTGATTTCCATATGACCTCATATGGCCGCTATTTTGAATTTGACCATTAAATCTTGATTTTTGGCATATATACACAAACAACCAAACCATATTAGAGTTTGTTCAAAGAATCAAAGAAAAACATAGAACCAGGGAAATAAACTTTTGAGAACGTATTTCTACCAGATGAACATTCGAACTTCTTGATGTTCTTGTAGGGTTTTGGAAGTAGGGAGTCAACATCACTGTTCCTCAGCCTTCTCTAGTTTTACACAGTGTTCTCTCGAGAGGGAAATATATAACTCAAACAGTACAAATAAACAGTCAACTGAGTGGGAGAAAAAAGATAGTGAAATTCGAAAGCAATTTTCTTAATACATTGAGTAACCAGCGTGGAGGACCTTGCAAGCCGAAGTAATAGCTCTGGGATGTAATTTAATAAAAGGCTCTAAAAACCGTCCAAGCGAAAGACTCTAATAAAAAGCATCGCCAAAGCCAACATTTGTGTTTGCCAAGCTCGATATGAATAGGAATGCTGAATTTTATTTTTACTGTTGACTATCCTAGATTTTTTCAAAAATTGTATTTAAGCAGTGAGATTCATAATTTGTCATGCGGGTGTCTGTTAGCAGAGTACATTATATTTCTTAGTTTGGCCGCCCGGTCTGATCGATATTGGCAATACTTCTTGCAAGCTCCGATAGAAATGTAATCAAAACTATGTGAGGAATTGCATAATAAAACAGATGAACGTCAATATCTGTACATGCCTACCAGAGCTGCTCTTAAGGTTAAGGAACGCTTCTGTTATTCCATTGTTTCTTGCCATCATTTTTAAACTGGTGTATTGAAACCATTTTTTTTTCATTAAATTTAGTTTTTTTGATCACTTATGTCGTTTGGAATATCCTAGATTGAATCTTAGTTTTTATAGGAAGCGATAAAGTGAGCAAAATATATCGGGCAGTCCGTGATATGATTGATCGATCCTGGATGAACCTGGACGCCATATTTCACTCCCTATTTCAAATCTCTCAAACAAAGATTGTTCAGCATATACTGAAATGCAAATCCAGCAATGGAATTGAGAATATAAAATGAAGGTTTAATATCAAATTAAATCATCTGTGGGTTATACTGTACAATATCTAGTTAATCTTCTCGACCATGATGTCGGAATTGCCAACGTTAAACGCAGTGCGCCATCTTGATCGACCTAGAGATTTAGCCGTAGAAAAGAAAATCTGGTTTCGTTGATATCATGCTGCGAGTCACTCTTACGCTTGTATAGTTTTCATTAACTATCAATTCATGGGAACTTTATAGTCTCGGGGCTATCGTCTCCGTATCAATCATAGGAAAAACGTCAAAACCAATAAAAATAATGGACGAAGTCAATAGCGGCATCAGCCGCAGATACATCATATGTCAAATGTACACATCTAACCCATTCCCGATCATTCATAGGGTTGACGTTATCGAAGGCTTTCTGCAATTGAAACCCTAAGGACTGATCCGGCGATACTTTTAAGTTAAAAGCTCGCGAGACGATTGATGTTTGTTTCCGTTTAATCTGTCTTCTTCGTCATGTGAAATATCCAGCATAAATGTACCGCTTTCTCAAAAGGATTACCGCTACGGTGCCCTGTCCTTTTCACAAGTTACTGATAACACTTAGAGGTGGGCAAACCGTCTGGAAGAACAGATTGCATTGGAATTCAATCAACGCGAAATCGCTAAGGTGGAGCCCGGATGAGCTGAGCGCTGTGCAGAAGTAGTTAAATTCATTTTAGGAGGAAAGTATCTTTGCGATTCCATTGACGAATGACTCGCTGGCTGTTGTGAAGCCACAGTATTACTGAATATAGATTTTCGCACGTTGATCAAGCTTTTACACGTCTTTCATCGCTGAATCCCAACCACGCAACTGCGCGTTAATTAATACGTGTACCAAATTACTTGTCTATCGACAACTGGCTGTTTATTGCTGGTAACTATTGTTGTATTACACCACATATATAGCCTTTCAACTGAATGATGAAACTGTTCGATGTTCCGAATACGGAAAGAAAAAATCCCACTATTACAACTTTTTACACGCTTAAAACTAAAGTGTTGATTTAAACTGTATATTTATTTCAAAAGAAAACTGGGATCGGCGAAACTAAAGTGTTGTAAAGTGTTGGAATAACACTTTAAGTGTGTCCACATGGACTGCACTTTAAAGTGCTGTCCCTGTGGACACACTTAAAGGGTTATTGCAACACTTTACGAGTAGGTTTCGACACTTAGTTTTAAGCGTGTACTTTTGTTCGTCAGAATTTCTGTATATTTATGGAGGCCATATTAGTGTCATTGATCTACACGAGGGATAGATCTGTTCTAAGAGTTTACGGTTGGAACTTAAGTTAACCATGTGATCTAGCTTACAGAGTATATATGCAGATAGCGTGTACTACAAGCCGGACTACAAATTGACAAACAGCTTTAGAGACATTGGAAGCAAACGGAGTTATCTACTGTAACCCAATTTAGCCCTTCTTACCCTTGGTTAGGACCAGTCAGTAGACGGCGAAGTGATCGATCGGAAACTTCGTTGTGGACGACGTTCCATCAGGGAAGCAAATAAAGGATGTATTGTTGCTTAAATCGAATTTTGGTCAAAATGCCTTCCCCTGAGGATTCAACTGAGTAAAAAGCCATATGCGTTTACACACCGTATAACACATGGGTCAAGAGGTCTTGAAAAGTCGGCAAAAAATGAGCTGTGCTGATAATGAAACGAAAGGAGTAAATTAAGAGCTGACTGGGAGTATTGTTACTGTAGATTTGACAGTCCCGTTATTTCCTTGTAGGAGCACCTAATCACAATATACAATTGTGCGCTGTTACACATTCGGGCTCCTCTTGGGAAAACCTCGGCACTCAATGCATGTTAACTGTTAATTAGATTTCTAGCTCTGTCTTTGGGATTCTTTAACATCCTCGATATCAGCAGTAGTCAAAGTGATGCCATCAACAAATAAAGGTCTGCATTGGTCTTTTTATAAGTATACATTCCTTCGCGGAAATAAATATAGTTCGAGATGATTGTCCAAACATCTTGGCTGTAAAGGGCAAACTGTGCGTATATCCCGCATCTTCCACAGCAAGATTCTTAGCGCCCTAATCTATTTGTGTCCAAAATTGAATTAAAAATATTCATGAAACATAAGCTCATTTGTGAGATAGACCGAGCAGTTTTCAAATCAAAGTGCCAACAAAAAATTTATTTCTATCGCTTAGTTGATGGAATATATCTCGACCACATTATCAGGGTAACATGAATGCTTTCAAATACATGACAATCAAACGGCCTATATCTTCGGGTTGAACAGAATAAGTGGACACATGGAACAAGACAAAGATCCTACACGCATCGATCTTTTTTTACTCCTTCAAGCTTCGCGGATTGTTTATGGCGACAACTTGCTTAAATTCTGTTGGTAATTTGTTCTCAGAAAAAAAGCTGCTAAATCAGCGGCACAGAAGTGCAATACTGCAAACCTGATCTATAGCATTTGTCCGTGACCAGCGCTTCAGATAATACTTATATATTAGCAAATCACTGATTGAAGGAATGGGCATCTTCATCCATCAAGACAAAAAAGCACGTTATTTGAGCTTGATTTCTTATTGCAGGTGGGATCTTCATAACAGCTGGAGAAGAAAATATGCTTACAAATAGGCGTGACCTAAATATTCCATTGTAACATAGCTACAAAATCCACGTCCATCCACGGAGAGTCAAACTGATCTGATGTTGACTGATAAATGTGATTTTCCTGTCGCCCACCCTCTAAGGTCAAGGTGCATAAAGCGTTTGTACTTTTCGACTTGACTTGGGTCTGTGGATGAAACTGTAATGACACTGTTCTGTTTTGTATTTTCAGGACCCGAGTACTGGGGTCTGATGAATTCGGAATGGAGTCTATGCAACAAGGGAAAATATCAGTCACCCGTTAACATCAGTCCACAATTCCTTGTATTTGACCCTTCATTAACACCTTTACATGTAGATAGAAAAAAGGTAAGATAATTCGACTAGTAATCAAAGGAATTTTTACACACAGAGCACTCATCGTATCGCCATTGCTGATGTCCTACCGGAAAGGTTCAATAAAATGGAAGTGTAAATACCGGGCTTTTTTTAGGTTATTCACCAAGCACATATGAGAACATCTAACAAATATTCGCCTGAGGTACGAAGCCAGTTGTGAACGTTTTGTCGTTGTAATTCGTCATTCGTAACTTCGCAACTGTAACACCACGTTATTTTTTTTCGTGTTGATCCCGTAGTTCCGTTAATCAGCCTTGTATGTAAATGTATCTCAACGGTCTTTGCTCATGATTGTGGCGAGCTTGCTTATTCGCGCGACTGTATTTAAGCTGCATGGGAAGTCTATTTCCCAGAGGGGAAGTTAGTGTCCAAATTTGCTCGTCCCTTTCCCAATTGCTTTGCGAGGTTATTGATTAAACTCCTGGATTGCGAACGGACGTTTACCTCGACGGTTCTATAGTTCTTAAGAGTCACGATTGAGTTGTCAATTCGCAGCTTATAGAAACACTAAGCTAGTGAACAACATGGAATATAACGTGTATATATCAAGTAATATCAGCTATTTGAAACACAAATTACCTAACTCATTAATGTTTGTACATTCGACTTTAAGCCATATCTCGTACATCTGGAATTTATCCACTGTATAGATAACGTTCATATCCGTTTCATTTGGTAAAGTATCATTTTCTCAAGCCTAGATGAAATAGTGTAATTTAACTTCACAATTGGGGGGAGTCGGGGCGCCGCGCCCTAAGAAATAAGGGAAAGATGGTAAATAGCATCGTACGCGATTTTCTTGTGATCATATGATGCTCCAGTAACTTATTTTGGTATTTACCTAGCAAGCGGAATTGCAGGGTTCAGCATAAATCTGCGTAACATGGCTCAAGGAATTGACCAGTTACCTTCAAGAACACATCGATAAACCATTATTATATAAAGATAAGATCGTTTATAAATACAAAACAAAGAACGTTATCTCGCGAGGAGCTATTGTCACCGACTATGTGCAATATTGATAGTGCTAGTGCATAACAAACATGACATATTAAATATAAACGCGTAATAAAATTGTAAAAACGGATTACCGCTATATACGATCATACACGTTGTAAAGGACGGGGATTATGGCCTACCGTGATGTGCACCATCGAAACCTCTAACGTACACGTTGTAAAGGTCGGGGATGATGGCCTACCGTGATGTACACCATCGAAACCTCTAACTTTCCAATTCAGGTGATTATTTGTTTGTACAAGAAATAGAGAGCCGTCATCCTGTTAACGGCTCCCATGGATGCATCCACAAATACACTTTGAATTCAACCCAGCTATACGAATACAAAGACAGCTTGGAATCGTTGGAAACAAGCTTAAACCCATCATTATAAATAATCCTTTTCGTGTCTGTCTGTCTGTCTTTTAACGGATTACTCCGAACTGGAAAATTAAGACTAAGCTTGATAGGCTTACCCCAGTATGATGCCCTTACGACTTTATTTTTCACTTTGACGAACTGGGGCCAAACTCGGAAACTGGGACCAAACTTGACACGCTGTACTAACGGCACATTAGGGAATGTCCTGATGGCCTGGTTTTCATTCGAAAGGATGCCATTCATGATCTGAATTTGTAAATGTAATAAGTGATGAAATGAATAAGAAATTACCAAAAAAATCTGTAGCACTCTGTTCTGGATATAATAACAAGCAGAGACGGATGAAAAAGCCATGGTGGAATAGTTATCTAACAGAACAATGGAATGACTTGTGTTATGCAGAAAAGAACTGGCGCAAGTACAGAAGTAAAGAACATGCTTGTGATAAAAAAACCATATTTGTGAAGAAAAGGAAATATTTTGACCGATGTGTACAGAGTGCCAAGATGCAGAAGGAAATTTTGAGTATGCAGGTTGATAATACAAGGCAATTTTGGAAAGAAATGGGAAAGGTAGGGGTGGGAAATGAACGAAATAAAGGTATCCCTATGGAAATTATAGCGGACGATGGAACTGTTTGTGATGAACCGGAAGTGGTGCTGAATAGATGGAGAGATGAATTTGAAGGGCTTTTAAATTTTAATAAGTATACTACAGATATTTTGCAAGACTGATAAATTTTGTGAAATTAAGAAATCTGGAAAGTTCGAAATGCATGAAGATGTTATTAGTATAGATGAAGTTTATTCGGCGATTGGTGATCAATGCTAAATCGGGTAAAGCTTGCGGGCCCGACAATTTACCTTTAGAAGTGTTAAAATCCGATACAGTGGTTAATGTTTTGTGCAGACTGTTTAATGTATGTTACCGTAATGAAGTTATCCCTAGTGTGTGGAAAAGGGGAATAATTAAACCAATCCCCAAGTCCAGTACCAGTGACCCTCGTGACCCTTTGTCGTACAGAGGTATCACCCTGGCTCCAGTCGCCTATAAATTGTTCTGTTCGATATTGAATGCGAGACTGCTAGAATGGGTGGAGAAAAATGATGTTTTGTGTGATGAGCAAAATGGATTTAGGGCTGGGCGTAGTACTATTGATCACGTTCAGTCGTTGACATCCATAGTAGAAAGTCGTAAAAAGAAGAAATTGTCTACATTTACAGCTTTTATTGACTTTTCGAAAGCATATGACTCGGTGGATCGCCACTTGTTAGTGGAAAAGTTGGAAAAACTAGGGATTGGGTGTAAAATGTCAAATTTGATTGGAGCCATATATAAGGGAGTGTACTGCTGTGTGAGGTTAAACGGTTTTGAAACGGATTGGTTTCAGGTAAAACGGTGTGTGAAGCAAGGGCGTGTCCTCTCACCATTACTGTTCAATTTATACGTTAATGACCTGGCATTGTATTTGAAGAGCTTCCAACAGGGTATTGATATCGACGGTGAAAATATGTGTATGTTGTTGTATGCCGATGATATAGTTTTAATAGCAGACAATATTGGTGGTTTAGATATTCTACTAAATGGTCTAGCAAAGCGGTGTGAAAGAAATCATCTCTCGGTAAATTCTCGAAAAACTGAAGTAGTGCATTTTAGAAATCCATCTGTGAGCCGTACCAGTCATGTGTTTAAATGTGGTGAACAAGAAATAGAGGTTACGAATCGATACATGTACTTAGGACTACTGGTGACCGAATTTTTAGATTACAATTTAATGGCGAAGTGTGTCGCCCAGTCCGCAGGAAGAGCCTTAGGCTTGGCTATTGCAAAATGTAAAAGTTTTGGTGGGGTCCCATATCAGGTATTTAGTAAGCTGTATGACAGTCTGGTCATCCCTGTAATTACATATGGTGCAACCATTTGGGGCACCACTGAAATTTCCCACATAAATGCAGTCCAGAATAGGGCAGCGAGGTTCTTCCTGGGTGTGGGCAGATATTCGCCAAACGCGGCGGCAAACGGGGACATGGGTTGGCTGAACATACATGTATTAGATGTTGGAAGGTGGTTGTGAGCCAATGGGTTAGGTGTACGGCTATGTCTGTCAACAGACTGAACTGGAAAATATTCAAGTGGGCTGACAATCAGGCTATGTCTAGCTGTAGAAATTGGAACCACAGGGTGGTCAAACTATTTAAAGAATTAAGTTGTGTGCAATTTGCCAACACTAGCGTGAGGTATAGCAAACAGTTTGTGTTATCAGAAGTAGAAGATAAATTAATAAAAGGGTCTGTCCTAAAGTGAAAAAAGACCGTAGGTAAATATACCGGTAAACTCCAAACCTATAGGCATTTTAAGTCTGAGTTCCATGTTGAACCGTACGTGAAATTAGTAATGCCAAAGAAGCACCGAAGTGCCATGGCGAAACTCCGAATGGGAGTAGCACCAATCAAAATAGAAACAGGCAGGTATGAAAATTTAGCTGTGGAAAACCGGTTGTGCCCTATATGCCAAAATGTGGTGGAAACTGAGGTACATGTACTTACAGAATGCCCCGCCTATGGTCATCTTCGGTACGATTTACTGTTCGAAATGCATGCCACGTTAGGGGATAATATATGTGATATGTCCAATAGTCAAATGATGTATGCCATGCTATCCAACGAAAGTTTAATTCGTATTTGTGCCAAAACCTGCCATCTTGTATTAGAAAGACGTAGGAAACTACTTTATATGTAAAAATGGGTGTTTTTTAGGTACTTTTTCTCTTTTATGATTGTATTTTACGTAAGACCGTCTCTCATAACTCTGTATAGAGTGGTGTTTGTACATTCTAACTTTTATGTATGTTTTATCATGTGATGTGCAGACAGTGAGACGTAAATAAATAAACTATCTATCATGATCAGCTTGACAGTGATGCGATGTCACCAATGTCTGTGAGACGCCCACTCCGTCATCGCCTGTCCCAACGTTTAGGTCTACAGATTAGAAATCCAAACATATTTTCACATTGTGTCCCGATGCGTATTGCCAATGATAAGAAGTTAACGAATTGAACATCCTGATTTCTGGCTGCCATAATTGAAAACTACTGAATGATTCCTACTCACAAGAAAGAAACTTGTTTATTTTATTTCCATCTTATGACTTTCGATTATTGAAAAGGAGGAGGACTGAATACTGGCTGTCGGATCTGGGTTCATACTCCGTGTAAGAATCGTGAGGCAATGCATACAAGATATAAGTCTGGGGACAACATGGGTCTGAACTTGAGACTTTTCAGCTGCACAAAGACGCTGAAAATAGTTTCCTGCATGAAGTATCTACCCGGATTTGAGATATATACTTGGGATATCGATAGTAAAGTCTGCATTACAACGGAATTTAGCTTCTTTAACTGCACCCCCCTCCCCCCACGCACGCAACCGGTGCGGTTAAAGAATGAGAGTAATAAATGTTTTAGAGCATAACCTGAAAAACGTGGAGTGGTTGGGCTTCGGTGGATAATACATGGATGGGTTGTGATGGATTGATTGTTCCGTGTTAAATAGCGGTCGTAAGGGTAAAAGGGTTATAATGCTTGAAAGGGTTGCATGTTACCTGATTACATAATAGTTTCTGTTTCGGGTAAATCAAGCTGTTTCCAATGCCGCCGTGTTTTCAACTTTGTAGGTTAGCGCTAAAGTGATCAACAGTGGCCACGACCTGAATATACGATTGGACGACGATAACCACGTGTCCATGCATGGCGGACCACTGGCATATAAATATAGAATATATGAGTTGAAAGTTCATTTTGGTAGTGATGAGTTCAAAGGATCTGAACACACTATTGCCGGAAAGTCCTTTCCAGTAGAGGTACATTTCTATTCTTTTTCTATTGTTCGACAAGCACATGATTAGAAAGCAATAGTCAACTATTTCAGTTAACTTTATTCTAATGAAATTGAATACTAAAGTAGCTAATTCTCATTATGCTTGTTTATAACGCTAATATGTCTAGCAGAAAGAATTGAAAAGGAATGGAGCATGGCTGTGGAACTAAAGGCCCTCCGAGTGAGTTGAAACGAGAGCTGTGAAGAAAGTATGCCATTAATACGAGAACCTCAAAAATAAAATTGTGACAGCGTACACATATCTGTTTCTTAGTCCGGTTGACCTTATCAATATTTGGGTGTCGTCTTTATTTCTTTTCTGCTTTCAGATCCAATTTTTAGCTTTCAATGAGGATCTATACACAAACATATCAGGAGCAGGTAATTCTCCTCATGGCCTTGCTGTGCTGTCGGTATTTGCACAGGTAACTGATTGCTTCTTTCCCGTCTGTGTTACTCATTTTGGTATTTCTTAGGCCTTTCTATATGCGAAATGCATAAAACATCACACATATCAGTAATATGACTGTGACCTCATGATCTCTTGTCGACGTGATTTGCGAGGTTTTTTTTATTCAGTTGTATTATTCACATTCCTCTATGTTGGCGCCAATAGTGTCAGTCTTTCGATTATTGGGATTGCTAAATGCATACAATATTTGTATACGAGATACGTTTGTGGCATCGTCCTGTCGACGAATTTAAGAACTGTTGTAAGCGTTTCTCTTCTTATAAATCACCCCCTTCTATGAGAGTTTTTATCCTATTTATTTCCATTTTCACAAAAGACACCAATATATGGGGATTCATATTAGTTAAATTCGTTTTGGAATGCCTTAATTATCGCAAACTCGACGATGGATATAAATAAATTAAAAAAATGTGTGTCGTATGACAGATAATGGTTTAAACTGATCTGAAATCCCTATACATTGGTGTCTGATGCATGACCAAAATTGGGTCAAAATTGTAGTGGAAATGGAGAATAAAAAATCGCCCAAAAGGAGACCCGTTTCGCGCCCTGCTTTATATTATTGGCCCTCCTGGACGTGCTATATAGCTGAAATATTGCTGAACGCGACGTTAAACCTGAATTCTCTCTTTCTCTCTCTTGCTAATCTAAAAATGACATGATTTTTAGGGCGTTATACTTTTTATTGGTCCAATATCAACAATTAGCAGCTCAACAGTCATATGGGGCACAATAGTCCAAAGGGCCCGAGAGCCGCCAATGGTCCAATGGACCCGAGGGCGGTTAATTATTGATGGGTGATGGATAATAAAAGTATAACATCCGGACAAAATCATGTTATTACTATTATTGCCAGTTTCAAAACGGTTCTTCATTGAGTTCGCTCGATTGTGAAAGTGAATGCAAGTCACATCTGAGTTAAAAGTCCAGTGTCGGGACAATATTCAGCAGAAGTTCGTCAATATCGGCCGGCTGCCTGCCATCTTTTTCTATCAGACTGATATGAGGTTTAATGATACGCTGAAAGTAGGGATATCTTACAGAGAACGTCCAGGCAACTGGTAATAATATTTCACGGGAACAATGTCTATTAATTATTGGCGGTGGGTTATCATAGATGACGGGTACTAAATATCTATTTGGACTGAATATCATATGGAACAATGAATAATTCAAAATATGTACTGCAGCTGCAAGAATTGAGAAACGGGAATTGTACGTGATTACGTCGATTTTATTTTTATTTTCATGCTTTGAAGAAACAAACGAAGTGAAAAGAGCATTCATTTTTACAGGCTTCAAACGGGCCAATGGAAATATAGCATATTATATCATGCATCCATAACAAGTCCGAACTAAATGATTGCAGGTTTTCTCTCGTATGTGGTTGCGATATGGTATATTTGATTTTTACTTGCAGATAAATAGTAGTGTAGCTGGAGAGTTTAGTGCAATTTCGAAAGTAGTTAAGAAAGTTCGATATAAAGGTAAGTACATTCCTGTCATAAAATACACATTCACACTAAATTAACAAACCAGATCGAGTGCCATGTTCTATTGTCGGAATCACAGTTTCAATGGTGCTTGTACTTCAAAGAATCGCTTGAAAAGATCGTTCGCGATTCAACCGCGTGTTGTGTTTTTTTTTTCAAAACAAACGATTGATTCGCCATCGCTCTTCTCTTCTGTTTGGAAGCTTGATATAATCATGATATTATAAATCGTGAAATATGTCCTTCAGCTGATTTTTTAAGCACTACATGTACATAGGTAATATGGAGTTTGCGCAAACGCAACATTATCCATAACACAGACTGACATGGGCCATGTAACAATCCTCCTCGTATTGTAAAGAGAATAACGCAATTACAAGCGTCTAGTCCGTCATTCATAATTCAGCCGTCGTCCGTTAGAGAATATCCGCGTCCATAATCCAAAGACCTATTCCATATTCCATATAACAGTATTAGCACCAAATTCAAAAAGACAATCATAGTATACATAAACATAGGCTTGTTTCCTGCAAGAGAGAAGCGGTCAACAGTTTTCAATGATGCCGGCAAGACATCATGATGTTCCAAAGATATCAAATCCGTATCGCTGATCAGTATTCTTAATCCATAATATTCGTTGTAAAGTCGTCGTCTAAAGAATGATGTATCTCAGTCACGCTTTGATTGTGTCTGTTCATATGAGTACCATGAGGATCTTGAAGTACATGGGTTCATACGGCCCCTAGCCCCGGGTTAAGCGGAATTAGACACAAGTTACGAAACGTAGCGCCATGGATCTTGCACGCTACGTTCGTATTTTGCTATCAGCATGCGATATGTATTGCCAAATTTGAGTGGAGGCGCTTGGTGGAATAGCCCTGTTTTATAAGTTTCTGCAACAATGTTTTGTGACGTTGATTAAAATCGTCACATTTAACACAGGATCTAGCAAATGCTACTAAGCGAGATATGTATACGCCATATGCAGGTCCCAGGTGGTCTAGAATGTCTCGCGATTGGCGACACCCAGTCACAGATAAACTATTTTAAAAACACAACAAATAAGTTGATTATTTTTTTCGAACTCACTACGCGAATGTCTTCTAGATTCAGGTAAATGAGTGCTATTACAGAACATGTCATACGTGTACCTTTTCGTCCGTTTCATATATACTTAGTTGAAATGCCAACATTTGAAAAGCAATCTGCCGGAGTCATTTTATCGTATAAACACTCTGTGTGTTTCAGGTGACGCACAGAAACTGAAGGCACTTCACATTGGCCGCCTTCTGCCAGATACACAGTTTTATATGACCTATGACGGGTCTATCACATTCCCTCCGTGCCATGAGGTGGTCACGTGGATCATCATGAATCGACCAATCACCATTACCAAAAAACAGGTGCGGTGAAATGATTCAAAAGGCAATTTTATAATAATGATCAATGAATTGCTTAATAATCCTAGCTGTATTCTCAACTTTATATTCACAAATCACCCGATCGTACAATTCCAATGCTCGAACAACGTGCACATTATAATCCATTGATGCCACAGATGAGTTTGAGTAATAGTAGTTAAAAGCAACATATCACGTAATATATATATAACTCGACAGGATCGGGGTTACCGATTTAAGGATGTCCGCTGCTGGTAAATCAAAGTAATTAACTTTTTGAATAATATGTGTTATTGCATTCATAATTGTGTAATATAAAGCAAAACAACGAAAAAATATAGTTTGGTGTGCGTTTTGTAGCTGTAGGCAAGGTTAAGTGGACTGACCCATGCTCTATTTGATAACCCAGAAAACATACGAAATAGCCCTAGTTTTGAAGCATATTCATGAAAAATTCATATAAATAGTATTTAACTTTTTCTTATATTCTAATTGTTTGCAGATAATCACAATGTCTATCAAAATTTATCAAATTGGGTGGATGTTGCTGAGCCAAATTCCCAGCTAGAAGGCTTTTCAAGGAAATCCCTCATTCTTAACCTTTGAAAGGGAGAAAACCTAATAGGAAAAAACAAGCAAAATGGTCGCCAAAGCCAAAAATCACCAGCGGACATCCTTAAGTACAGAATATCTAGCCATATAACTCATTTATTTTTTATTTATTTATTCATTGAAATATTGTTATTATAAAATGGGTGAGACGGAAGACTGATTTCCATTGTTTGTTTTTTTACAGCTTAGTATCTTACGCACCTTAAAGCAAGTGGAGAGAGGTGGTCTAGAATTTCTAATGGAGAATAACTTTAGGAAGACTGTGCCTTTAAGCAACAGAACTATTAGAACGAATATAAAATACCATAGTCGGGTAAGTGAAACATTTGGGATTATCTTACTGAGGAATTAGCGCGCTAGTCCCTGATAGATCAGTCCTGATCGATATGTAGGGATCGGTTTACTTTTCTATATTACTATATCTCATTAATATGCCCCTGGATTTCTATATTCCTCACGGTGAAATCATTAAATCCAGAAATTGCATGGTTCGGATTGTTTCACGCATGTAATATGACGGGCATAGTTGGAGCTCCCAAGTCATCTTCGCGGGTTTGAATGACTTCGATATCGACAGCAGCCATATTACGGAAAAGAGAGGGAGAGGATTATATTTACTGTTGCGCGGAGCAATATTTCAGCTATATAATGACAATCAAATAGTACTCTAAGTACGTTAACAAGGAACATCAACAATCCAACATCAGTCTAAAAGTCATAAACATATCAAATTGATAGAACTGTTACATACATTAAAACTTATTAACTAGCCGATTTCTCTCAAATAACTTAGAATCAAATCCTCTCTCACCCGACTAAAAACTAGCTGCTCGGTAAAAAGAATCTCTTCCAACCTTACAATCTATACAGTTAATCAAAATATGTTTAACTGTGAGTTTCGCATGGCATGGAATATACATCGGGACTGATTTATTTTTTAGTTATGTTCGTGAGTCAGCCGTGAATGACCGACGGAGCAATAATCTTATATACCAGTATACTATCAGACCACAACACAATAATTCGAAAATTCGAGTATTTAGAGTTATAATTGAATATAAATATTAATACATGTGCTCACTGGCACTATAAACTTTGAATGAGAACACTCTTTATGTTTACATCAGTTTCGAAAGTTTCTGCGACAGGGCCAGCGACTATCAGCTGACCATGAAATGGCGATTGCAATTTAGAATTCTTCATCCTTTATTAATATAAAGAAAAAAACAGTCGCACAATTTTTCTTCAAACAAAATATTCAGCTTCACCTGTATGAGCGCATATTTTAGGGGAAATAACTTCATGAGCAGCTGTCTGGGCTGAAAGAAATCTAGTATCGGGAACCGATTTAAACTTCCTTTAAACTAATCGATAGGTATGTACAAACACAAGCAACAATGTTGGCCAATTCTAAGTGATGGCTTTTGCCGTAAGCCGTCCGAAATTTAATGTACTTGCCATTATGCCATTATCATTACGTTATTAGAATGATCAAGCTTTTATTCTGTTTATTGAAAGACTTTTAAGAAAACAACTGAGAAAATAGTTGAGATTCGAAAATAGTAATCATAACTTTCCATTCAGAAATTAAAATTAACTATTATTCCATCACTATAACTATGACTATTCCAAATGTTCTCGTCTTTCGAAAGTTTTTTTTGTTATTATTCTTCCGAATATGCTGAATTAGAAGTGTTTGGATTTTTTAAAAGTTGATACTTACGCATTTGCTCGTCAGGTGTAGGCATTTATGTTATGTAAATTATTACCATTTAGGCGAGTTTAGACAGGAATAGAATCTTCATGATTTATAACGGCATTTATTAGTTTTGGGACCAGCTAGCCGTAATGATTAGATATATTGTGTCATAACCCCCATGTTTTCTGCCAATTACAAGCGTCTGGTCCGTCATTCATAATTCAGCCGTCGTCCATTAGAGAATATCCGCGTCCATAATCCAAAGACCTATTCCATATTCCATATAACAGTATTAGCACCAAATTCAAAAAGACAATCATAGTATACATAAACATGGGCTTGTTTCCTGCAAGAGAGAAGCGGTCAACAGTTTTCAATGATGCCGGCAAGACATCATGATGTTCCGTATCGAATACCATATCGCCTATGCATTCAGATGTAGATAAATCAACTGGACTGTTTTTGCAGTACTGAGTTTTTGTTTACTCGTATTTGATATGTCCCTTATCGCGATATATATTTTCAGAAAGAAGAGGAATGTTCAAGGCTTAAGAAAACAAAATACGAAGGTATGGATCACAAGAATCTTTACAGCTGAATTTATCGGGCTGCTATATTTGGTGGCATCTCGTAGAGAGCGATTATGTCCGATGCCACATTAATCCTACCAGGCCTGGAGGGATTATGGCTCCCCTACCAAACTATCTGCCCTATCTTCGGAACGACAAAGAATTGACAGCTGAGGCTCCGTAACTTTTTAGTTTATTGTACTGGAGTCATTTGAGCCTATTTGCATTACCACTCGAGCAGACGATCATAGGAAAATTCAAAATGACGGCCGTTTTGTCGTGATGTTTTCGTCATGTTTCTTCAGAATTCCGGCTGTTCTGCGTGGAAAAGTGGACAAAAACTATTTTATTTCACATCAGATTATTATTTACTAATTCATCATAGAATTTTTGCGTAAAAAATTCGAAAGATCTCATCGCAAAATGCCTTTTTTTAAAATGACGTCATCAAAGCGGCCATGTTAGACTTTTTTTACATTTTCTGGTAGAGTTTGACCCAAGGTATAATGTGGTAAGTTTCAGCATTCTAGCTCAAGTGATAAACAAAATATTTAGCAGGGCCGAATTCCCCTCAGGCCTGGACAGGTCTCAAATAGCCCGTGTCAGATAAGGTCAGCCAGAGCTACAATGTCTGATGTCATTTCAACATCAGCTGATATATTATTTCTGGGATATTTTCCCACTGGTTTTGTATCCATGGACTACGACACGTACGTCTCGTTCACTCTGCACATAGCTACTATATCTAGTGCTAATTTTGGTTCGAACACCATGTCTTTAGTCATCCTCCTACCATGCACGCACTGTCAGTTTGGACTTTCCCTTTTTGCGAACCTGATCACTTTTGTTGTATTTTCCATTTTCAGTAAATGAAAGATTCCGCCATTAGTCCATTAAAGCGATACAACTCGTGAGTATAACTTTCAGAGTTTCAGATTTAACCATGACAAGCCCAGAAATATTATTTTCTACCATAATTCACGTGAGTCTAGAATAATCTTTCAGAGTTACATCTCAGAATTTGGAAGAGTAAACTGAGTTAGAAGAATATTTTTAGGAATAAGTGTTTTTGTATTTAAAATAAAGCGATGTTTCAATTAATACTGTATCCGTGCGTGTTATCGTATTTTTCAAAATCGGGCGATGATTTTCAGAATAAGCTGCTGACAAGTACCATCATCACGCTTGGTCATGATACTTTTCTTCTGGTTAATTCTAGAATAGCGGAGAAACAACAACAACAATGGACTTTATAAAAGTAACAGTGCATCGCGGAATATGTTCCAGATATACATCACTCGAATATCTATTATTGATCAATTCAAATATTCAAAAAGAAACCCTGGAATTTCATTATCCCGTGAAAAAATACTGGAAGAAAATTCAGCTAATCTTAGAGTTTATGTAAGGTACGTTCAGTTTGTGTGCCAATTCAATAAAAAGTGAAAATTTATCCATAGATTAAAATTATCATTGTATACAGATTAACTTTTCCGCATTAAATTTTAATTATCAGTTTTGCTTTTCCAAGAATATTTTCAGATTTTGAAGAGAAGTGCTGTGAAATGAAGTAGGATTCGACACCTGAAAATATTGAGGTGGGAATAAGTACATTTTGGCATGCCTATAATCCTGATTTTAATATACTGAAATTATATATAATTGAGTATAACTATAGTTAATTTGATTATGATTTTATCTTTATTATATACATTAAATAGATGTTTAATGACAAAAAACTTATATTAACCATACCCGTATTATGGGGATATACTTATCTTAGCAGAACTCAGAAACTGATGCTGGGGGTAATCGAGCCCTCAGTTTTCCTCTATTAGACAGATTTAACGAATCTGGTAGGCAAACGAACGTGTTTTTTTTTTGGTATAAGATGAATCACAAGTTCGTTTTAAAACCAAATATCAAGTCAACTTCGCGGGAAAACGTCTACGCTTATTCAAAGTCACACAGGCAGAACATCTGGTAATATAAATATAGAACAATGTTAAATTATTCGAAGACGGCATTTGCTCACTGGAGCTGGTTGCGTGCGATGTTCATCTGTGAAGGAAGCCGTCAAGAACGCATACCACACAACACTTGACTGAGCAGGAAATCGGTATTATTCATGACAATTTAATCTGGAAAATGAAAAATAGATTATAGTATATTCAACTAGATCTCTCTTTTCCAATTTCAGGAGTAAATTAAGTGGACCTGTAGAGACAGCTGACTGTGATATCAATACACTAGTGCTTCCATGGCTGATGACGGAGAAAACCCACAATATATGTCTCCATAAGGGCCATTACAACTAGACTACACTGCTGGAGGTGAAACCAGGATGCCAACGCCTTGGAATTCGTTTGAATATTACGAACATTTAATGTGAATGGAGTCCATCATTGATTGTGGGATTTTATGTAGCCACCAAGAACCAAATATAGATATTCAGTTTACTTGACGTGTTGGACAGGATATTTACCTATATAATCCAACAGCCAAAAACAGCGTACCGTCCACTGGGTGTGAATGTCCCAGCTCGCTTGAAATAATCGAAAACTTGCATCGTAATTTGGACTGGAAATCAAGATCGCGTGACTAGGAATTGAAAATCCCAATTCTCGTTATATCGAATTAACTCGTTGTTCTCCTCAAGCAAACTGTGTGACAAGGCGTGAAAGTACAATCTTGCACAGGCCCATATGCGAGTTCAGACATGCAGCACCTATCGACATCTGGGACTGCATATGTTGCTGAAGGTTCTAGCGTGCTTGATCAGCCCAAATAATTAAGCTTTGAATGTAAGCTTGAATTTGATTGAATGTATGTTCGTTATTAGGTAACATCATTCTGAACTGTGCAATTGACTTTTGATGACAACGACTATTCTGTGAGTTCATTAAAGACGAGACATATCAAGTTATACACAACTATAGACGGATTAGACGTGCCGTCACAAACCACCATATAGTTATAGGGCTCAGTCGAACAGTTTCTCCTTCAGCCCGTTTTAGTCCATTTTATTTATCGACATCTTATACATACATCGATTCGTTAGACTAACAAGGTTATTTTCAGGAAAAACAACGAAAGACGACCACGTCCATGAATTGTACCAACGTGGTGGTGGCTATATGAATTCAGATGTCAGCCCACTAACATCTACGTTCGTGATCGCAAGTGACCTACATTTAATCGTCCGATTTCTGCTTCACCACTGTCGATGAATGTTGAACGCCTCATCCATTTGGAAGTGTTTGTAAGTTCACCAGGTTTAATAGAAGGTACTCTACTTGGTTAACATTCTGAGAATATATACCGTTAGTTTGACTTTCACGTCCCAAAAGGGGAGAAAGAGAACGAAACATTGCACAGTATCGCATTGTATGGACGGACAGAAGGCAAAACTACGGGCCTTGAAGGAAACAAATTCTGATTCCTTTCTTCCGAAAGTTGCTCTGTAGTAATTATCAACCCCATTTGAACTAACATGGACTAAGCTGATGCTGAGGCAGCCAATCCCAACCGAGGTTTCAATAATTGCGCAGTGCAATTGGTTGGCTGTTTATTTTCGTTTACTGAAACGTCTCTGTTCCCATTTGAGCTAACGGATAACTGTAAGATTAATTTATAACGGTTATATTATTGAACGCATTTATCAAATCATTAAACTCGTGCCTATTCTATTGTAATATCAAGACGAGCCGAAGCCTCTAATTCCAGTTCATAAAGTGAGAGAAATGACAGAAGAAAGTATCAACCTGATATAACAATATATCATATTCTATCAGTACTGTCTCAAGTGTGTATAATTGTTGAGTCAAATCTTTGCTGACACATGCGAGACAAACTATCCTAAAATTTGAGAATATATTTTATTATTGTTAAATATGCTTCCATTCTGTCGTAATGCATTTCAAGATGGTTGAGATATAAAAGCAAATCTCTTCTCGGTATGACCGATTCTAAACGATACTGAGGTTATAAATTGCACATAGACTCTGGTAATAGCATCTGGACCATACTCAGATAGACATGTGATAGCTAGACCACATTACAATTGAAAGCATTGTTCTGAAGAAATCAAGGTTTACTCGATCTGAATATTTCTTATACTGAGGTCACAATAAGAGGTGATATAAGCTTGTTTGCAATGAAACAATTGGAGCGATATACAAGAGATGGGGAAAATTGAGGTCTGGCGACTAAAAAGCAACCATATCATCTTGAGACCGAGGAACCGTCTTGACATGTTTGTTGAAGTGAAGGAACAAAAGCAACACAACGAAGAGTTGCTCCTCATGCTAAACACATTTGAGCGCACATGCGTGACACCTAAACTTCTTCGCTAGCATCAGACGCTCTTGCCAGAAACATAATTTGTAAAAAAAAAAGTACAATAAAAGTTGCACTTTCTGTGTATCGCATATGAATCACATGTGCATCTCATATGAAATTCAAATGGTGTACACAGGTGGGATATTACATATGTGATACATATGATTACATATGTGATACATATGATTCACATGCGTGACACGCGTAAATCTTCCCACATATCATTCACGTGAGATCTAATTTGCCTGTGTAGCTTGCAAGGCCGAAAGGAACAATTTGGCTTTGAAGTTCACAGTCATTGAAATAAGGTCGTGTATTCTCGAAAGAAAAATGTCGATGGTTTAAGAAGATCATACCTTTTTAACATTATGCTGATGTCGTATCCATAACTTTTATATTTTAGCTGCTCTTGATCAGACTTGATCAAACTGTGTTACATGTGAAAGTGAATAAATGGATTTTACTCAAGTTTACGAGTTTTTTTCATTCAGCTTGGGGAAGGAAATATAGGATAGTAACCTTATCACCAATAACAATAGCTAGGCTAAGTTCTGACCTGGGATAAACATACCATATGCATTTTTTTTTTGAAAAATCCATTCCATAGCATTTTTCAAGAAGTTATAACCACACCTGGCAGAAATGGCTAGATTGTTCGGAACTAGGATGGCACAGATATTTTTAGACGTGTCGCTCGCTCGACTCGTGCTGGATACTTTTTTGAATAGCAAATGACTTGTTGAAGTGCATATAGTTTTGTCAGCATCGTACTGCCCGAGTGTTATCGGATTTGGCTAGTCACGGCTATGTGGTAACTGACAGTCAATTAACATCGAAGGCCCCCGAGAGTTCCAAGGAAATCCTGTTCGACGTGCTCCTGATTTCGGCACGTTAGTCGATGGAAACTGCCCGAGGACAAACAGCAATTATGAGTGAACGTGGCAAAGATCTGGTAACATCGTTTCCCTTGTTTGCTCAAGCGAAACTCGGAAGAGCCGCAAGATGTCCTTCTTAAGCCAGCGCAGACTTTGGCGGGAAGTCGTGTCACGTTAGTCAATATCCCCCTGTTTACTGAGGAAAAAGTCGAATATTGGAATATTCACAAGTCCGTTATACACTCCGGAGCAGACACTGCTACCCGGTGTTAGTCTCACTATGGCCCATGGGGATGCAGCTATTTCTTCCCGCAAATTTACTTTCTAAAAATAAAGAGTGCGTGCCTAGGAATATGGCAAGGGGCATTAGAGTCAAAAAGTGCTTCATAACGTTTGATTATACGATCAAAAGGCTACACTGGCAGTTATCCGAGGATATTATATATGCCCCCGTGGCATTGTTATAACGAGACGCCATTGAGTGCGCCCAGCCGGAGACTACCATTTCCCAATTTACCAAGCGTGGAGATGCACTTTGCAGGCAGGCCTCGATCAACTTGTATGCATTTTACCACATGGGTTTGTTAACTTGGACTTTGGCAATATAATGCCATTATTTTTTGTGTGATGTTTTGGATTGAATCTCGCATACTACCTCATCATCCGCATTGTGCGTCCACATTGGGGCAGGTACACCATACAGGGATGACGTTGATCAGTGTGGTATATTGCTTACTCCATTGTCGGCGGCTGGATGGAAGAGTTGAATATTCGATTCACATTTAGGGGAACTATACAGTACTGGCGTTCTTGTATCTCAGTTATGCTTTTATTGTAGATGTCCAAGTGGACACTTGAATGGCATGTACAGAATTACAGACCAATAAATCTCTTCCAAGTCCGATAAGAGATTCGGTGTACTTAATCAATTAGTGTTTGTCTGTCAAGATCCATCTACATGTAGTGTTCTCCAGAGGTGATAGTCCCCTCCACGGGCTTCTCCCTCGGGGACTATCGCTTTCTACTGTCCTGTGGAAACATGTTGCAAGTTCTCCTGGTGTGAAAATCCTAAAACAAGTTACTTCATCTGCGTTTACTCATTTCAACAATACTTATTATTAATAATATTGTAAGCTTCAGCCGTCTTCCAGATAATCGTACACCTGGTAAGAATCCACACAAGTCGTGAGTGAAGTGCAATAATAATAATAAACTGGTTTTATTCTTGTATATTCTGTATCCACATGATCCAGTATAAATCAGCAAATGAAATCTCATTCGATGGCGATGGTATAGCAACTAGTATGGATTTGAACAATGGTATAACCGGGGTACTCTAGTATCAGCCTATATCAATAGCTTCATATGATATAGGCTATAGGCCAGGCTGTGAGTATGGTGGGATATGGCAGCCAAATATACAATACATGTACATCCATATATAATCCTTCAGTGTAAAGTATACAGATTGTAATGCCCCATACTTTATTATGTCCAGACCTATTCTGTATGAAATGAATGCTATAGTATGGGAGCACACCTTTTCAATTGTACGTGTTCACACGTCGGCGGCTGACTGTCATATGCCAAATATACTGGAGCGGACGTATTTATACCCTCTGGTCACGTGACCTATACGGACCAGTACTGCACTAAAATGGCTTATATCTGATAAACAGTTAACCAACAGACATAGAAACTACTTATTTATGCAACCATATACTTCAAATTTTTAGAATTAATAAGTAACTTTACATGACAAATGCACAATAATGAAAGCTGAGGCGAAATATGCAGTGGCAACTGAGTGGCCATTGAATCTAGCTGGCGCCGTACAGGTTCACTCGTGATAAGATGTATAATGAATTATATCGGGACAAATATGCACCTGACAGCCACAAAATGTGTTAATCTAATAAGTATGATTATCGTAGATAATAAAATAGCAACTAACTATACTAACTTCATTGGGAAATTCTTCAAACTGACGTGAAATAGACAAGTGGTCTAAAGAATTTCTTGTCCAAGCCGACTCGACACGAAGTGCAAAGCGGTCAGCACCAAGAAAATAGTTCCTCAGGTACAGGCAAAAAGAGACGTATATTACTACTAATACAGCTATAAAAACGTCATGAAATATAACATGAATTACTTCATATCTCGATAATCAAATATCCAACAGCAAAACTTAGCAAAATATAAATGTACACCAGGCGACCTTGACGAAGGTCGCATAGTAAACAGCGGGGACACAAAATGGCGATCTCGGGCGAGGAGAGATTGAATCGTCCAGAAACTACACGGGTTATTTATAGGGCTATACCACCATGACATCAGTAAATATACATAATGTATTTATTAATTATTGTCACCATTCATGATGATAAAGAGTCCGTTTCACACAGTCATTTACGTCCGATACACACAGGAAGAAAGTCACACTGGGCGAAGTCATACAACTCCATAAACAGTACAGACGTGTCCTTGTCTATGGGGACACGGGTATCACACCTCCCCCTACTTAATTCCTGAACTCTCCCGGTTTGGCCTATTCTGCATGGCAATGCAGTTACTTATCCAAAGATACAGAATGGTAAAGTCCTGTGTGAAGGTGAATACAATCCAGGAATCTTGATAGGCTATACAATAAATATTTACAAGTGAGCAGAAATTAAGATACTCTGTCACGGTAGTAATCCATGGTAACATCCTTGGAAGTTAAATATCCAGTGTAGTCCAGAAATTGCTTGAAGTGCACCAAATATAAACATCTGACACAGGTAAGTGTCCACAAGTGCCATGCAATTCCAAAGAAATCTTCACGGTAAGTACGCGACATGCCACAGAGAACATTTATGGTGTATTCGCTTACCGGTAGTGGTAAGCATGAAGGGAATACTCACAGAAATTAGCGTATAATTAAAACAGTTCACAGAAATTCACATGCTCCAATGATGCACCACAGTGACACAGGTAAATGTCCACATGTGCGAGGTAATCCCAAGGAAATAATATGGCAAGCATGTGACAAAGATTCTATTTGTACAGTACGTACTATCTATTTACACAAGAATAGTAAATCCACAACCGTATGGAGAGAAGTTTCCTGAAATAATCTGCGGATGTTTATCTTTTCAGAGTTCCAGTCGCAGCTTGATGCCATTGTCATCCAAGATTTTTACCAGGTGGTCTGTGTCGGTGTTCCTCATTACAGAAAGGGCTTCAAACATATGTAGGATTTCATCCTTCCAGGGTACCTCTCTTCCCAGAGCAATTTGCACCAGCAGCCTGTACATGTAGAACCGGACCCTGCGGAGCAGTCCAGCTGGGTGATCTGGATTTGATCGGGACACTCCTAGCGCAGTACCAGGCAGCGCAAACATATTATATATATCCAGGAGGTCTGGCCTATTCTCATGGTAATTTCCACGACTTGCCTCCAACCAAAATGACAATGCCTCCCACTGAAGAAGCCTCGAGTCAGCGTCACTTCTCCTCCACTCGGGCAAGGGCCATGTCGCCACTCCGAATCCCATTGGAACTCTCACCTGTCCGTCAGTTGTCCATTCCCGTCTTGCTGGTGGTAGTAGCGGCATACATCCATACCGAAGTATTTTAGTGGCACGCTTCTGTGCTTCAGTTTCCTCTATAGGTGGCTGGTGTTGTAGGAGGCGCTGGGTGACTGCAGCACTCGGAAAATTTTGCGGGCTCCTGTTGTCTCCCGTTGTGTCAGCAGCCCGAACGGACAAGTCGAGAGGTGTCGATATATCTCGCTCAGGAGATGTGGCCGGGCTAATGGAAGTTGACCAATGGAAGTTGACATCGGTGGGTTTGAAAGCGTTGTCAGTGGCACACTCAGATGGTAAGGTGTTTAGTGTGGACGAACATAGGAGGTCAGATGGTCTGGATATAGCAGATGAAGCACTGTAGTTGACAGGAGATTGGGAGGAAGGTGCGATAGAAAGGGCAGCAGGAATTGGATGAGAATTTGATGATGTTGATGACTTGGTCAAAATTTCCATAGGAGTTGGCACATAAGTCAGAACAGTCGGATATGCGGGGGTTGATACAGGCACAAAGCTCAATGTTGTAACAGGGGTTGTGGTTGCATTGATGACAGGACTGTTGGCTGATGTATGTGTGTATACCACTGATGTAACTGGCACAGCTGGAACAAGTACCAAGTCTGAAGATGAAGGTGTCAATGGGACACACCAAGCATCACAGTCACCATATAAAATTGGGAAGGAGCCATCAAATGGTAGGACATCATCGCCTTGTGCTGATGGATTAGCAGTGGTAGTGACTGGCTGTGACTCCAACTGATCGTTTTGTTGCACAGGCACTTCAAAGATGACAAAAGTTGGATTGGTGAAGCGATATATATCAACCACAAACCGTCTGGCAATCCCTAGAGCAGAAGATATTGCCTTCAGGACAGCAACATTGTCAACTACCCGTACTCCATTTCCGGTGGGCAACTGTGGTGTCTCCCCTGCAGTGATTTTACGGCTGATTGCCATCATGGCCCTCGAATCACAATGAATATTATAGCCCAGTTCTGTCCTGAACCAGACCAAATCTGTTCCAAGCTGTGCCTTGCTCCAGACTGTGAAACCTGTTTTGGTCATTTTGATGTCAATTAGGCTAACATCAAGCACAACATCTGGATTAGCTGGGTCGTATTCTTCAGTGCGCGACCTCTTTGGTGGTGGCCCACTCGAATGATCGTCCCGCAGCCTCTTTGGCGATGTTTCTATGGGGCGAGGTTCCACTTCATCATCAGGGCAGGCCCCTTTCAATAAATCCCATCCGGCCTCCCACTCACGTAGACTCCTGGAGGACCTCCTGTCATCTTTAGCCACTGCCGGACTAACCGCTTGGACTCTGTAGATAGAGCAGAGTCCCCTTTTGGCTTGGGCACAGATGCGATGTAGTCCTCGGGTGTGAGGGTCATGTACAATCCATTAGACTCAGAATAGAATCCTCCAGGCAACAGGTGATCTGCACTGTTGTGGTACCGCTCTGCATGCTGCTTCAGGTCTGAAGTGCGCCGAAATCTATTTTCACCCTCGGTGCAGAATACACAGATGACCTGGAGCAGTGAGTGTGAACTTGACTGAAGGTGGTATTTCAGTTCCCTCCCAGACTAGAATTCAAGTGGACAGTGCCGACAGGTGATTGTTGATGGAGTTGACATTCTGAAATTACAAATAAAATAAAATAATAAATGATGTCAGCCATGTTCAAGGAGAGGTAGGAAGATGTACATGTTAAGACAGCAAGGTATATCCCACCCCACACTGTATCATCTCATGTTATGTCTGAATGAATCGGTGTTTTTTGTTGTTGTTGTTTTACATCCTATCACCTAAGTGACCAAATCTCCTATCAACAGTACATTGAACAGAATTGACCATCAATCTGTAGGTTCCGTGGGCCTGCTCGCACCAAGCTGAACTATGCCTGCACCAAGCAAGCAATAGATGGACCATCCGTTGCGCGTCAGGCCTAGGTTGGCCATTCCTACCCTGACCCCGCGGGAAGACCACCAAGGTACCCGATTCCCATATTACAGATCCCAGGTCCACAAGTCCACGGAAAATCCTTCCTACTCTACATCTCTGTACTGCAAAGTGAATTATATGCAAGGATGCCTTCCAAAAACACCAAATCATTTTTCGTATCCCTTAAGTTGTCTGCTCCACGTAGGAGCCTTGCTGCCCTTGTACTCCATTAGACGATCAACATGGTATGCCTTTGGCTGCTGTCTAGGCGATTTCCTTACCAGGTAAGTAAGATTGTCTATTCTCCTTATAACAACGAATGGACCCCTCCACTGTGACGTGAGCTTTGAACATACACCTGTCCTTCTTACTGGATTATATAACCAAACAGGTTGCCCAACTTTGAAGATGCGTTTCTTGGTGTGCACATCGTAATGTTTCTTCCGGTATTCCGCTTTACGCTTGAGCACCACACGAGCTATTTCATGAGCCATCTGCAAACTCTTATGAAGTTCTGTGGTATACTGTTCTGGGTCAATCTCAGAATCACCATTTGTAGGTGCCTGTATAATTGCTTGCAGCGGCATGACCACCTCTCGACCAAATACCATCATGTTGGGAGATTTCTTTGTGCTAGCATGTTCGGATGCCCTATAAGCCATCATGACTTGGGGAGGAATTCGTCCCACCGCCGTTGTTTCTCACAATACATCGTGAGCATCTCAGCTAGTGTCCTGTTAAATCTCTCCACTGTCCCGTTTGCCTGAGGTCTCATACTAGTTGTTCGTGTTTTGTTAATTTGTAATAGTTCACACACCTCTCTAAAGAGGCTGGACTCAAAATTTGTTCCCTGGTCCGAGTGTACCTGCAGTGGAGTTCCAAACCTACACACAAAGTTGTTTACTAATGCCCTAGCAACAGTGGAAGCTTCCTGGTCAGGCATGGGAACGGCCTCGGTCCATTTTGTAAAACAGTCCACGATAACTAGTAGATACTTGTTACCATTATTGGTAGTTGGTAGGGGCCCTAAAATGTCCACTGCGATTCTCTCCATCGGTTCACCGACAAGATATTGACCTAAAGGTGCTCGACCTACATTCTTAGGAGTTTTTCTTGCAGCACACCTGTCACACTTGAGGCAGTACTCCTCTGCATCGTGCTTAATAGCAGGCCAGTAAAATGCCTGCTTGATCCGACTTAGCATTTTATTAACTCCAAGATGCCCAGCAGTGGGGATATCATGGTAGTATCTCAGAACATCATCTCTGCATGGCTGTGGCACTATCAGCTGGTACAGCGTCTTTCCATTGTCACCCACCCAAGATCGATGTAACATCCCACCAAGCATTTTTAGTCGGTCCCACTGATGCCAGAGTGTCTTGAAAGAAGAAGTCCTATGCGAAACGGTGGACCAATCTGGTTGACCTTCACCCTTTTCTAAGGTAAGTAAGATGGGACCGATGTTGTCATCCAGTGGACGCCATAGCTTTTTGGTTGAAGTCCACTGCGCCCATTTCTGACTCCTTGTTACCACCAAAGCATGTCCCGTAATATCTCCATCACGTTCAGCCTTAAACTGTTGAACGGTTGCCGACTCACAAGCATCCTCTTCCGAGGCATCATTTAGCTGTTGTTGTCTAGTACATACCTTACACGGCCTCCTTGACAGTGCATCCGCATTGGCATGGCTGCGACCAGCCCTATGCGTCACTTCTAAATTGTATGTCCCTAGCACTTCTAACCATCTGGTTGTTTGGCCAGTGGGTTGTTTGAGGTTTTTCATCCAGCTAACCGCAGCATTGTCCGTTCTCAGAAAGATCTTTTGCCCATAGATATATGGATGGAAATGTTTAAGTGCAACAACAACAGCAAGTAGCTCCTTCCTGGTCACAAAATATACCTTTTCATGTTTATTCAAAACACGGCTCATGTAGGCTACAACCCTCTCTATGCCATCCTGTTTCTGGGACAAGACTGCTCCAGTTGCAAGGTCACTGGCATCGGTATCCAAGATGAAAGGCTGGTCTGGTACTGGGTAAGCCAGTACTGGTGGTGTTGATAAGGCTATTTTAAGCTGTTTGAAGGACTGCTCACAATCTTCATTCCAGGTGAAGTTTGCTCCTTTCTCAGTGAGCTTGTGAAGGGGTCGTGCCATTGCTGCAAAGTTGCTAACAAAGCGACGGTAGTATGAGCACAATCCTAGGAAGCTCCTTACCTCCTTAGCATTCTGAGGTTGAGGCCATTCCTGTACTGATGACAACTTATCAGGGTCAGTTTGGACACCTGCCTGAGAAACTATGTGCCCTAGAAATTTTGTTTCTTTTTGGAAAAGAATGCATTTTGAAGGTTTTATTTTTAACTTTGCCTCTTTCAACCGCTTGAAGACTCGTTCTAGTCTTTCTAACGCCTGTTTGAAATTTTCGCTAGGGATCAAGATGTCGTCAATGTATAATATGCACTCTTCCCAGTGAAGTCCTCTGCGTACATCCTCCATGAGCCTCTCGAATGTAGATGAAGCCTTTGCCAAGCCAAAATGCATAACTGTGAATTGATAGAGATCCTGCTTAGTAGTAAATGCGGTCTTCTGCTTATCTTCATCAGCTAGGGGAATTTGCCAGAACCCCGAGTGTAAGTCCAGACAACTGAACCAGCGAGAACCAGAAAGGGAGTCCAAACATTCGTCAATCCTTGGCAATGGATATGCATCTTTACGGGTTACATCATTCAGCCTTCTAAAGTCCACACAAAATCTTGGGGTCCCATCCTTCTTGGTGCAGAGAACTATGGGAGAGGCCCAAGGGCTAGTAGATGGTTCAATGATGCCTCGATTACTCATTTTCTGTATCTCCTCTTTCTCGATTGCTTGTTTTACAAGTGGAAGTCTACGTGGCGGTTGTCTTATTGGCGCTGCATTCCCTTTGTTAATGGTGTGCTTCACTCTGACTGTACACCCTAGGTCACCTGCTGATTTTGCGAATACTGTTTGATACTTGGTTAGGAGTTCTGCTAAGTGAGCTTGCTCTTCAGATGTTAGATGGGTTGAACTACGAGCCATAAGATCACGAAGATGCTCGAATAAAGTATCAGATTGAGAATGTGCTTCATCATTTGCCGCTGTTACGTATCGTACATCCCTAGTCCCTAGCCCTAGCCTCATTCCTGGGTACAGAGTAACAGCATCCATATTGTGATTGATAAGCTGTATCGACACTTCTGATGACTGTGTGTCAACTATGCCATTCAGCATTCTAATGCTTTTCTCGTGGAACAAATCCAAAGAAGGTTCGACTATCCCAGCTGGAGACAGGTATTCACTCTTTGGTACACTTATAGGCACCCACCCAACGGAGTGTCCTGGTACTGCCGTATATTCCTGTACTTGTACATGTCATTTGAGCTTCACCACCAATCCAACATGGTATGGGAGCCCCCTCTGTTTCTAGCTTAAGCCACCTAAAATCAATCTTGGTAACATGCTTTAAGAGAAAATCTTGACCGAGTATCCCTGGCAGAGTTATATCACAGATCACCACACTATGCTGGTACACATTTCCTCCGAGCTGCATTCTAAATTCAGCTAATCCATATAGCTTTAGTTTTTCTCCATTCGCTCCCTGAATGTTACTCGATAAGCCCTGTAACACTGGCCTTGACATATGAGGTATACAGTTGAATACCTCCCAAGAAGGTAGTGTCATTGTCGAACCACTGTCTACCAATAATTGCACAGGTTCTTTGATTCCATCTACCATAGATGAGACAAACATCCCATTGTCCCATTTTTCAATCTTATTACTAAGTTGACCTATGCGAATTGTGACTCTGTTGTCACCCTGAATGCTTTTACAGCTCTCACCCATTATAACCCGTGTTTCCTTGCTCAATTCAGGCCTCCCCTCGCCCGCCTGCCTTTGGCCTACAAGGTAGACGAATTCCCATTTCCCGACGTTGGAGACTGACCTTCATTGCTAGTGCGATGTGGACAGTTTGTGATAGGGGATTGAGAGATTCACAAATGTAACAATTTCCATTTCCACGTTGATAAGACTTTCGAGTATACTCCCTGCCATTAGAGAAAGATGTTTTCCCCCTTTCCTTTCTCTCAAGTTTTTCCAAACGATCCAGTAATCATGTTAAGCTGGCTAAATCAGATTCCTCAACACGGGACTCTGCCTGGCTCGTTTGAGCTGCTCTAATGGACGCCATTTTCTTTTTATCCTTGTCACCAACTAATGCTTCATATCGTTCGATAACATCAACTGCCTCTGTGATAGTACTGCAGTATTTGGCGAAACATCTGCATTTCATTTCGACAGAAATACTTTTTTATAGCTGATATAGGGCTAATGCTTCTTGTGCATGAACATCTAGATAGGCCTTTTGTGCCATTTGACGTAAATCATCCGCAAGAATGGACATACTTTCATCAGGCTGGCGTACCCTGCCCTCTAATTTAGTCAACCACCGGTTTTGATGACGACTACTTCCGAATCGTTCTTCAAGTTTCTTCACAAGTACAAAAAAGAACGTTTCTCCTCCTCGGAAAGTCCAACATAAAATGTGTTTGCTGGGCCCATTAAGCTGGCTGCAAGGGCTAACACTTTTTCACGGGGCGTCCACAGACCCAAATCTGCGCAATCCATAAAATGGGAGTAGTATTCTTCCCAGTCATATTTTCCATCGTAGGAATGTGGCTTCATCTTTATTAGCGAACTCCACTCAGTCCTCGCAGGAGAAAATTCGCCCTATCCATGGTCACGTGACACACCAGACCTCGCTCTAACTCTACGATCTGGTAAATCCCGCTTTCTGCCCCTTTGCTCCCGTTTTCCCACTACTCCCTCGTCAGGTGTATCATCCAAAGATGCGATGGATTCCGGATATTTCTCTTCCCCGGAGCTTTCTGCATTATCCTGTTCGGCCGATATGGCCTCCTCTCTATGTTGTAAAATTATTTCAGGATCTGGACCATATAATTTCGCTCGAAACTGCTACGTTTAGCCTCGTTATTATGTGAATGAATTTCTCACCCTCTTTGTTAAAAAATAATAAAATTATGCACCCCACTCACAGCCCGTTCGTATCTCTGGGTGTTAATTATATTAACATCCCACTTCTGACATCAGTGTAATATCCGGCGGTCGCCTGTTTCGTTCTCCAGAATAATTCCGCTCACAGTAAAGAAGAGCACACAAGTTCAGTTGTAGATGAAATCAATAATACTCAACAGCTTTTATTCATATTTGCATAATAATCTCATAATGGTAATTCGGGTATCGTGGCTTATTTCTTGTGTACCACTCATCAGCATAAAGCAGGTATAATAGGGCATATCAGTGTCAAGAATATAACATACAGGCAGGGCTGCAAGTGTGGTGGGAGATGGCGCCCTAATATGGTAAATCCATATACACTGTAGTTAAGTTTTCCATGTACAGTAATATACAGGAGGGCTATTCCATACTTTATTATATATCCAGTCCTACTTTGTATTAAATCAGTATCTATAGTATAGGAACAACCTGCACACAACTTATAGTATACGTGCGTACGCTTCGACAGTTGGCTACCATCTGGCAAATATCCATTGTGTGGCCCTATTTATATGCTCTGCTCACGTGACCTGTACAGCCAACTTCTGCACTAAAACAGCTGATAATAAGTAAATGACTATACAGGCAATATTGAAACAACTTATTTTAGGAACATATTACTTGAAACTTTCAGAATTAATAAATTAACTTGACAAAGGCACAATAATAAAAGCTGAGGTGCAATATGCAGGTGCAACCGAGTGGCCATTGAATTTAGCTGGCGCCATACAGATTCACTCGTGATGTGATGTATAATGAATTATATCTGGACAAATATGCACCTGACAGCCACAAAATGTGTTAATCTAGAAAGTATGATTATCGTAAATAGCCACTAACTATACTAACTTTATTGGGACATTCTTCAAACTGATGCGAAATAGACAAGTGGTCTAAAGAATTTCTGGTCCAAGCCGACTCGACACGATGTGCAAAGCGGTCAGCACAAAGAAAATAGTTGCTCAGGTACAGGCGAAAAGAGAGACGTGAAATATAACATGAATTACTTAATATCTCAATAATCAAATATCCAGCAGCAAAACGTGACAAAATATAAATGTACGCCAGGCGACCTTGATGAAGGTCGCATAGTAAACAACGAGGACACAAAATGGGAGAGAGAGAGAGAGAATTAAGGTTTAATGTCGCGTTCAGCAATATTTCAGCTATATAGCGACGATCAAACAAAATTCTAAGTACTCAAGTCACTAACTTAGTAATCTAATACATTAAAACATACACACATTAAAACTTATGTAACAGCCCGATTTCTCTCATATAACCCAAGATGCAATCCTCCCTCATCCGACTAAAAAGATCTTCCAAAGTAGTCGCTCGATAAAAAGCATCTCTTAAAATCTTAAAATCTATGCATTCGATAAGAATATGTTTCACCGTGAGATCATCATGGCATGGAACACACCTTGGGACTGGCTCTTTTTATAGTAAATGTTCGTGAGTTAATCGTGTATGACCGATTCTACATCGCCTGATCATGGTTTGATCGAAACGTTTCTGGCTGTTCAGATGAGTATAGCCTACAATTTTTTTAAACTCCTGAAGATCTCGGGCGAGAAGAGATTGAATCGTCCAGAAACTACACGGATTATTTATTGGGCTACACCACCATGACATCAGTTAATATACATAAGGTATTTATTAATTATTGTCACCATTCATGATGGTAAGAGTCCGTTTCACACAGTCATTTAGGTCCGATACACACGGGAAGAAAGTCACACTGGCCGAAGTCATACCACTCCATAAACAGTACACGTGTCCTTGGGTATCACAATATATACAAATTACAATAGCAGTTAAAAACAAGTGAACCGATAAATCATATCTATATATATTTATATATATGATTTCTGTTAAACAAATGGGCAAAGCGAGTATCGACAGTTCGCTCCACCCCAGCTGCCTAGAAGCCGCTTGAACTGACGGAAACCAGTGCATTGCCTAATTTCCAAGGGGAGGGAATTCCAGACCTTCGGAGCAAGATTTGCGAAACTATCTTGACCAGACTTTTTTGTGCGAATGGAATGTCCATAGTGGACGGACAAGTTCTGAGGTGCGACAAATTTTGTTTAACCTTAATAAGATCACATAGATACTTAGGCGATTAATAATTTCATACACTTAAGAGGCAATGCACTTGATTCTGTTTAGCTCAAGAGTATTTTAATACGTTCGCCCTACTATAAGCAGATCTTCAAAAGAGCTGGATGAATCACTAAATACAACACGGAGGGCTCTATATTGTATTCGCGCCATCTTATCACAGGCCCTCTTACTACAAAAACGCCAGACGATGGGACAGAAATTAAAATGACAAATGATAAAACTCCTAACTCCTTAAGCTTACAAGCAACATCAAGCATGTAGCTTAGACGGGAAAGAACATTAATTTGTTGCGAAGCCTTTTTACAGATTTCGTCAATATGTGATTCGAAGTTGAGTTTACTGTCAATTTTGACCCCAATCAGTTTAACATTGTTGATCTTATAGTCGGGTTCTGCCGGTGACCAGTAAAGCAAAGAATTTGTCACACGCGCCAGTCGGAGGTTCAGAGGTCTCAGTATTGCATGAACAGGTCCGCGTTCAGCCGTCCTATGAGATTCACCACTTCAGTTTGACTCTACGTCACGAGCGCTTCAATATGACACCAGGGTGAGTGAGTGAGTGAATAGGGTTTAACGTCGCTTTCAACATTTTTCCAGCTATCAATATGACACCACCCTGGACAGATTTGGAACAGGTATACCCCACCTATACATTTGAACTCCCTCCACAGGCGTTCCAGTCGCGTACGCATGCGCATGATGACGTCACAATCTTAAGTCGGTCCTGAAACCTATCCAGTCGTAGTCTACAGCGTAAACACTATCGATTGCCTCCCCACACCCGATATCTTCCTCCAAAAGAAACTACCCATATACAATTCTTAACTCCCACAACAGAAAGCACCTCATACTATTTTCGGAATAGAATAACACAGAATTACACGACAGATCAACGTCACCATTCCAGGCTGATGCTTCTAGTCGAGCGCTTCAATATAACACCAGTAACGCCTCATTTGAACCATGTATGGCCCACCTATATCCCATAACTCCCACATAACTCTCACAACTCTCCATTTCAATATTATTTCCCGACTGCGCATGAACAGAATGACGTCACAGATCAACGTCACCACTCCAGTCTGGTTCTACCTAACGAGCGCTTCAATAATGACACATTTAGGTCATGTATACCCACCTATACTCCAAAACTCCCACCACATGCGTCTTTGCTGAGTGCGCTGAATTCAATCAACGGTCCTGAGAATATACAGCGTAAACTTGATCGATAGCACTTCTCACTCTTAAGTTTACTCGCATTTTTTGTGACATTTTCTGTCAGTTTTCCCGGATTTGATGCGCAATTGTCGGCTTCCCCCATCCCCCCCAGTCCGGTTCTTTCCTGCATCCTTGAATCGATGTAATCAGAAAGCCTTAACACCCCCGCCCTACTTTGTAACAAGTCGTGTGTCACTTGATCGTCGGTGACCTTTGACCCTGCACAGCGGAGTTTCCGGTGTTTGTTGTGCGCATGCGTAGGGACAAAGGTCACTCCCGTTCAGGTGACACGCCACTTGTCACAAAGGTTAAGCCACACAGATCGTCTTTCCCTACTATTATTTATTCTCTATTTTTTATCTCCGTCGATCAGACGGAGGTCTAGGAATGCAACGTGAAATCTCCCGCCAAATAATTGTCATATGGGGAACCCACGACTCATGTGATTTCCAATAGGGTTTGTCATGGTTCCCGACGAAATTTTGAAGCAATGTTTTTGGAATAATGGGGAACCCTCATTGCAATGCATTTCAATGGGCCTTGCTTCTGTAGTCGGGTTCCACCTCCCATCATGCTTCACGAGTTACGAGAGTCAGGTTGGGTTGGCGGCTTCCAGCGAAAGATTCAACATGGCGGCTCCCCAGATTATGGAGATGGACGATGCGATTTTTTGCCGTTTTTCTGGTAAGTTTATTGCCGCCATTTTATGTCATTACAACACAATGATTCCTAGTATACCACCCGTCATTTCTATATATCGGAAAGTCTTTGTCGGCGGATGACTTATGCCGAAGCCAACCAAATAGTCCAAGTTGTTGTTGTTGCATATCAAATGCACGGGAGGTCATGCACGCACTGACTGGAAGACAACAGCACAATCGACGATGCCCTGATTTTCTGATACTTTTTTTCTTTCAGTTGATAATACCCTCCAGCCTGGTTTAAAAAAACAGTTATTCTAAAATTTGCCGATAAATTATATTTCCTTGGGGAGGAAGGGGGGCTATTTATTTTGGCATTAATTTCTTGTGCATTTATCAAATATAATTTACCACACTGTTATAAATTACCGTTATTTCACAGTAAATGTATGTTGGAGTTTACAGTACATTCAATCGTAAACACATTAATCTGTAAATTGAACTGTGATATTTCAGTTGACATCAACTGCAATGGGTAAACTGCGCACACACGTAACATAAAATTCTTGTTTTCTCTGAAAGGAGGTTGATATCTTTGCACACGAAACGCTCAGTTGCAGGAAACATGCGACATCTGCGTTGTACGATACAACATTCAGAGCATTATCAGAACACGCGCTGGGACGGACGCAGAGGTTAACTGTAATTGTCAGTCTACAGTACGGTTTGGTTTTGGTTTTATCCATCTTCACATTTCAAGCTAAAAACTACACTAACGTTCAGTCATTTAGTGTTCGACTTGCATATGCGAAGATGGGTTTTATCTGACTTGGAGTTGTATCCTACTATTCGTGTAATAATTGCACAGATTCGTTCGTGATTATTTACGAAGCTTGTGATGATCGCATTTGCAAACACGAACAGCAATGGCCATTTCGGCCTTCCAGTGACCTACGTTCCGCGGAACAGATAATTGTAGACAATGGTGCCACGTAATTGTATTGTTTAAAGAATGTTAAAACAACGGCAATTGTAAATTACAGGTCTACCCAAATTTTACAGTTGAATGCCTGTCAATAAAACGGTAATTATAAAATACGGTGCAACATTTTACAGTTCAAAGCCTGTTAAAAAACGGTAATTGTAAAATACGGTGCAACGTAATTTTACAGTTGAATGTACTGGCACCTTTTCTGCCAGTACATTTAACTGTGAATTTACGGTGTGATTTATAACAGTGCAGCATTATTGTAATGAAGCATCAAATCCCAGTTTATTGTTTGTCAAGCGAAACCACATGTGTCTCTAATGGTTTGATTTTGCAGAAGCAACAAATTGATCTACCTGCTTGAGTCTGTAAACTTATTTAATAAAGCTGATATAAATAATATACATCTACTTTTTGTTTGACAACATTGTAAACCTTTTCTTTTCATTTATCCTAACAGTTTAGTGACATCCACATTGTGTGCTGTGACACTTGTATGCCACAAAACCTCTTTGGAGTATAATACAGTTTCAGTCCAGCTGGTATGTACATACACCATCAGATATCTTTTGATGAAAAATAATTTGCTTGTTAAAACCTGATATTCTGAAAACTTATTCTGAATTGTAGTTGAATCAAAGGAGTGTCTACATTCCACATGTAGGCCTACATATTGAAATTTTTGACTGATAGCATGGATAGAACCTTTCCCAATATTTTTTTTTTAATTTTAAGCCCATACCACTGGTCATTTATTTGCCATACGATCACATTTCACATGCTTTGTTCAGCCCCCATGATCTGGAACCAAACAGACACTATCATTGGATGAAAGAAGCAGATCCTGATATACTTTTCAGGTTCTACCGATGCCAGATGACTTGAACAGAAGACAATTAGACAAAAAGAAAATCAATAAATATATCAATAAACAATCCTGTTCTAGATTATAATATCCTGGATTCTTATCATGGTCATGCCACTAACATGAACATCATTGAACTCCAATCCAACCAGTGGTCAAGATCCATCATTGTTCTTCAGGATCCATATTATTGATCACTCATAGATTGCATTAAGTTCTCATAGTACTCAGTTCTCATTTCATACTTTTGCAAATTCTTGTAGCATGGTCAGGTCCCAGTTCTATTAAGTACACGTATGAAACTGGTATAATGGATTTCATCTTGTTGTGTATGACGAAAGAATGAAATATAATGAAGGCCATAAACATTTTCAATGAAGTGAGTTTTGATATTAAATATGTATACAATTGATTCCAACCTGCAGGTCATGGATTCAGCACTTCTGATATCAGATGCAACAGGACTGTTACACAATGGATGTACTGGATGAAATGGAAAAACCAATACAGACTATCGATTGGTTCAGCTGTGTCAGAAATGTGTGGAATGACAGAGGTGGTGAAAATCAGAGCCAGTGATTGGCCACAACCCATTGGATATCAGCTGATTCCTCAGGAAATAAACATTACACATGTAATGACCACCTGCAGAGTGATATATGTGTCAATCGGTCAGACATTTCCAAGTATGCCCAGTTCTAACTTAAAACAACCATGCCGGACTCCATTCCTTCACTCAGAATAATTGGATCTAACTTTTACAAAACCTGCAGCTCCCAATAGCTCCTGAATCTAGAACACATAAATGAAGGGATCTAGTTTATCGGTGCTATGGCAAAAATATCATGTAGAATGGGATTGTGTGGATAATATCAGATTCATGGAAGTTGAAGTCCTGCAGCATGCTCCACAAATATCATCAAAGGTCATAAAACTTTCTGGTCTGCACCAGTGTGGATCTATACTTTTTTTTTACAAAATTATCTCCCTTGACAAGGTGAGGACTTGAATGTGTCTAAAATAATTTAGCGTCCAGAAACAAAGACATCATTTCCTGGGTAGAGATAAAAACCGAACATATTTTTATTATTTTATTCAAATTTTAATTCCACTTCTGGTATATGTAGATGTATAAAATACATACAGAATGAACTGAATACAGAATAACACAAAGAACATGTATATATATATCTCATTACATTCTTAACCAAAGATCAATACCTGGGTGGTATTACAACAATACCATGGTGTTATATATTGTTATGATTGGCTTAACTTTATCTGCTGAAGATATTTCTAATTTGAGGGCAATGGGCAATCATACTAAATTTATTTTCATAACTTCATTTATTTTCACAATAAGCAACATAATCGAGATTAGCAAGTGAAGTTTTACAACATAATATAATAAGCATCATGGGTCTCCTTCAGTTTAGTGTAGACATATATACCATTGAATATCTGTTACCATGATTCAGTCATAATATTGTCTGTAATATATTTATATCGACAAGGAATAAACATAATTATTTGATAATATTATTATCTGTATGTTGTTTATGATTAACATGAACTTTTTATTTGCTGGAATCCAGTCATTTGTTCCATATGGGCAATATTCTCATCAGCCATCACCATTCAATATGAATATGATACATGTACAGGTCCATGGTCATTGATACAGTATGGTGAAGGTGACCTGTAACACCAGTATACAAAATTATACCGAGCGCATTGAATCCTCATCACATGATGCTGAGGCAGATCAGAACGGAATGTCGGTAAAATCAGGTGTGTTTTGTAGAGGATTCTCTCAATGATGATGCTATACTGTACACATACAAAATATGAAGTGTTGATGTGTCGGGCCTATAGCACAAAATCACAAGCAAATTGGTACAACTAGGCACACAGGGTCTCATTTCTGCCGCTAACGTGTTGATATGGGGTGGGGGCGTCCTCTAAGGGGGAGGTGGGGTTGGGAAGGGGCGTAATGTGGCAAGCAGTATTCAAGGTTTTCCATCAATATACTCTATTCCATACCCCAATATTTCAAGCACGTGACAAAAATTATGTGCGGGGAATGTGACTTCCACATCCCTGGCTGGACATGCTAGTGGGGAACCCCCAATCTCAGGTTAATTACCATTGGTGGAGTTAACGTCCAACAAATGCAAAATAGAGCTTGGCATCCGGCCCTATGTTATTCAGTGATGTATTCCCCTACGGACCCTGTTGCCTCGACGGAGGTCTTTGCGCTCATCCAGCGCTTGTTTAAACTCTAAATTGCTTGCAGAACTTACGCAATATTTCATCATTGTGGCGTAAACCTGTTTTGACAATATTGTTCCATAGGCGATGATGAGATGTACAGCCATTTGATGTGGAAATCTGATTATTTACCTCTAGGGCCATTATTTCATAGACGACTTAAAATATAATATGATAATTTAAGTGGACAAATATGCCAGGGAGTGTTTATTTGCTGTGAGTCATGTGAGTTAAACATCTCTACAATTTATTAGATGCGGTTGCCGGTATCCAATATCAATTATTTAGGCCTGAATGACGTTATCCAACGAAACAAAATCTCGTATCTCACTGATTGTGAAACTTCTCAACTGAAAGAATAATTAGTGAAAATATGTGAGCCAAAAGCTAACGAGACAACATAGGGGAAGGCGAGCCACGCATGGTCTCTCCGGCCAGATTATTAAACTTGCTCATAGGAGATAGATATACGTAATTGTCATTTCTAATTTGACTTTCATTTCATTACAATATTAGTTGATGGAATATTGTACATCAAATAGTTCGGGTTAATTACGAAATTGGTAGGTAAACAAGCTTTCAACTATAGATAACTTGATAGACAAATAATGGCATATCTTCATTTCTATTTTACTTATCATTCTAATTCGACTGCATTGCATTACCATTGTGTTTAACTGGAAAAAGGGATGTTACTTTTCAGAATCGTTTACCAGAAACCCGTGTATCATGGTTACTACATGTATAGCAAGCGTACTAATTCAGGAAAATAAATAGTGGTGGGACTCTCCAATGAAATATGAATTGCCTAGACCTTTGTTAATTGACATATGCTATAATTTAAATGCCATACACGCAGCAGAATTTCTAAAACCAAGTCTTCAGTAATACATTAACATGGTGCTATGATAACCATATTTCTGAATATAATTACCAATTCCGTACAGGGCCTATGTAATTCGACAAGATCTGGTTTATAATCGGATGGTTCTAGACGTCTACTATGAGAAACGCCATATCTATCACAATTTGTCCGTTTAGTTTAGAAGGTTATATATGAAAAATCGAACTCGAATTGTGCAAACAAAACGATTGTGTGTTGAAAATTTGACGATGTTCAAGTTGCTTCAGGTAGAATAAAGATAAGAAGCCCAGATGGTATATGTTAGATCCTATCAACTTTCGTGTGGTTGGTTATCTCATTTATATTACAATATATTACAATATGCATTCCTTCCCGAGAAAGTCTTTAATAATCTTTGGTAGTCCTCAGCATGAGTCACATACCCGGGTTCACGGTTATACATGCCCACATGCTATCACAGTTAGGCCTATATGGCATACCACACACATGTTAACCACAGAAAATGAAAAGGGAGAAAAATGAATAAATTTGAATAGATTACAACAACTCCTCCCAACGTATTTCAGCTCCCCAGGTAAATAGAGACTTCGTTGTTCGCTTGGCCCTGAACATTAGGCGGTATGCATATGGCGACTGCACTGTCGCATTAGTACGGAAGCATAGATAGGACATGGGTGAAAATTATTTTTCCGTCCACGAAATTATCTCCGACCCGGAGAAACTTATCTCCGACCCAGAGATACATCTCCGACCCAGAGATAATTATCTCCGACCCGGAGATACATCTCCGACCCGGAGATAATTATCTCCGACCCCGAGATACATCTCCGACCCGGAGATAATTATCTCCGACCCCGAGATACATCGCCGACCCGGAGATAATTATCTCCGACCCGGAGATAATTATCTCCGACCCCGAGATACATCTCCGACCCGGAGATACATCTCCGACCCCGAGATAATTATCTCCGACCCGGAGATACATCTCCGACCCAGAGATACATCTCCGACCCGGAGATAATTATCTCCGACCCCGAGATACATCTCCGACCCGGAGATAATTGACCAATGAGAGTCGGGCTCACAAAGACGCCATCGAGCACTACCACATTGGTCTGCTCGGAATCGAAGTAATACGGTTCATTACGGTGGCTTGTTAGGGCCATGCATTGATTTTGCAATTTTCTGCCTTTTACTAGTTTTCAAGATTTCACTTTCGCGTTTTCTGTAATTTCTTGCCATTGACATCGATTCATTTCCGAGATATAAAGTTGTTTTCTGGTTTTAACAATTTCTTCTATCCATTTTCATGCGACTGCAAAAATCGAACAACCATGTGAAAACACTAAAAATTAGCAAAAACATCGAAAAAGTATTTCAACCGCGGTGGAAAGTATTTCAACCGCGGTTGAAAGTATTTCAACCGCGGTTGAAACTATTTCAACCGCGGTGAAAAGTATTTCAACCGCGGTGGAAAGTATTTCGACCGCGGTGGAAAGTATTTCAACCGCGGTTGAAACTATTTCAACCGCGGTGGAAAGTATTTCGAACGGGGTTGAAACTATTTAAACCGCGGTGGAAAGTATATTAACCGCGGTTGAAACTATTTCAACCGTGGTTGAAATACTACCTCGGTTGAAATACTTTCCACCGCGGTTGAAATACTTTTCACCGCGGTTGAAATAGTTTCAAACCGCGTTGAAACTATTTCAACCGCGGTTGAAATGCTTTTCACCGCGGTTGAAATAGTTTCATACTTTGTATACTACTAACGTTCAAGACAACATACACTAAAACAAAAACGTGTTATGAAATCATTCACACATAAGATTTGTTACCCGCTGGTTTGTTATTTTAAGAAATTGAAGACCAGCGTACGTGACTTTCCATACCTCACACATATAAAAATGGCGGTAACGAAAGCTGCAACACCATTGGTCAATTATCTCCGGGTCGGAGATGTATCTCCGGGTCGGAGATGTATCTCCGGGTCGGAGATGTATCTCGGGGTCGGAGATAATTATCTCCGGGTCGGAGATGTATCTCTGGGTCGGAGATGTATCTCCGGGTCGGAGATAATTATCTCGGGGTCGGAGATGTATCTCGGGGTCGGAGATAATTATCTCCGGGTCGGAGATGTATCTCGGGGTCGGAGATGTATCTCGGGGTCGGAGATAATTATCTCCGGGTCGGAGATGTATCTCGGGGTCGGAGATAATTATCTCCGGGTCGGAGATGTATCTCGGGGTCGGAGATAATTATCTCCGGGTCGGAGATAATTATCTCCGGGTCGGAGATGTATCTCCGGGTCGGAGATAATTTCGTGGACGGAAAAATAATTTTCACCCATGTCCTATCTATGCTTCCGTACATTAGGCACACCTTCGCGATATGACAGAAATCGTTGAATGCGACGTCAAATCATATTTGTTACACATGTATACGATTATCCGATAACGACAATGCGGCAACGACAATACGGCAACGGCAAAAAAATCGATCGTAGGAAAAAATTGGTCCATACACATGGACGACAGTGCGATAAGCCTATCCGGCAATGCGATACGATAACATTTATCGGAGTTTCGCTGGCCGCGGTGCATTCTGGGATTGAAGAAAAATAAACAAACCGATGAGGTGGTTCCTCAAGCCTGCAGAAGCATGGAAGCATGGGCTGACAGTGGAAGATTTTAGGAGTTGTAAAGGCCCTCCAACTGCGCGATTTTTTGCCTCAAATGGGTTTGATGTACTCGTCAAAAATAAAATATAAACTTGTTATCCCTGTTTAGTCGCACATAAGGAGAAAAACAGTTATTCTGACTGGCAAGGCTGTAAACTTGCGCCACATTTCTTGGTCGCTGTGCGTGGTCCCGCGTCGAGGCTCACAACAGGTGGGACCCGCAAAACGCATAGTCAACATATTTGATTGAACCCACTCACGTACTCAAGCGGGCCCTCTGATTAATTTAAGCCTAGCAGGTGACCAGAGTTATTGTTCTTTTTTTTAAAGCTCTTTTTTTCCACACCTGACTTCACTACGCAAACGAAACGGAGTTCTGACAGGCACTTCACAGAGCATGTTGAACCTCTTTGAATATTTGCGATCGTTTGGCATTTTCTGCGGGTGAATTTTATGTGCTAGCGTGTTAATTTGGGCTTCTCTTTTTTCGCGAATACCTGCACTTATTTTCTCTGTCACCAAAAAACCCACTTTGCCGAAAAAGATTCAGAAACGGCAGAAAACAGTGCCTGCCAGCTATGCCGTCATATACAAAAGTTTGACCACGTGGCTTTGTTTTTCTTTCCTAAGACCCGGATGTGACATGCGCACTTGAAACTCCGATATGGCTTATTATCCGTCTATTATTGGAATCGGTTCTGGAGCGATTTGTTGCCGTTGTCGGACATAAGTCGTGCGGTTTTATGACGTCACAGCAGCAACACACGCGCTTTTTAGGGCTTGTAGAGATCAGTCGTCCATTGCGGTAAGAAATGTTCTCATGTCGCATCCGCTTTTATACTTACGAGTGCTCATTCACCCCCATGGCTCATTCACCCCCATGGGTTCATCCACCCCGATGGGTTAGTTTATGGGGATAGAGAGATCGCGTGCCCTTTCTATACTACTCATCGCGCACTACTCATCGGGCATGCACAGTCGACCCATTCTACTGTAGGGTGCAAGCCTGGCCCATGGAATCTCATGTAGCGAAAACACCAGGTCTCTCGCCCCACCCTATCCCGCGCCACACCTATAGGGATAGGGAGATTGCGTGCCCTTTCTATACTACTCATCGCGCACTACTCATCGCGCATGCGCAGTCGACCCATTCTACTGTAGGGTGTAAGCCTGGCCCATGGAATCTCAGGTAGTGAAAACCCCAGGTCTCTCGCCCCACCCTATCCCGCTCCACACCTCTGCGACCCGCTGTGCAGTGGGTAAAGCGGAATAGGAGGAGGAGGAGGAGGAGGAGAAGTAGGAGGAGGAGTAGTACACGCCACGGATTGTACTAGGTTGATAGCCGTAGTCATGTGTACACCAAAAACGCATTACCGTTGTCGTTGCCGTTGCCGTTGCCGTATTGTCGTTGCCGCATTGTCGTTATCGGATAATCGTATACATGTGTAAGTAGCGTTAAGCTTGATACACATTCATCCGTTTTCCAGCAACGACAATGCTTTTTAGGGCAGATCTACTTGAGTGAGTATACAGCAACTCTGCTCTTTCAAAACGCACGTGTTTGGCTGTGGTTGTATACGTCAGTGTTATGTCTGGCAACGGTAAAACAGTCGCCCCTGTACCGATTTCAAACATACATGTAGCCGGATAGTGTTATGGCGTTGCCGTTGCCGTGCCTTGCTTTATGTGTACATCCCAGTTCATTTCCGTATGACCAATTTCCATGCCGTCGCCGCATTGTCGTTGCCGGAAAAACGGATGAATGTGTACGAATTTTGCCGGCCGTACTTAACAAATGGGTTGATGTTCTTTTCTGTATATTGTAACATGCAGATGAATCAATATTTTCGTTTTTATCTGGGCGATTTATCATGCCGGTATCCGTCCTAGAATACCATTTGATCTTCAAAAATGCTTGGAAACTAAACAGTTTGTGGACAAAAACATTTTCAAATCTTGCAGACCCCTGATCTAAATGACACATCTCCATATTCCAGCTGTTTTTAGGTTATCAAAGACATGTTTGAGCAGAAATAACGGCCAACTTCCAATTGAATTTAACATTGAATTGCTTGAATTCGAGAAATATTATTATATGCATCAGCGAATTCGAAGTCGAGGAATTTGTAATTAAACATCAGACATTGTAAACATCATTTGATTGAGATATTTTCACCCAAGCGAGACAAAACTCTTGTTTGTACACAAAACTTATCAGGTTGAGTTCACGGAGTTGATTTAGATTATCATCAGTGTTTATCTGATGAGCCTACTATGTATGCATTCCATCATGCACTCTGATGACACTGACATACTTGAAAACATAATTAATGTTGTCACAGGTTGGAAAATATGGTTGACCGTCCACACCAAAATTTGCCACTTTCTCAACTATAATTAGGCGTGGCCAACAGTAAATGATTAGAGATGGTCTGGGTGACCACACCTATTTGGTTAGAGTGGCCGCCGATGTAACAGAAATAATTTCGTAGATGTATATTAACGACTTCGCTGGGGTACTGGAGCCTGATGGAGCTTTCTGGCAGGACAATGGCATTTTGGTAGCTAGAACATTTGGGTTCGTTAAAGCTTGTTGTCCCCCGCCGCAACGCGGCCGGGGACTTTAAAATGGTTCTTGCTTCTATGTGTCCGTGCATGCACGGACATGTCCGTGCAAATACTTCGTAAGCAATAACTTCTAAATACTTTGTCAGATTCCTCCGAAATTTGGCATCTGCATTCTTTGCGACAAGACGTCTCTTGGTATTACGTTTCAGCAAGATCCGCCTGTAGGTGGCGCCACTGGGGTCTTGCTTCTATGTGTCCGTGCATGCACGGACATGTCCGTGCAAATACTTCGTAAGCAATAACTTCTAAATGCTTTGTCGGATTCCTCCGAAATTTGGCATCTGCATTCTTTGCGACAAGACATCTCTTGGTATTACGTTTCAGCAAGATCCGCCTGTAGGTGGCGCCACTGGGTCTTGTTCCAATCTTTAGTGCATGTCCGTGGATGTCCGTGCAAATGCTTCGTAAGCGATAACTCCTAAATGCTTTGTCGGATTCCTCCGAAATTTGGCATCTGCATTCTTTGCGACAAGACGTCTGTTGGTATTACGTTTCAGCAAGATCCGCCTGTAGGTGGCGCCACTGGGTCTTGTTCCAATCTTAGTGCATGTCCGTGGATGTTCGTGCAAATGCTTCATAAGCGATAACTCCTAAATGCTTTGTCGGATCCTCCGAAATTTGGCATCTGCATTCTTTGCGACAAGACGTCTGTTGGTATTACGTTTCAGCAAGATCCGCGTGTAGGTGGCGCCACTGGGTCTTGTTCCAATATTTAGTGCATGTCCGTGCAAATACTGCGTAAGCGATAACTCCTAAATGCTTTGTCGGATTCCTCCGAAATTTGGCATCTGCATTCTTTGCGACAAGACGTCGCTGGTATTACGTTTCAGCAAGATCCGCCTGTAGGTCCACTGGGTCTTGTTCCAATCTTTAATGCATGTCCGTTCATGTTTGTTCAAATCCTTCGCGAGCGATAACTTTCGAACAATTTGTCGGATTTCTTCGAAATTTGGTAAATGCATTCCCTGCGACAAAACACCGTTGGTGATGCGTTTCAGCAAAATCCACCCGGAGGTGGCGCCACTAGAGTTCATTCCATTATTCCATGCTGCAAGTGATAACTTAGAAACACTTGGTGGAATTTCTTTGAAATATCCTACATATGTACCTTTCTGGGTAACATGAGAAACGTTGCGGCTCATCGGATTCTTCTCAAATTTGGCATGCATTTACCATGCCAGGAGCTCAGGGTTTCATACACGTCGTGTTTTGCCACCGGTATTCAGTGGCAAAATTAAGCTAACAACTCAATTCATGCCGTAAAAAACTGAAGTTTATATGTTTACTAAGGAAAATATTCAATTTTTGAACTGAAAACTCAATTCCGGTAAAAGCTAGAACACATAATTCAAGCAAAGGATGGCGAAAAAAACAGACGTCGACTCACACCAAAAGGGGATTTCCAAATTCAGCCGAAAGTCAGTCTTAGGACATTTCCGTTTCCGACTTCACGTCCGTCAGTGAATCGATTCTGAAATATTCCTCGGAATACCCACGCTGCGACGTGAGAGTCGTCCGAGTCTATACAGCTAGTAGTGACAATTTCTCGGTGATAGTCAGAAAATATCGTCCCGAAAATATTGCACGTCGACCTCCGTTCAGACAGTGCAGATTATCTTTTTTTCCATCTTCCCCCGCAGTTCCGACGCATCACATGGAATCTAAACGGGAAGTACATGAAGCAGCAGTATCGCAGGTAGTCCGAGGAATATATCGGTTGTCGACCTCCGGCACAAGATCGGATCACAAGATCTTCCCTCAATGCTCGCTCACTGCATAATTTCCAAATTGAGTGAAAGCAACTTCTAAGAATGATAGATCTTTATATGAGATATTACCAACATTAATAGCTTAATCCTGCTGTGTATTCTCGAAAATGGCGGAAGGATTTCGGCAAGTTAACCGTTATTTTCTCGCACCAACACACGTGTCACACCAACACACGTGCTGTTGTAAAGTTCCGTGAACGGATCGGAGTAATTTTGGTTGCGAGATTATAAAACTAAAATGGACTGTCAATTCAGGAATCATAAATGGAGTGAATAAAATCCAAGAGATAAACTCATATTAACAGTCGGTGGGTGAAACCACTCTGTTCACTTCAACTCAAAGCTTTCATTCATAATTTCAGTAAATGTCACAGGGGCTAATTCTCAGGGAAATTTTTATTTATACTGGTTTACTGATTTCAAATAGTGGCCTGAAAAATAATTTGATGACAATGGTGGGATACTTTTCAGCAAGTCTTGGATATTAAAAGGGTTTTTTTTATAGACTGGTAATTTTCTGTATTTGTGTGTTAAATGTTGCACTGTGACTGGAATATTTTTTGTTGACATCCACAATCTGACATTAATGTGCTGAAAATAGATTGCAAGATCGCGGTCAATCAAGAACATAAAAATGAACATATTAAATTATCGGTTTGTTTATTTTCACAATTCAAATACACAGCGGTATTGACAGGCTCCATTGCTCATCATATGGAAATTTGTTATAATTCCTTATGGTGGTTGCAAAATTACAAATAAACTCCATACAAGTCTGTCGGTCGGCGACAAAAATGTAAAACTACTCAATACAGGTGAAAAAATACTGAATTTTCAGTAACCGGTGGCAAAAATTGGACTTCTATGAAACCCTGGAGCTGTTGCTTGGGATTGCCTTTCGCTCACTTGCACTCACAGGTGGCGCCACCTGGTGGCAACATCACAAATTCGTTTCCGGGTAATAACTTGAGAACTGACCATCGGATTCTTCTCAAATTTTGTATGAATGTACAGTGACATAGGATGTCGCTTGATAATGCATTTCACTGACTTGCGCCTAGAGGTGGCGTCACCTGGTGTCAAAATCTAAATTTGGTTTCTGGGCAATAACTTGAGGACCCTCATCGGATTCTTCTCAAATTTGGTATGCAGATGTCCCCACGATACCATGTTCCTTGGGATTGTATTTTTCCCGCTTCTGCCTACAGGTGGCGTCTCCTGGTGGAAAAATTTTGTTTCCGGGCAATAATTTGGCAACCGCTCATCAGATTATTCTCAAATTTTGTATTCATATGTGACCCGCCCCAAATAACATGAACACCGGTGGGCATCTAGTACCGGCAATAACTTGAGGACCCCTCTTCAGAGTCTCAAAGTTCATATGCCGATACCATGACATGAGATGTCATTTGGGATTGTGTTTTGCCTGCTTGCACCTACAGGTGGTGACTCCTTGTGGCAAAGTCTAAATTTGGTTTCTGGGCAATAGGTTGAGGATGCCTTCATATTCTTGTCAAATTTAGTTTGCAGATAATATGCCATGAATTGTCTCTTGGGGTTGCATTTTGGTTACATAATTTTCATGCTACATGGTAAAGAAAATATATTACAGTAGCAATCAACATTCAGTCAGCCATTCGGAGTTGATCTCAAAACCTGGGAAGGTGGAAAGACCCCTCTGCTTCTTACGCCTGTGAAGTAGCTGTTGCCATCCTCATGAATATCTTCTGAAACCGACAGCGCTTATAAATATTGCTGCCATTTTGGCGGGGGACCTAGCATCCTCTGGCTGCTTGTTTTATTCTGATTCTGGTTATAAATATCACCAATAATCCCATGGAGTTAGAAGATGGTACTTACGTTCCTATTATGCGGTCGTCAATAGTTCACATAAAGTTTCCCGAACGGTAGTGTACGAATGTGTTGAAACACAGACAGAGCATGTGCCAGTCTCACAGGAGCCCGTCTCAGATATAGGGTCCATCTCTCATGTAACATCCACGAGACAAGAGGAACAGTAGTCTGTCTGGCTGCAACAATGTGTCTAGACATGAACCTTTTCACTATTACAAAGGTTTCACCAATGTGTTCTTTTAATACAAGGGGGAACAATATATAAAGTTAATTTGTATGAATCTTCTCGGTCTTGGGGTCAGAATCTCGTCTCGGGGATGTTACAAGAATGGAGTTGCCTGCTCTCTCGGGGAGTTGGGTCCCACCAAGGTGGTTTCCTTCCACTGGTGATGCTTTGCCAGCGAGGGACATTCACAATGCCAGCTATCCAATCAAGTTCCAGGATTGCCACTTCCTGCTTGTCGATTTTGGTCCATTTAGCAAATCAACTGACAGAATTGTCACTTTCTGATTCTCTTCTGCTTCTATTATGCATGTTTCCCATTAGTCAACCGGCTATGAAGGTCCGAGTGAAGATGATGTCGAACGTGGAACAGCTGATCGATATTTTGACGAAATATATTATTGAGGGAAGTGCAAGCTCAGGCGCTTATTCTATCGTCTTAGGTCGGAATTAACGTTCCGTGTGGATTATCGTCTAATAAATGCGGTAGCTTACCACGACATGCATCCTTCCGAGAAAACACATTTGATTTGATGCGCTTGCCGAGGTTACATACTTTAGCAGCATGGACCAGAATTTGGAGAGAACACAAGACGACTCGAATCTTTATCAGTTTAACGTAATGCCGTCGGGCTCACAAACGCCCCAACAGCGCACCAGCGGCTGTTGTAACTAGTGTTAGCAGATCACTTCAACCCAATATAGGTAACGGCTCAAAATAAATTCGACCCAAATGTTCAACCTAGTTCAGTTAAATAAGTTTTGACCCAATATTGGTTATTTAAAAAGACCCATTAAGTTTGGCAGTCCAATGTCATTTATGTTTCAGAAGGTCATCCACCAGAAATAACTTCAGAATTATTACAATCGCTGACAATAGACGCAAGCTGAATCGAAGTAAGATTGTTTCATAATGGTCTAAACGAGTCGGCGAGAGTAAAATTGGAATAATCTAGATCTCGCTGGATGTAGCACTCGTATACTTGAACGCAGATCCTATCGCTCCGGCATATAGCTCTGTTTTGATCTTCTTTGTATCAGTTTGGTGCAAACTCAATAAGCAATTTATAACATCTGAATCTGACGAATTTGCACATTTTCTTTCTTCTTCTTTCCAGTTCAGAAACTTCGGACCACTCGGAATAACCCAGAAAATCTACCAAGGGCTAATATTGGAAAACGAAGACATCGTCCTCCCAGGCATTCCTTTCCTTCATTTTCCTTTTCAAGCCGCTGTAAATTGCAGATGGATCTTATTAATTAATGATTTGTTTTTATGAGCGAAGTTTTAAGGTATAGTTTGGCTCTTTCCTGTTTCTGTCTCCAAAAGACTGTATTAAGACCCTTATCGACATCGCAAATACCCCTGTGCTACACTAATTCCATTTCGGTTAAAGTTTTCAAGTTGCAAGAAAGAGAGAACTTTATTCCGACGATCTCGTGCATGAGTTTCAGTTACATGCTGTTCCGATTATTGTTCAATGATTCAACGTATATCCGATACGCCAAGATATCCTTTTTTTAATGAGACGTCGAAAGTAAGTCAGATGATATCCTGCCAACACCCCATCGACTTCCCAAATGCTGTGGGAACACTTGGTCCTGCGGTTAAATGTTCAACGGATTTAGTTCAACCTAAGAAAACACTTCAAATACATCTCCAATCAATGATCTTGGTGGGAGAATCCAGGTCAACAAGGAAACCAATGTAATTCATTTCGCTAATGTGCCGACATGCTCCCGGATGATGTAGCTGTTAAACAACCCTAAACCATCTTGGGCTACTTATTACATGTTTACCTTGGCCATATAGTTCTCCGGATCAACACGTACTGTAGATCAGCTGCTCACCAGTTGGCCAGGGACCCGACTAGACTGGTGATTTCTTTAGGATAGACACAATGTCTGCCTCCTGTCGTCAACCAATGAAAATATACATCCTGAAAACCCATTCCCCAAAAGAATGTGCTGGTTATAGAATACATGATGACAGAAGCCAGACGAAATGTGATACGGTCCGATTTATTGAAGAAAAGTTCCCAGCTCCCAGATTCTTTCCCAATCACGGACAGGCTTCTTCAGATATAGCCCGTAAACTACCAATATCAAGTTTGCTTAACAAACCTGTCGACAGACAGCAAAGAGCCACATTAGCAGGCACATACACTTACAACTGATGGAACGGTTTATATAAACGGTAATGCAAATTTTATACAATGTAGCTCGATATGAGAATCGATGCCAGAGAGGACCGATTAGTCGAAGACTTAGATTAGGACCAGTAACTTCTCTCGGCGAAAGTTGGGGCAAACGGGGCGACAATTGTTTGTAATAAATTGTTAAATTCCTGACGTGACGAGAAATGGTTTGTAATAAACGTCACTTGTGGATGTGGCTATTATGGAATATATTTTACTACATATTAAATAAAACCTGCAACCAGTGAACACAAATGCAATTAGCCGCCATTATTCTGAGATACAGTTGGTCACCAGCGGTCTGTCAAGAAATGTAATGAACCAATATAATTCTGCCAGGCGATATAATGAGCAGCCACTTTTCTGCCGTAGATGCAACGAGCCTCCAGTATTCTGTCATCTCTTTGAAACAGCAACCTGTATTGTGTCCCATGTACGGTTGTGAGTAAAGTTATCGGTACTCAACCACGTACGGTTGTGGGTCGAGTTGCGGTTTTTGGTGGAGCTCTCTATACTTGCCCACGTACGGTTGTGGGTCACGCTGTCTATACTGGTCCACGCACGGCTGTGGATCAAGCTCTTTTAACTGGCCCACGTGCGGTTGTGGCTCAAGCTGTCTATACTGGACCACGGACGGCTGTTGGTCAAGCTGTCTATACTGGCAACCTACAGTTTTGGGGCAAGCTGTCTATATTGACCAACGTACGGTTGTGAGTCAAGCTGCATGTCTATAGTGCCCCACGTACGGTTGTGGATCAAGCTTTCTATACTGAATCACGTACGGTTGTGAGTCAAGCTGCATGTCCATAGTGGCCCACGTACGGTTGTGGATCAAGCTTTCTATACTGACTCACATACGGTTGTGCGTCAAGCTGCATGTCCATAGTGGCCCACGTACGGTTGTGGATCAAGCTTTCTATACTGACTCACGCACGGTTGTGAGTCAAGCTGCATGTCTATAGTGCTCCACGAACGGTTGTGGGTCAAGCTTTCTATACTGACTCACGTACGGTTGTGCGTCAAGCTGCATGTCCATAGTAGCCCACGTACGGTTGTCAATCAGGCTTTCTATACTGACTCACGTACGGTTGTGCGTGAAGTTGCATGTCCATAGTAGCCCACGTACGGTTGTCAATCAGGCTTTCTATATTGACTCACGTACGGTTGCGGATCAAACTGATTTAAACAAGTTGAAAAATATCATTTGTATCGATGCACAGGGGAAAGAAATTGCAATATATTAGAAGCTGACCTCGGCTAGTATTTAATATATTCTACCGGTTACAAACCGATTAAATATTTCATTTATTGTGACAGTGAAGAACCTCGTTATTTCTTTCCAGTGTTGTTTTCAGTCCCTAAATAATATACTGATGGTCACTTGTGTCAACTATCACTCGTGGGACGACGTGACACTCAACACGGGTAACGACAGAAACGAGATATGTGATATACATGTATTTAAATAAGACATTAGAAGCTACGTTCGTGATTACCAGCATGGGTTAACAAATGCTGCTCTACTGTACCGCCCAGTCCTTACATACTTCAACACAGATCGGTCACCTTTCCTAAACGTGATTAAATAAACTACATTTTCTTGCTGCTATCGATTTGACCACATCCAGTTTGCAATAAACTACCTTGTCTTGGTGATATCTGTCGAAAATTCACTTTTCTAAGAAACCATCTTATCTTGCATGGCATCTGCTGAACATTTCCCCCTCAGCCGTGTCTAATCTTGTCTGTCTGACACTTCCAATTATAAGAAGCTACCCTGAATCGCTGCTGGCCATCAAATCTGTTGGGTGACGTATGTTGAATGCTTCCCTCATGGAAGAAAATATCTGGTACTTGACTTGTCGGACACTTCCGTCTTGTAAGATAGATCACTTTCACAGTGTAAGAAACTATCTCGTCTCGCTACTATCTGTTGACAACTTTCCTGTTATAAAAAGCTACCGGTACCTTGTCTTGCTTCATCACATTCCTCCTGTAAGAAACGGCCTCGTCTTGCTGATATCTGTTAAATCACTACCCTGTATGGTTGCGATCTATTGATCACTGCAGTCCGGTAAGCAACTACTCTCTCTGCCTGCCATCCAATCATCACTTCCCTTCTGTAAGTAACTTGCCTGTCTGGCTGCCATCTATTGATCACTTCCATCCTGTAAGTAATTACCCTGTCTGACTGCCATCTATTGATCCCTTCCATCCTGTAAGTAACTACCCTGTATGACTGACATATATTGGTCACTTCCCTACTGTAAGTAACTACCCTGTCTGGCTGCCATATATTGAGCACTGCTCTTCTGTAAGTAACTACCCTGCTTGGCTGTCATCTCTTGATCACTTCCCTGCTGTAAGTAACTACTCTATCTGGTTGCCATCTATTGATCTCTCCATCCTGTAAGTAACTACACTGTCAGGCTGCCATCTATTGATCACTTCTCGCACGTAAGTAGCTACCCTGTCTGGCTGCCATCTATTGATCACTTCCCTTCTATAAGTACCTACCCTGTCTGGCTGCCATCTATTGATCACTTATCTACTTTAAGTAACTACCCTCTCTCACTGCCATCTATTGATCACTTCCCTTCTGTAAGTAGCTACCCTGTCTGATTATCATCTATTGATCACTTCCCCCCTGTAAGTAACTACCCTGCCTGACTGTCATTTCTTCACCACTTCCCTCCTGTAAGTAACTACCCTCTCTGGCTGACATCTACTGATCACCTCGCTTCTGTAAAGTAACTACCCTGTCTGACTTTCATCTATTGAAAACTCCGATTCTGTAAGGAACTACCCTGTCTGGTTAGCATCTATTGATCACTCCCCTTCTGTAAATAGCTTCCCTCTCTGGCTGCTATCTGTTGATCACTTCCCTTGTATGAGTAACTACTCTGTCTGGCTGCCATCTATTGATCACTTCCCTTCTCTGATAAACTACCCTGTCTGGCCGCAATCTGTTGATCACTACCCTTCTATAAGTAGCTACCCTATCTGGCTGCCATCTATTGATCACTTCCCTTCTATATGTAACTACCCTATGTGACTGTCATAAATTGATCACTTCCCTACTATAATTAACTACCCTATCTAGCTGCCATATATTGATCTCTTCCCTTCTATAAGTAACTACCGTGTCTGACTGCCATATATTGATCACTTCCCTTCTATAAGTAACTACCGTGTCTGACTGCCATATATTGATCACTTCCCTTCTATAAGTAACTACCGTGTCTGACTGCCATATATTGATCACTTCCCTTCTATAAGTAACTACCGTGTCTGCTGCCATATATTGATCACTTCCCTTCTATAAGTAACTACCCTATCTGGCTGCCATATATTGATCACTTCCCTTCTATAAGTAACTACCCTATCTGACTGCCATATATTGATCACTTCCCTTCTATAAGTAACTACCGTGTCTGACTGCCATATATTGATCACTTCCCTTCTATAATTAACTACCCTATCTGGCTGCCATATATTGATCACTTCCCTTCTATAAGTAACTACCCTGTCTGACTGCCATATATTGATCACTTCCCTTCTATAAGTAACTACCGTGTCTGGCTGCCATATATTGATCACTTCCCTTCTATAAGTAACTACCGTGTCTGACTGCCATATATTGATCACTTCCCTTCTATAAGTAACTACCCTGTCTGACTGCCATATATTGATCACTTCCCTTCTATAAGTAACTACCGTGTCTGGCTGCCATATATTGATCACTTTCCTTCTATAAGTAACTACCCTGTCTGACTGCCATATATTGATCACTTCCCTTCTATAAGTAACTACCATGTCTAACTGCCATCTATTGATCACTTCCCCCAGTAAGTAGATGCCCTGTCTGTCTGCCATCTATTGACCACTTCCCTTCTATAAGTAACTACCATGTCTAACTGCCATCTATTGATCACTTCCCTTCTATAAGTAACTACAATGTCTAACTGCCATCTATTGATCACTTCCCCCAGTAAGTAAATACCCTGTCTGGCTGCCATCTGTTGATCACTTCCCTTCTATATGTAACTACCCTGTGTGACTGTCATCAATTGATCACTTCCCTACTATAATTAACTACCCTATCTGGCTGCCATATATTGATCACTTCCCTTCTATAAGTAACTACCCTGTCTGGCTGCCATCTATTGATCACTTCCCTTCTGTGATTAACTACCCTGTCTGACAGCAATCTATTGATCACTACCCCCAGTAAGTAACTACCCTGTCTGACTGCTATCTATTGATCTCTTCCCTTCTATAAGTAACTACCATGTCTAACTGCCATATATTGATCACTTGCCCTGTAAGTAACTATCCTGTATGGCTGTCATCTATTGATCACTTCCCTTATATAAGTAACTACCCTGTCTGACTGCCATCTATTGATCACTTCCCTTATATAAGTAACTACCCTGTCTGACTGCCGTCTATTGCTCACTTCCCTTATATAAGTAACTACCCTGTCTGACTGCCGTCTATTGCTCACTTCCCTTATATAAGTAACTACACTATCTAATTGCCATTTATCGATTACTTCCCTTCTATAAGTATCTACCCTCTCTGACTGCCATCTATTGATCACTTCCCTTCTATAAGTAACTACCCTGTTTGACTGCCATTTATTGATCACTTCTCTTCTATAAGTAACTACCCTATCTAATTGCCATTTATTGATTACTTCTCTTCTATAAGTAACTACCCTGTCTGACTGCCATCTATTGATCACTTCCCTTATATAAGTAACTACCCTGTCTGACTGCCATTTATTGATCACTTCTCTTCTATAAGTAACTACCCTATCTAATTGCCATTTATTGATTACTTCTCTTATATAAGTAACTACCCTGTCTGACTGCCATTTATTGATCACTTACCTTCTATAAGTAACTACCCTATCTAATTGCCATTTATTTATCACTTCTCTTCTATAAGTAACTACCCTGTCTGACTGCCATCTATTGATCACTTCCCTTATATAAGTAACTACCCTGTCTGACTGCCGTGTATTGGTCACTTCCCTTATATAAGTAACTACCCTATCTAATTGCCATTTATTGATTACTTCCCTTCTATAAGTATCTACCCTGTCTGACTGCCATCTATTGATCACTTCCCTTCTATAAGTAACTACCCTGTCTAACTGCCATTTATTGATCACTTCCCTTATATAAGTAACTACCCTGTCTGACTGCCGTCTATTGGTCACTTCCCTCCTGCAAGTAACTGCCCTGATTTTTGATGTATCGGTATAGTTCGATGCACTACAGAACTATATCCAGATTTTGGTGCATCGCTATAGCTGTAAATACAACAGAAACAAGTTCAGAAACAATGCAGCAGAGATTGGTTCAAACATATGCTGAAGATGTGAACTGATAGCAGTTTACCATGCACTGAACAGAGCTTTAACAAATTACAAATTCCTGTCACGAAATACCTTACACGCTAATAGGCGTAATTGAATAACTCCAGCTTTCGCTTAGATGCAGCCATGATCCTCTGTGATACCGACACTCCGAGGTCGTAAACCAAGGAATTAAATTCCCTACGAGTTTTTGTTGATGTCTCTTCTATGGGTTAGGAAACTTAACATGTCCCAACTCAAGTCGCCTTTATGTCTATTTATGTACACAATGAAAGTACTGATAGTACTGATGTCGGGTTTCCGCATTCTTATGCCATCAGATTGCGTTCATTCTACAGTCAGATATACCCTCTTATTGCACTGGGGGTTGAATGCGCGGCGAGCAACTTCTGCTCTCGCGGCTCCCGGCAAATAAGGCAAATAGTCCGCTTCTAAAATGAGCGGAGTGGGTTCAGCTTGTCACAGTTAAACAAGACGTGTTTTCCCTTGTGTTCTTGAGTAATAATTTAGCGTTTTCCTGCACAGTGCAGTCGGAGGGTGTTACGCCGACCTTTAGGAGGCCACAAACTCTGACAATGGGAGAATGGGTTTCCGTTGATCCATAAACTTCTACATTGCTATAAAACCTGAAACCGCGCTTGTCTGTACAAGACTTTGTTAGTTGAATTGGTTGTAACAGTAACAATATATAAAATACATAGATCACTGGCAGCTTTGCTTGCTGAATGTGGCAATTTGTTAACTGTTTGCCAATACTTTTGAGCAGAATATAATCATAAATTCAATTGGCACATTTCAAGATTTTCACTCTGGTATGTACAGTATACCTGATACCAGGTAAGTTAAGCAAGATAATCAACTCCAAGATTGTCATCTCCAAGGTATTCAACTCCAAGATCTTCAACTCCCAAGACAAATGTGAATTTGACAACAAAAACCTCAACTCAAATAGAGATAACATGACAGAATTGTGTAGGTCTACGTGCAGCTTCCAAATATTTATTCAAACAGTGTATGCATCTTCAACTGACACGAAATAAGATGATAGCTAGGAATATAGATCATCTGTTGATTCTTCTCGAAGTAAATCACATTGACTTATTCATTAGCAATACAAGGGATTATAAAACATAGCAGAAAATATTGCAGAAAAATTCTTAAAAATTATCCGATGACTTGCAGCAAGAACAACAACAACTCGTGTTGCATAGTTTCCCGCGAAAAGTTGATTATGTCACACCTGGACTGTATTTGTTTTATAGACTTCATAACGTGAATCGATACACATGTTAGGATTTTATAATTTGCGATGAGCGCGAGCAATAAAGAATCCTGAATAACGTATCTAAAATTCAGTAGTCTGATTGTTTGCTGTTTCTCAACTTCTTTTGGAAAATATATCTGCATCTTAAGGCCTTTGCGATGGCATCCACATATCAGTGGTAACAACAAACAGTTGTGCGAAAGAGATGAAGGGGGTATATAATATTCAAAATTTGAATGTCAATGTAATTATTGGTCATGAAATCCCAAGTAATTAAAGTTTGAAATTTTGGAGAAAAATATTTGTGGTGTAATTATGAAAACATGACGCAAAAGAATTTGCCAAAATATGAAATATCGCTTTCGACTAACAGACATTGAAAGAGTGATGTAAATGAACATGAACATATTAGGTTTGACATGCGCGAATAAAAATCGATTTTCCTGCATCATATGAAGGTGAATACAACTGACATGTATGACCCACGTGCATTTGAGTTCGCCATTTTGGATTGGAAACGGTGATCTTGTAAACCTAGCACAAATGTGGATATTTCTAAGCGTAGAAAGATGGGAAATACTATATTTTTGGATGATACTAAGCTGAGGTCCCTGCAACAATGATTAGTCGGTCTGAAAGGTTTCTATTAAAGGTAATGTTGCAAGATTTATCATATTTACCAGGACATCAGCGCGAGTTTTCCGTCACCAACGTAACCGGAAGTGCTAAACATTCCTCCGCAGCGCTCGGGAAGAAGAACACATCATTGGATGTAATATTAAAAAGGAAATAAGCCTGTACTAAATAGTGAAATATTTTATAATGCATAAAACGAGATATTTTGACGTTAGAAGAAATAGTCTAATGAAATAAATTTTGAACATAGGTGCTGAACTTCTTACTTCCGGCGTAATGGATTCCAATGTAGTAATTCGCCGGCGGGTCTATTGTTCCTGTATGACAGTTGAAGAAAAATTCAGATTTACAGGTAAATAAAATGACGATTTATGAACAACTGAAGAGGAGTAGTACTACATGTAATTGTGCACGTTTATATGTCTTCTGATCAACGATCGGACAGGAATAAAATTAGATTCTGTGCTTTTTCCTTGGACTGATTTGGGGTTTGGTGGTGGTGTTACGTAAGGTATGTACATTTCAAGACGGTGTACAAAATGCTGCGAGATTTAAACAAGTAAATTATAACATTTAGCAAATGGATAATTCATTTTATATTACGAACTAATCTCTATCATGTTATATATGTCAAAAATAGTTGGCTAGTTTTATTCCATTTTTGGGATGAAAACCACGTGTATGGTGGGCTGTTGGTGCATGATGTTACACGTGTGGTACTGTTGGAGGAAATTGTGATATTATGGATCATCGCAAACATAGAAGATACAGGAGAAAATTTGGTAGTGCCAGTGGAAGGCCAGTTGGTAGTGGTATTACAGGTCATGCCATGCCAACTGAAGAAAATGATGTGGAATCGGTGGAGTCATCTGAGCCTGCGGCTATTCAAGGTCTTACCATCAGATGGCAGACTTCTACCTCCGAGACAGATGAGTAGTGGGGAAAGGGCAAATCTATTAGTATAAACTGTGCAGGGCCATGTTGTAGGTATAGGGAAAATGGTGGAGAATAAGGGATATTGTTATAGTTATAGTGGGTAAGAAATGGCCGTAATGTTAGAGGTATAGGGAAATGAGGGGGAAATAAGGGATAATGTTACAGGTATAGGGAGGATGAAATGAGGATGGTTGATGCAATGGATGACGTCACATTTACAGAGTAGTGGAGGGGTCTTGGATTGTACGTTTTGGGCTTGAGGCGGGCCATCCTTGGTCCAATTGGATCATGTGAGGTATGAAGCATTCCTGAAGATTTGTGTTCTCATTCCTTAACAATACTAAAACACCATGGGTTTTATGGCCCACCATACTTTTTATGCCTGCTTCAAAGTAGTCCGGCAACTTTCACAAATGGCTGCCTTCCCTGCTGTAATTTGGATATATTCAGAAATCTAGTAAATTCTTCTTTAAATAGCACAACACTTGACAGTCTGATTTTATTTGCCCATGTCAAAGTTGTTGATTGGAGGAAGATACTTTTGTGTAGTTCAGTATATTTCATAGTCTTCAAAAGTTGTGGTCATGGCAAAAAGTCATCAAAGCAACAGGTGAGATTTTTATTTCAAATTTAGTGTACAAGTTCTTCTTTCAGTGATATCATAAGCTGTGATACTTGGAGAACTTACAGGTTCACCATGGTCACTCATTTACTCCAATAACTGGCATTCTCCCTCAGTTCACATTTACCACATTTTGGCCACTGTCAAATATGGATGCCATCGCAAAGGCCTTAATGAAGTTTATAGCGAACTCGCGGACCGTTTGCTCGCTGGCCGTTTGGAAGCGTAAGCTGGACGACAGTAGTAGTGTAAGAGCAAATTGAACCTCATTGACCTCAGAAATTTGCATAATTTGTGGCGGTCACGTGGCGGAGAGAGAGGTCAAGTGAACTATAGTTCCGGCAGGATGACCAAAGCTACCTCCAATACAGGAGAGTTCCAATTGTTGGAGGGGATGTATTCAGGATGTATTCATCCGCGGTGATGCGGTTTGGCCGCGGTTTTGGCGGTGATTCGGTCTCGGGGAAAAAGCTTCCGCGGAGAAAAAGTAGTCCCTAGATAAAATGGTCCGATGGGGTCGAGTGAGGTATCAAAGTGAAGCTTATGTGAAGGGGCATCTAATGGGCTGGGTGTGGGGTTGAACTATCGGCATTCTGCGCATGCGCGGTGGCCGAAGGGTATGAAAATAGACGTTTTGGAGCCAGGGGAGCCCCTAATGGTCCAATGGGGTCGAGTGAGGTATCCAAGTGAAGCTTATGTGAAGGGGCATCTGATGGGCTGGGTGTGGGGTTGAAATATCAGCATTCTGCGCATGCGCGGTGGCCCAAGGGTATGGAAATAGACGTGTTGGGAGCTAGGGGAGTTACTCATGGTCCGATGGGGTCGAGTGAGGTATCCAAGTGAAGCTTATGTGAAGGGGCATCTGACTGGACTAGCGGCTCGGGCGTTGTCACCATTCTGCGCATGCGCATAGACGTTTTGGGATGTAGGGGAGCCCCTAATGGTCCAATGGGGTCGAGTGAGGTATCAAAGTGAAGCCTAGGTGAAGGGGCATCTGATGGGTTGGGTGTGCGGTAGGAATATCATTCTGCGCATGCGCAGATGCAATGCGGAGCTCTCGTCCAATCAGAAGCGAGTATTTCAAATCCGCCACGGAGCTCTCGTCCAATCAGAAGCGAGTATTTTGACCCGGTGCATTATGGGACATATCCAAGATGGCGGCACGTATGTTCAAGATGGCGGCACATCCGGTGTCGAAAACTGGCCATTTTATCGGGATGTGGTCACCTAGTGTCGAAAACTGGACCCTGTATGGGTCCCGCTAGACGTTTTGGGAGCTAGGGGAGCCACGAATGGTCCAATGGGGTCGAGTGAGGTATCAAAGTGAAGCATTCGTGAAGGGGCATCTGATGGGCTGGGTGTGGGGTTGAAAAGCGACATTCTGCGCATGCGCAGTCTGGCCGTAGTATAGAAATAGACGTGTCTGGGTGTAGGTGGGCCCCTAGTGGGTCGATGGGATCGAGTGAGGTATCCATGTGAAGCCTAGGTGAGGGAGTTACACTAGGGTGTCGTTTCCATTCTGCTGCGCAGATCACGTGAGGGGTTGACACGTCCGTATGTTCAACCGCCGGGTGTTGTTTTTCCCGGCGCGGCCCGCCCCGGCCCCCCCTGCGCGCGCGAGTTCTCCGGCCGCAGTAAGTGCGCGTCATCACGCGGATGAATGTCGGATCTGTATTATGCAATCGGATAGCGGTTGTCGTGAAAAAAACAACAAGTTTAGCAATGTTTATATAGTTTATTACCCCAATGTTACATCATACCCAGGCTGGGGGAGCCGCCCTGGGTATGTTTAGTATGTTCACAGCAAAACAAATTGAAATATCAAACACCATGTTTTATTATTTAACACATTGTCACATTAGGTACATGTGATTACTGAGCTCAAGTCAGCGAGTAGCATGTAGACATAGAGTGTGTGTACGGCATGATATTCATCAGTGCACGGGTGACGCATTCAACCGATGGGGGTGATCGGTCAGCTTGGTAAGGAAAAACGTGACATTGGTTACCCTCTCTACCACCCATTGAATGTTGGGGCGTTGACGATGCGCCCATCTCAAGGCATCCACGGTGTCCAGTATCTCCAGCATCGTCTCTAGTGACCCCCGGTTAATGATGGTGACCGGCTGGTCAAACACATGGTTGTTGGCACTGGGATAATAATACTGTAACTGGTCCGTCTTTTTGTGACGTAAGATGTACCCGAAAGCGACATTCAATTTAAAGGCCGTAGTTTGATCGTTGAAGATGGCTTCCACGTAGCTGCGTAGACAGGTGCGGTTGGTCAGTGGGAAATTGTAGATATCTTGAGGGTGGAAACAGTACCGTGTCATGGACCAATGGCGCCGATCGATGTCACTGATTGGATGGTTGTCCTGTAAGAGATCGCTAGGAACATTTATGGGCTCCACCAGAAAATGTTCGATGTTGTCAAGACTCGAAACCGTAACGCTGGGGTCCAGCTGGATATTCAGGCTCTTCAGAACTGTGGGTATAGGCGGGTTCTCCGTCGTCATCGCATCACCAGTGGCGTTCGTCTCCCCGGGCTTATCTTCACTGGGTCTGACCTTCCGTGGCTCCTCTTCAGTAGGAGGTTGTCGTTCATGCTCATGGGCATGAATCAAACGTTGGTGTCGCAGCAACTGACTGGTCAGTTTGAAAAGCCGACCACAATCCTCGCATGGACGCTTGGGTGGCCCATGAATTGAACGTTCATGGCGCAGTAAAGCATCTTCCCGATTAAATGACCGTGCGCAGGTTATACAAGTATACCGTCCGCCGTTGTGGATGGAGGACTCGTGTCGTCGCAAATCTTCTGGGCGAGTAAACAGCTTCTGGCAAGTAGTACAAGTGAACATCTTGGTGATTGACAGTGTCTGATGAAACGGCCAGGCCGGTTTCCTTTTATAGCACGCTGGCTGGTGATCTATTTTTAGCACACTCACTTCAAGTACCTCCAAGTCGAGACAGGAAGGCTGGTCAGGCAGGCAGGTGAGATAGCTCCGTTCGGCAAGCCGATGAATGTACCAAACACCTAAAAATTCCCATTTTTATACTCTTTTTTTTCGTGAGATTCGGGTGTTTTCGGCCATTTCCGTAGGTATCTTCGATCTTCTCCGGATGTTTTCGGGCATCTCCGCCACTCTCCGGTACTCCCCGGATCTCTTTTTTGGACTAACCCATCAGAATAGTACGTATCACGGACTACACCCGACGTCTAGGCGCACATGTGTGCCATGGTCTATAAAACACGTCTCTCTGGATCCCACCCCTTCATTTCTACGGTTGCAGAGCCATGACGGAGATCCAGCCCTATGCGACTCGCATTTTACAGCATGCCACCGTGGTGAATTCATTCACGGGTTACCGAGCAGTGGTCCGGTCCATGTTTGCAGATGGCGACGACAACGAGGGGCGACGCCAGATCCTCAACGAGTTCACAGAAGCGGTCCTCGACAGAGTGCACTCGATGGAGAGGTGTGCCATCACTCACCACTACTGGACTATGACAGCCATCCTTGATGCTCGGGCTATGGACCACGAGCGCTCACGCCGGAACCAGCGACGGCTGGTTGGCCTCACAATAGTCTGTGCCCTATTGACCCTGGCGCTGTGGTATTGACAGTGCGACCTGACTATAAATACGAGGGTCAGACACAGTGTGTGTCATTCACCGTTCGACATTGGCGCAAGCATGTCACCCGTCCTACGAGCCATCCTGCCCCTTACGCCCCAGGTGGGGTTACACGTCTATGAAGATAAAGTTACCCTCGTGGAAGAACGTGGAGATGTTTGCTGGTCGCCCGCTGAGACCGTATCGAATACGGTTACGCTACACCGTGACGGCTGGACCAAATTTAAACGGGTGTTGAGCGGCGAGCTCGACGGACACCTCATCCACATAGACAATGCCATCTACGTATACCGTGCAACCTTCTTCCCACGCCTGGGCCGCTACCAAGACCCTACGCGAGGCTTCACCCTAGACCCCGATCTGTGGACAGCCTTGGAGAAAGTGGTGCCTATTGTGGACCAGCTGTTTACACCGGACGAGCGGTCATCAGACGAGTTGGAGTGGGCTCGTGCCCTGAGAGAAGCAGCGGCAGAACCCAATGAACAACTGTCTAGCCATGAACCCGACGACGATGCCATTGATTACCCGGCTAGACTCAGTCAGCCCAGTGATATGACCACCTGATGCTTTGATCTCACGGGGTTCTCCCTATAAATACGAGAGACAGTCAAATCTGGTACCATTCACGTACTGACCATGGCGGAGCATATGATACTGGCGTATCTCAGCTTGACCCCCAAGGTTTTCCTCCACGTGTATGCGGATAAGGTCGATATCATGGAGGAGGTGGGAGACATCTGTGATGCGGACCCTAAACAACCGTGCCCGGCTCACATTCGTCTGTGACGGGAGGGCTGGACCAAATTCAAACGGGTGTTGTCTGGTGAGCTGGACGGCGACCTCATCCACTTGTGTCACGATGTGTACATCCGACGCGGCCCTTTCTTTGCTCAATTGGCTCGGCTAGATGGGGGTACAGTGCATTTTACCCTTCACCCTGATCTATGGTCTGCATTGGAAGATGCCGTGGTAGATGTGGATCAAGTGCTTATCAAGCGGTCATCAGACGAGTTGGACTGGTCATTTACCATGGACACTGTGAAAGCCAATGAAGAAAATCAGAAAGAAACTCCGGCCCAAGATATACCCGTTATAAATAAACGATAGAGCCAGGGTGCATCATCATTTTGTCACCATGAAGCGCTGGGAGAAGGTGTTGGATAACTTATACTACAGTCCCGACAGTCCGGCGGCCTATAGTGCATTGTCGGCTCTTTATCGAGTGGCCAAACCCCAGGGGATACAACGTGCCCAAGTCCGAGATTGGTTAAGAAAACAAGACACCTATACCTTACATCGATCTGTCCGTCGCCATTTTCTACGGAACCGCGTCATCGTGGGAGGAATAGATGCCCAGTGGCAAGCGGATTTGGTCGATATGAGCGCCTTTGCCAAACACAACGATGGGAATCGGTATATCTTGACGTGCATCGATATCCTATCGAAGTATGCGTGGGTGGTACCCATCCGGACAAATCTCATAGCGGCGTTCAAAGACATCTTCAAGACCGGGCGCAAACCTTTGTGAAGCAGTAAACCGACGAAGGCAATGGAATTCCTCAACAGACCGTTCCAAGCCTTTCTCAAGAAACAGAAGGTGTTTTTCTTCCATACGTACAACGAGACCAAGGCTTCCGTGGTGGAAAGGTTCAACAGGACATTCAAACGCCGCATGTATAAATATTTCACCTATAAGAATACAAGGCGGTACATCGATGTTCTCCCGAAACTGGTGAGGGGTTACAATCGAGCCTATCACCGGAGTATAGAGAGAGCGCCCATTACCGTGACCCAACGCAATGAAGCCCAAGTCCGCCGTGTGTTGTAGCGAACGACGAAGGCGGAGTACAAGGTCGGGGACCCTGTACGGATCAGTAAATTCAAGGGCAAGTTCGAGAAAAGTTACTTGCCCAACTGGAGCGATGAGCACTTCCTGATTAAACGGCGCCTACCCCGACAGCGGCGAGTCTATGAACTGGAAGATCTTCAAGGGGAACCGTTGCTAGGGACGTTATACGAGACGGAATTACAGCCTGTCGTAAAAACACAGCAAGACTACTACACGGTGGAGCAGATTTTGAAAACGGAACGTCGACGTGGCAAACTGTTTCATTCGTCAAATGGCAAGGCTGGCCCAGTTCCTTCAATTCCTGGCCCAGTTCCTTCAATTCCTGGGTCGCGGCCAACCAGGTGAAACGACTATAAAGCCAGACACCACTGCCGTCCTCCTTCATTTCACGTCCGACCACAGTGCTATGGACAAACAGCAGCTGCCTCTGAACACAGCGTCTCCCAAAACGCGCAAAGCACAAGTGGGCTTTGTGGTGCTAGTGCTAACCCTGCTGAGTGTGTTGTACGGAGGTGTGTTTTACGACGTAGCCTATGTCAGTACGTTACTTAACCAATTGAGAACACCAGCCATCAGTGAAACCGGTCTACAGAGAGCACCAGTCGTATCGAGCCCAGTCACCACCACCACACCCCGTGTACAAGCCACGTCGAGCTCCACACCTACACCAAGTACATCCACTACGTCTGAACACCCACCGGATTTCATCCCTCACAGTGAACCGACAACGACGACCCACGTTGTACCCACCACCACCATCATCATCCCTGACAGTGTACAGACAACGACGACCGACGTTGTACCCACCACTACTCCAGTTCACTCGTACGAAATTTACAAGAGCGGGTTACCACGACAACGGATACACCTCGAACCATGGACCCTGGGTGGCAGCATCCCTTCGCTTGCGTCATCGCAGGACCGACGGGTTCCGGCAAAACGCACTTCGTCAGAAAGCTCCTTCAACACGCCGACAGCATGATCACCCCACCCATTGCTCGAGTCGTGTGGTGTTACGTAGAATGGCAGGCAGCGTATGCAGCAATGCCCCACACCACGTTCGTGGAAGGCCTACCCAACCTGGCCGATTTGGAACCCGACACCTTGGTGGTTCTGGATGATCTCATGGCAGAGACGGATGCGCGGGTGACCCAACTCTTTACCAAAGGCAGCCATCATCGACGGCTCAGCATCATCTACATTGTGCAGAATCTGTTCAGTAAAAACAAAGAACATAAGAACATCAGCTTAAATGCCCACTACCTGATGGTCTTCAAAAACCCGAGAGATACCACTCAACTGCTGCACCTGGCCAGACAGATGTATCCCGGCCGCACACCGTTTGCGTTGGAAGCCTTCAAAGATGCCACAACCCCTCAGCACGGGTATATGCTCTTCGACCTCAAGCAAGCCACCCCGAACATCTTCGACTACGGACCGGCATCTTTCCCGGAGAGGCCCACCACGTGTACATGCAAAAATAATGTAAACACACCCACAGTGGCTCCCCCAGCTGGGGTGTGTGTGTGTTTGATGATGGGGATAATAAAAAAGAATGAATACCACAGCAGGGTTGACTTTGTCTCTGAGATAGATAAAAAGAGCAGAGTTGTGGGATCTTAGTTGTACAGGATGTCTGCGCGAGTACGGAAGCACGCTCCCACGCTCCGTGTATTGAAGACGGCCCCACCCGAGTTAGTCCGAACCATTGTACGCGGTGCGGACCCTGACCTTGTACGCTGTCTGTGCGAGATCGGGTACAACCTGTTAAAAAGGCAACGTACCACTGACTCCGGCTCAGAAGACCAAGGCTGCCACAAGACAGGTCTTCCGAACCTTAGTCCAGAAGCGGGTTCCTCAAACACAAAGCAGTGCGTAAGCGCAGGCAGCCATCTTAGCACTGTATGGCTGCTTGTGTTGGGTCCAGATAGTGGACTGGCCGACACGAACCACAATGAAAAAATGGTCCTTTGCCGAACCCGCTTCCTTCCAAAAACCTCCAATCGCCCTACTTGTCCTTGTTCCATGTGAAGATCATAAAACACCCTCGATGGAGAGATGCAACAGATCTTACAGAGACCGTGGTTAAGCGACAGTGAGAAAGTACAACGGTACAATGAGACGCTTCAACGGTACATGACGTTCATGGACCAATACAAAACTCGCTCTACCCCAGCAACAGCACCACCACCACCACCACGTGACAGACCGCCGACCTCAGCACCGTTCCAACAGCCGCCATTACCAGGGGTAGCCCCCACAGCCCCACAGTGGGTGGAAGACGAAGCGCTGAAGAGTGTACCTGCATCGTTCAAGAAACAAGCTGGCCTGGTATTACAACGGATGAAACAGAATCCTAACATGACTTGGAATGATAAAGGCGAACTCCCGGTACAGAATCAGGTGGTCCCCGGTACCCACATGACGGATTTAGTGAATGACCTGATGCGTCAACGCAGGTCGCACACGGATCCTCGAGGATGGGAGGTCTTCGCTCAAGGCTTGAAAGACATGCATGCACCACAGGAATTGGTGGGGAACCCCCACCGCTGGGCCTTTATGCAGCGTGACTCACCGACTCGTGCACCACGACTCTCACCACAACCTTCTTGGGAAGCCGACTGGGAACCGGAGTCACCCCCCAAAACCCCACCACCATCACAACGGGCACCTTCTTTTCAGACCTTTAAAAAACCACCCTCGATCAGGACACCCCACATCTCCAGAGCCGTGACACGTAGCAAGTCAACGCGACGAACACGACGCCGGACACAACCGCTCAAGGCCTGGAACACCTATTAAAACCAACAGCAGCAGCAGGACAGCTCAGTCGCCATGTTTTACCTCACCCTACCCAGTAACAGTTCGCTGGATGTGTTTCCTGACAACATCGTGGCCAAGTACGTGACCCAGTTACCGCAACCGTTGCATTTACCTGGACGATGGGAATGTGGCCTCGTGGATATCCAATACCCTTACTCGTGGTACAACGTGCGAGCCAATGAAGTGTGGTACGAGGTGACCTACGAAGACAAAAACACCCGACTCACCCTGCCCGAAGGCCAATACGATGCCCCCAAGGAGTTCGTGGGTGGGCTGTCAAGACTGTTGCATTATAAGGCTCTACGGGAGGTCACGAATAGTTCAAAACCCATCAAAGCCTATCCCTTCAAGAATCACGTGGACTTCGATTACAACGCACACAACGACAAGGCATAGCTTATCGTCTCCGGCAAGGCGAGTGTCGTATCCTACAGCAAATGCTGGGTTTCGATCTAAAGACGTTCGCTGGTCCCACCGAACACCATGGCGAGATGCCGATGGATATGAAGTCGGGTATGTACGGACTCTACATCTACTCGGACGTGGTGGACAACCACATCGTGGGCGATATCAACACACCTCTGTTACGGGTGGTCCCCATTAAAAAGACGTATGGAGGTCAAGTCACCCACAGTTTCACCCACATGCTCTACTTGCCCGTACGACAAACTGACATCAACACGATCACGGTGGATATAAGAGATGACACGGGACGACCGGTGGCATTCGAACGAGGAAAAGTGGTGCTGACACTTCATTTTCGACAAGCACGTGCTCCCCACTTTGCATAATGAAAGTACCTTACGAGTGCGATGCACGCAGCTATATGGACTATTATGCCCAACAGGCCGGGAGTGGCTTTCCGGTCTTTAGCGGTGCACGCATGCAACGAGGACATGGACTGGGGAACATACTCGGCAGCATCGTCAAAACGTTCCTGCCCTTGGTGACGCGTGGGGTGAAAGCAATCGGCAAACAAGCGGTACGCAGTGGACTGCAAGTGGCCGGTGATGTCTTGGGGGGCACGGCACCCAAAGAAGCCTTGAAACGGCGGGCCAAAGAAGCGGGAGGCGTCTTGGTGGCCAAAGCACAACGCACCGTAGGGAATAAAAGAGCTGCCCCACCGAGACCACGCACCAGTCGACGACCGACCCAGCGACGACGCACATCGAAGAAGACAAAGGATATCTTTTCTTAAAACATGTCCTTGATCCACGCCGAGTCCTGCCCCTCCACCAACAGTGAATTTGATTTGTGGACCGTGCCGCCCACACAGACCAGTGTCGAACAAGGATTATGGGTGGAGCATCTCCCGCTCTCCAGCATCAACGAAACCGGGCCCATCGAGTTCACCATCAGTAATGCGGATACGGCCTATGTGGATTTAGCCCATACATACTTGTATGTGAAAGCCAAGATGGTCAGTGGGGATGGCACCAGAATCGTCCAAGCTGCAACGGTGGGCCCGACGAATCTCTGGCTGCACTCGATGTTTCAACAGGTGGATATTTTTCTCAGCGACAAACTCATCAGTGACTCCACCAACACGTAGCCCTAGCCTACATCGAGACACTCTTGTCGTATGGCCGAGAGGCTAAAAAATCTCAGCTGACAACCGCTTTATTCTACCAGGACACGCCCGAGCACATGGACACGGTGGACAATGTGGGATATAACAAACGGAAGGCTTTCACTGCGAACGGTGCCTCGGTGGATATGATGGGTCGACTACACGCAGACATGTTCATGCGAGACCGGTACCTCTTGAATAAGATCCCCATCAAAATCCGACTGATACGGGCGCCTCCGACCTTCGCCTTGATGGCCACTAACGTAGAGGGGCATGCAGCGGACTATAAGATTGTCATCCAAGACGCAGTCCTGTATGTCCGAAAAGTGAAACCGAATCCAGCCGTTCAATTGGGACACATGAAAGCCTTGGAAACAAAACCAGCCCAGTACCCTATCCGACGTGTACAAACCAAAGTGTTCTCTGTGCCTGCTGGAAATATGGGCGCCAACAAAAAAACCCTGTTCCTTGGGGAACCACCCAAGCGATTGATCCTGGCCTGTGTGGAAAATACCAGTTTCAGCGGAGCCTACCCAGAGAATCCGTTTGACTTTCAACATTTCGGCATCAATTTTGTGGCCCTGCATGTGGATGGACAACAGGTGCCAGCCACGGCCTTAACACCGAACTTTGGGCGGAGGAATTTCATTCGAGCCTATCAGAGCCTGTTTACAGCCACCGGTCAAATCAACCAGGACGAAGGGAATTTCATCAGTCGGGAGCACTACGCGAACGGATACACGTTGTTCTGTTTCGATCTAACCCCCACCTTAGAGAACGATCATCAGCTGGCCCTGGCCAAGCAAGGCAACTTACGGTTGGAAATCCACTTTGCACGAGCCCTGGCGACCACCGTCAATGTGATCTGCTACGCCGAGTTTGACAACATCATTCAAGTGGACAAGGCGCGCAACGTCCTGTGTGACTTCTCCACCTAACATGGATACAGACCAGATAACCACCGTGCTGGAGAATGACCCAGAGACACGTATGGTCTTTCAAGGGGTGTTCGCCCGAGATGTGTTTCCATTAGACCGTATGTATCCTGCTGCTTACGTTCTCAACACGGACCCGATGGATCGGCCCGGTGAACACTGGGTGGCCGTGTACTTGACAGAACAGCAGGGCGAATACTTTGACCCGTACGGCCTGCCACCCCTCCATCCCGATTTAACAGACTTCATGGATCAAGGCACAGAGACGTGGTGTTGGAACAGTCAAACGTTGCAAAGCCTGACCAGTAGCGTGTGCGGACAATATTGCTTGTTTTACCTGTACCATCGATGCCGGGGAAGACCCTTATCTACCATCGTACAGATGTTTGACGAGTACCCCAAGGCCGAGGACCGCGATGTACTCGTCTATGACTGGGCCGCCCATCATTTCAATGTACAAGCCCCGTTCTGGGCTTAAGTTCTTTCAATGTACACACGCCCGCTGTTCTGGGCTTAAGTTTACAAGCCCCTTGTTCTGGGCTTCAGTTCTTTCAATGTACAAGCCCCTTGTTCTGGGCTTCAGTTTTCACGTGGTTGTTCTCACGTTGTTGTTGTTCACTGAATAAAAAAAAAAAGAGATCTCACCAAAAAAAGCCTGTCTTGTGTGTTTTATTTATAATGCAGTCAAACTGAAAATCAGTGGTGTAGGATGGGGCCAAAATGTAACCCATCAAGGTTAGAATGCAAGAGCACTATAGTAAAATAGAGAGCCAATGAAATCAGCCCACAGACCAAGTACGTGTTTTTGGTCTAGGTTTGGAGCGGGCATTTCATTGAGGTGCGTGTATACGGTGAGTGAAGAGACTCGTCCAACACGTATAGATTAAGTTTACTATAAGTTCTATGTAACCCATCAAGGTTAGAATGCAAGAGTACTATAGTAAAATAGAGAGCCAATGAAATCAGCCCACAGACCAAGTACGTGTTTTTGGTCTAGGTTTGGAGCGGGCATTTCATTAAAGTGCGTGTATACGGTGAGTGAAGACTCGTCCAACACGTATAGATTAACACCGTATTAGCCAATCAGTGGCCTAGAATGGAGCCAAAGCTAACCCATCCATGTCCAGAAAACATAACCCGGGTGTACAAGAACCCGGATGTAGGAGCGGACGTCAGCGAAAGCACACCGTGAGTACCCCAATTCGATTGGCTGATTGTTCGACCGCCGATTGGTTCTTTTTCTCGACCGCTGATTGGCTCTTTTTCTCGACCGCTCATTGGTCCAAATGGAACTGCCCATCTTTCCCAGGTTCATCTAGAATCCCCTTTTTTGTGCTCAAGCTCTGACTATAGCGATGCCGCAACATTGTCTCATTGGACATTGGACCGTTTGACCTGGATGTGACCATTTGACCTGACATGCGTGCGCGCGCGCACCGCCGGTGATGACGCGCACTTCCGGAGAACTCGCGCGCGCTGCGGCCGGAGAACCCGCGCGCGCGCGCGCCGCTCGCGCTGGGGGGCCGGGGCGGGCCGCGCCGGGAAAAACAAAACCCGGCGGTTGAACATACGGACGTGTCAACCCCCCACGTGACCTGCGCAGCAGAATGGAAACGACACCCTAGTGTAACTCCCTCACCTAGGCTTCACATGGATACCTCAATCGATCCCATCGACCCACTAGGGGCCCACCTACACCCCAACACGTCTATTTCTATACTACGGCCAGACTGCGCATGCGCAGAATGCCGCTATTTCAACCCCACACCCAGCCCATCAGATGCCCCTTCACGAATGCTTCACTTTGATACCTCACTCGACCCCATTGGACCATTCGTGGCTCCCCTAGCTCCCAAAACGTCTAGCGGGACCCATACAGGGTCCAGTTTTCGACACTAGGTGACCACATCCCGATAAAATGGCCAGTTTTCGACACCGGATGTGCCGCCATCTTGAACATACGTGCCGCCATCTTGGATATGTCCCATAATGCACCGGGTCAAAATACTCGCTTCTGATTGGACGAGAGCTCCGTGGCGGATTTGAAATACTCGCTTCTGATTGGACGAGAGCTCCGCATTGCATCTGCGCATGCGCAGAATGATATTCCTACCGCACACCCAACCCATCAGATGCCCCTTCACCTAGGCTTCACTTTGATACCTCACTCGACCCCATTGGACCATTAGGGGCTCCCCTACATCCCAAAACGTCTATGCGCATGCGCAGAATGGTGACAACGCCCGAGCCGCTAGTCCAGTCAGATGCCCCTTCACATAAGCTTCACTTGGATACCTCACTCGACCCCATCGGACCATGAGTAACTCCCCTAGCTCCCAAAAACGTCTAGCGGGACCCATACAGGGTCCAGTTTTCGACACTAGGTGACCACATCCCGATAAAATGACCAGTTTTCGACACCGGATGTGCCGCCATCTTGAACATACGTGCCGCCATCTTGGATATGCCCCATAATGCACCGGGTCAAAATACTCGCTTCTGATTGGACGAGAGCTCCGTGGCGGATTTGAAATACTCGCTTCTGATTGGACGAGAGCTCCGCATTGCGTCTGCGCATGCGCAGAATGATATTCCTACCGCACACCCAACCCATCAGATGCCCCTTCACCTAGGCTTCACTTTGATACCTCACTCGACCCCATTGGACCATTAGGGGTTCCCCTACATCCCAAAACGTCTATGCGCATGCGCAGAATGGTGACAACGCACGAGCCGCTAGTCCAGTCAGATGCCCCTTCACATAAGCTTCACTTGGATACCTCACTCGACCCCATCGGACCATGAGTAACTCCCCTAGCTCCCAACACGTCTATTTCCATACCCTTGGGCCACCGCGCATGCGCAGAATGCTGGTATTTCAACCCCACACCCAGCCCATCAGATGCCCCTTCACATAAGCTTCACTTGGATACCTCACTCGACCCCATTGGACCATTAGGGGCTCCCCTGGCTCCAAAACGTCTATTTTCATACCCTTCGGCCACCGCGCATGCGCAGAATGCCGATAGTTCAACCCCACACCCAGCCCATTAGATGCCCCTTCACATAAGCTTCACTTTGATACCTCACTCGACCCCATCGGACCATTTTATCTAGGGACTACTTTTTCTCTGCGGAAGCTTTTTCCCGAGACCGAATCACCGCCAAAACCGCGGCCAAACCGCATCACCGCGGATGAATACATCCTGAATACATCCCCTGCAGCAATTGGAACTCTCCTGTATTGGAGGTAGCTTTTGGTCATCCTGCCGGAACTATAGTTCACTTGACCTCTCTCTCCGCCACGTGACCGCCACAAATTATGCAAATTTCTGAGGTCAATGAGGTTCAATTTGCTCTTACACTACTACTGACGACTCTGGGAATAGAGTAGGGCGACGGAGATTTACCGCCGCGGAAAAGTAAATACATACCGGTGTGGAGGCTAAGAATGTCCCCAATCTGATTAAGACTCAGACTTAATAACCGCTCCTCTATCGGACATGTCGCTAATTAAGATCCGGGACAGTCTCTATCTTAAATCTGTCGCGCATATCAGACTGGCGACCTATCACAGTCCAACTTCAACGGGTAAATAGGTGCCTGGGTATGGTTAATTTAGTTCATTTAGTTCAGTAATTTAGTTCAACACGTTCATCATTACATCTTTGTTTTAATATATATTTATACATCCAAGCGTTGATAACCAATAATAAAAAATATTCATCAAGGGAGGGAGGGAATTTGGCTTAATGTCACACTCAAGTTTGTTTCACTCATATGGTGACAGTCAGTTTGGTTGGTGGAGGAAGCCGGAGTACCCGGAGAGAACCACCGCCCTTCGGTAAGTAACTGACAGACTTTCACACATGGACCAGCTGGGCTCGAACCCGTGCCGGTTCAGCGGTGTGAGGCTAGCGGTCACCAGCGAAGCGCCTTAGACCACTCGGCCACCGAGGGCCCCAAGATTCATCAATATTACTGTGAATAATTATATATTTTTGGCGTTTACTAAGTAAGTTTGTTGTATTCTAGTCCTGTAAGCAGGCTGTTATTATGGACTGATATTTTGCTTCACGTCCAATTGCATTGCAACCCTAACAGACCGGGGTAAAATGACTAATGGTATTATGGCTACAGGCCCGTACGCAGGATTTCTAGCGGAGGGGGTGCGATTTCATATAAAGCGGAACGTGAGTCCCAGCAATGCGCGCTACAAGCGCGCCACGCTTGGGGGGTCCGGGGGCATGCCTCCTCCCCCCCCCCTGGGAAAATTTTGAAATTCTAGACTTCATTTGGCTGCTGCTGTGTTGTTTTTATAGGGTCCAAAAACGTGAAAATAACTGAAAAGTATGAACCATATAGGGAAACATAAATAACAACAACGGTCGTTAATTCAGGTAAAAATACAAGCAATACTAGCACTGATTTATTTCACTATTAATCATCACTGTTTTGTTGTGTTATTGGACACACATAATACACGAGAAATATAACATTGATAAATTATTATATTAGGTCGACGCAGAACTCAATAATCCTGAATATACCGCGTAACCGTAGGGCGGACCAAAAGTCAACTTTGTGCGAGCGGTGGGGTGCGGCCGCACCCCCGAACCCCTGCGTACGGGCCTGGGTTAACCTTGGGTCAAAGTGTATCACTCTAATTTTAAGCCACACTCTAATCAAATAGGAAGGGACAGTTCGAAATATTATTTTGATGACGTCATCATTTATGCGATTAATTAGCTATTATATTCTCTAAAACAGTGATTATGATATAATTGATCCTTATGAAAATGTAGATACCGCACCACTGTTGTTCTGTATCTTTCAGTCGCAATATTTGTACAATATAGTTGTATAATATTATAATCTCTATTTCAGTTGCATACGCTCTATGACAGGTGAAACATATCTCACAATCTCATACTTCTTTTGCACGTTTGTTTTCCATTGAATGTAAAATTAATTTATTGTTACCTTAATCAATTCTTTTGTACGCTTTGAGAGTAGTATATAGCAAGCATATTCCCCCTGAATTGGTTCAGTGCGCATGCGCAGAAAAAAACTGGAAGTGCGCTTGGTGGGTCTGCGCAGGTGTTCTGCGCAAGTGTGGGTCTGCGCAAGTGTGTGATGTCACTTCCGGTCTCCGGTCACGTGACAGAACGTAGTCCCTTGTTGGGGGCATGTATTCCTCCGCGATGATGCGGTCTGGCGGTGATGCAGACGCGGGGAGAAGCCTCCGCGGACACGAAGTAGTCCCTTGTTGGGGACATGTGTGCCTCCGCGGTGATGCGGTCTGGCGGTGATGCGGTGGTGGGGAGAAGCTTCCGCCGACAGAAAGTAGTTCCGAGACTTCAAATACGCTGCGCAAGAGGTTGGTACGTCACTTCCGGTTACAGAATGACCAAAAACTACCTCCGAATACAGAAGAGTTAGACCTTAGACTTGGATGATTTGTACTGACCTTCAACATCCGGGTACTCTACAACATCCGGGCTTTTCTCGGGTTTTTCCATCCGGGTTTTCCCCGGCCCAGCCGCACGCATGCGCGGGTTATGGCCTCCGGAAGTGCGCAGGTCACGTGGTTTGGTGGCGCCCTCTGGTGGTATGGGCCTGCGCAATTGTGGTTGTGAGGGTGTGACATCACTTTTGGTCTGGATAGGCCCATCGGCCTACTGGGCAATTCACTCGTGAACATTGCCATATGGGTTGTGGGATCTTGTTTTTGACGTATCACCACGTAGAACACGATGGGTGGGGTCCCGAAGCTAAGCGGTGAATTTTTTTTGAAAAGTCCAGGTACCGGGTAGGTCTGTATATAGGCCCATACTGGCTCAGTGGGCAATATGGGTCCCACTGGGTAATTTACTCCTGGACATTTGCGGTTTGGGTTGTGGGGTCTTGTTTTTCACGTCTCACCACGTAGAACAAGATGGGCTGGGTCCAGAAGGTATTGGTTGAAAAAGTCACTGTGCGCATGCGTAGTGGGTAAATAGCGCTGGGTGGACTTTTTGGGGTCTAGGTGAGCCCCTAGTGGTCCGATGGTGTCGTATTAGGTCTTATTTTGAAGCCCTCGTGGAGGAGCATCCGACTGGACTAATGTGTCGTCCGGTTTCAATATTCTGCGCATGCGCAGTCTGACCGTAGTATATAAAGCAGGCATTTTGGGGGTTCTTTTGGGGTAGAGATGGACCATCCGTGGTACGAATGGATCGTGCGGGGTATCAGTGTGAAGCTCTTGTGGGGTAGATTCAGCATGGCGTATCTTTTATTGCAAGTCACGTCAATCGGCGCATGCGCAGTTGGGTGTATTAAGTAAAGTGGTCATTTTGGGGTTGCGTGGGGCGTGTTTGGGGCAGAGATGGACGACTATTGGTCCGAATGCGTCGTGTGGAGTGTCATTTTGTAGCTCTCGGGGTGTAGACCCCGATTTGAGGGATGTCCACAGCATCTGTGACGTCATCGATGACGTTATCAGTAGGAGTAGTAGCGAAAGTGGACAATTTTGAGGAAGTTGGGCCATCCCTGGTCCGAATGCGTCGTGTTGGGTGTCATCTTGTAGCCCTCGGGGTGTAGAATACGACTTGAGGAATGTTCACGTCATCTGTGACGTCATTGGTGACGTCATCAGTAGGAGTAGTAGCGAAAGTAGGCATTTTGGGTGTGTGAAAGAAAGTTTTGGGGTAGATCCGTGGTCCGAATGTGTCGTGGGTGGTGTCAAAGCGAAGCTCTCGGTGTGTAGTCCACCATTTGAGGGATGTCCACAGCATCTGTGGAGTCGTCGGTAACGTCACCAGTACGAGTAGTAGCGAAAGTGGGCATTTTGGGGCAGTGAAGGAAGGTATTTGGTGTAGAGATGGACCAGGCTTGGTCCGAATGTGTCGTGGGTGGTGTCAAAGTGAAGCTCTCGGTGTGTAGACCTCGATTTGAGGAATGTCCATGTCATCTGTGACGTCATTGGTGACGTCATCGGTACGAGTAGTAGCGAAAGTGGGCATTTTGGGGGAGTGAAGCAGGGTGTTCGGGGTAGAGATGGACCATGTTTAGTGCGAATGCGTCGTGGAAGGTGTAAAAGTGAAGCTTTCATGGTGTAGACCACGACTTGGGGGATGTCCATGTCATCTTTGACGTCATTGGTGACGTTATCAGTAGGAGTAGTAGCGAAAGTGGACATTTTGGTGTATGTAAATTTAGGATTTGCCCAGAAAATATAAAAAGCGGAACACGGACTTTACCCCTAAAATAGGGAAACCCCTATCACCCAGGTATAGAGGGTCATATATAGACCGGAGAGAGAACAACAACAGCAACAACAAGTGTTCATATAGTTTATTATCCCCTCCCGTACATCATACCCCACGCTGGAGGAGCCGCGTTGGGTATGTTTACAATACAAGTAGGCTCTTGTCCAATCAGAACCCGCCATTTGGCGCTGCATCTGTCATATTCGTTCTTGCCCGTCGTATGTTCTAATCCTGGTCGGGCAGACCAGGATATTGTTCAGGCAGCATGTCCTGAAACAGTTGTTTGCATGGGGCATGGGAATGGACGTTTTGGGGCCGAGATGAGCCAATAGTGGGCGTACTGGGTAGAGGAGATTGCACATTTTTGGAATACGCTTGCTTTTATGGTCAGTAACGCCCGCCAACGCCTAGCTTAACGCTTCAACGAATACTATCTGAACTCGAATTACTCTATATACATTACACCAGTTCGAGGAATTTGTCTAATTGTGAACTGTTATATACTCCATTCTTGTGAAGGTGTGAATAATTACTCTATATACATTACGCCAGTTCGATGAATTGGTCTAATTGTGAACTGTTATATACTCCATTCTTGTAAAGTTGTGACTTCGCATATTCTCTATATACATACATGTTCATCTTAATTCCTGTTTGCGCCACTTCAACGTTCTTATATACTTGTTCACTTTACTTACTTGTACATACTTGTATGTACATTCTTGTTCAAGTTACTTGTTCACTAATATAAAACATTCGAACTCCACTTGAGTTTTCATGGAGTTTTTATTGAACGTCAGAACAACAACACAGCAAGGGGGAATTCGAAAGTACTGATCATGCCCCGAGCACTTCAGGATTATATGCATATCAGGGCCTTAACGCCTATGTTTTTTCTGGACATTGATTGGTTACATTTGACCCCATCCTATGCCACTGATTGGCTACTTTCTCAGCCCATTCATTGACTGGCCTATATCAGTTTGGTTAAAATTAGAATCCCACATGTTTGTTCAAGCATTGGGCATTAATGGCCACTTGTTTATGCTCACATAGAAAACACACAAGACAGGGTTTTTTGGTGAGATCTCATTTTTTATTCAGTGAACAACAACAACGTGAGAACAACCACGTGAAAAGTGAAGCCCAGAACAGGGGCTTTACCATTGAAATCGATAGAACTTAAGCCCAGAACGGGGCTTGTACATTGAAATGGTCTGCGGCCCAGCCATATACGAGTACATCTCGGTCCTAGGGCCTTGGGGTACTCGTCAAACATCGGTACTATGGTAGATATTACTATGACAGGTTTTCTTTGTTGGCGCTCATATTCCCGGCAGGCACAGAGACCACTTTCGTTTGCACACGACGGATAGGGTACTGGGCTGGTTTTGTTTCCAAGGCTTTGAGGTGTCCCAATTGAACGGCTGGATTCGGTTTCACTTTTCGGACATATAGGACTGTATCTTGGATGACGATCTTATAGTCGGCTACATGCTCCTCTACGTTAGTGGCCATCAAGGCGAAGGTCGAAGGCGCCCGTATCAGTCGGATTTTGATGGGAATCTTGTTCAAGAGGTACCGGTCTTGCATGAAGAGGTCTGTGTGCAGTCGACCGATGAGATCGACCGAGGCGCCGTTCGCGGTGAAAGCCTTCCATTTGTTATATCCCGCATTGTTCGCCGTGCCCATGTGCTCGGATGAGTCTCCGTAAAACAAAGGGGCTGTCAGCTGAGATTTTTTAACCTCTCGTCCATACGACAACAGCGTCTCGATGTAGACTGGACAAGGGTGCGTGTTGGTCGAGTCACTGATGAGTTTTTCGCTGAGAAAAATATCCACCTGTTGAAACATAGAGTGCAGCCAGAGATTCGTCGGGCCCACTGTTGCTTGGTCGACGATTCTGGAGCCATCTCCATTGACGATCTTGGCTTCACATACGAGTACGTATGGGCTAAATCCACACAGGCCGTATCCGCATTACCGATGGTGAACTCGATGGGCTCTGTTTCGTTGATGCTGGAGAGCGGGAGATGCTCCACCCATAATCCTTGTTCGGCACTGGTCTGTGTGGGCGGGACGGTCCACAAATAAAATTCACTGTTGGTGGACTGACAGGACTCTGCGTGGATTAAGGACATGTTTAAGAAAAGATATTCTGGGTCTTCGATGTGCGTCGTCGCTGGGTCGGTCGTCGACTGGTGCGCGGTCTCGGTGGTGCAGGTCTTTTATTCCCTACGGCGCGTTGTACTTTGGCCACCAACACACCACCTGCTTCTTTAGCTCGGCGTTTCAGTGCTTCTTTGGGTGCCGTACCAGCCAAGACATCACCGGCGACTTGCTGTCCACTGCGTACCGCTTGTTTGCCGATTGCTTTTACCCCACGCGTCACCAAGGGCAGGACCGTTTTGACGATGCTCCCGAGTATGTTCCCCAGACCATGACCGCGCTGAATGCTTGTACCTGCAAAGTCCGAAAGGTCACCCCTGGTGTGACCACCACTTTCCCAATCTCGAATGCCAAAGGTTGCCCGGTGTCATCCGTTATATCGATGATGATGGTACTGATGTCAGTCTGTCGCACCGGTAGATAGAGTACGTGGTTAAAACACTGTGTGACCTGATCTCCGTAGTCCCCTTCCATTGGGCAGACGCGGAGCAGGGGCGCATCGATATCGCCGACAATGTGACCATCCCCCACATCCGAATAGACATAAAATCCATACAAGCCAGCCTTAAGATCCAGCATGGTCTTCCCCCGTAGCCGACCGATCCAGACATATCCGTCTCCAGTGCGCACAGCTCCTTCAATGTCTTGCTGAAACGCACGGTCACATTGCTCTGGAGAATGATCAGGAACTTGTGGTTCCACTCGTGGTACTCCATCTGGATCATGTTTGCAAACGGGAAGATATTGATTCCTCCAGGGGTCGAGCTCTTGATGAGGTTACGCAACGCCTGGATGAATATTTTGGGTGTATGGTACTGGCCTTCGGGAAGAGTGAATTTATTGATGTTGCCTTCGTGTACGACTTCGTACCACACCGTATCATGTTGCACGTTGTACCACGTATATGGGTACTGGATATCCACTAGGCCACACTCCCAACGCCCAGTGAGATGCAAGGAATGTGGCAGCTGCGTGACATAATGGCCAAGGTGTTGTTGGGAAACACCGCAGACGAGCTGTTACTGGGTAGGGTGAGGTAAAACATGGCGACTGAGCTTTTCTGCTTCCGCTCCCGGTATTAATAGTTGTCCCAGGCCTTGGGCGGTTGTACCCGGCGTCGTGATCGTCACGGTGACTTGCTACGTGTCATAGATCTTGATGGACGTAGTTTCAGGGGTGGTGTTGTAAAGGGATGAAAAGAATGTGCCCGCCGTTGCGGTGTTTTGGGTGGTGACTCCGGTTCCCACTCGGATTCCTAAGTCTGTGGGGGTTGCGTCTGTCGTTGTGCACGTATCGGTGATTGCCTGGTCCGCTGCATCCAGTCCCAGCGCTGGGGGTTCCCCACCAATTCATGTGGTACATACATGTCTTTCAAGCCTCAAGCAAAGACCTCCCATCCTCGAGGATCTGTGTGCAGCCTGCGTTGACACATTAAGTCATTCACTGAATCCGTCATGTGGGTACCGGGGACCACCTGGTTCTGTACCAGAAGTTCGCCTTTATCATTCCAAGTTATGTTAAGATTATCTTTCACCCGTTGTAATACCAGCCCAGCTTGTCTCTTGAACGATGCAGGTACACTCTTTAAGACTTCGTCTTCGACCCACTGTGGGGGTGTGGGTGGTACACCTGGTAATGGCGACTATTGGAGCGGTGCTGAGGTCGGTGGTGTGTCGCGTGGTGGTGGTGGTGCTGGGGTAGAGAGGGTTTTTTATTGGTCCATGAACGTGATGTATCGGTGAAGCGCATCATTGTACCGTTGTACTTTCTTACTGTCGCTTAACCCCGGTAGTTATATAATCTGTTGCATCTCGTGATCGAAGGTGTTTATGGTCTTTACCGTAGCTGGAATCAGATACGGCGATTGGAGGCTTTGAAGGAGCCGTGGTTCGACGAGGACCATTTTTTTCGTGTGGTTCATTGTCGGCCTAACAGTCCGCCCAATATCGGTCTCAACACGTACGCGGCCAACGGTGCTAAAATGGCCCCGAGAAAGCCGCCTTTCTGTAACACGCTTTTTTTAACCTGAGAGACTCGCTTGTGGACTAGGGTTCGGAGACCTGTCTTATGCTTGACCAACTTGGTCTTCTGAGCCGGAGTCAGTGGTACGTTGCGTTTTAACAGGTTGTACCCGATCTCGCACAGGCAGCGTACAATGTCAGGGTCCGCACCGCGTACAATGGTTCGGACCAACTCGGATGGGGCCGACTTCAATACACGGAGCGTCGGGGCGTGCTTCCGTACTCGCGCAGACATCATGTACAACTAATGCTAGAACCCACAACCCTGCCCTTTTTATCCTTTGCGGGCTACCTCCTGAATATTCTTTCACTTCAGAGACAAAGTCAACCATGATGTTGTATTAATTCTTCTATTATTCCCATCATCAAACACACACCCCAGCTGGGGGAGCCACTGTGGGTGTGTTTACATTATTGTTGCATGTGCACGTTGGTTGTCTCTCCGGGAAAGATACCGGTCCGTAGTCGAAGGTGGTCGTGGGTGGCTTGCTTCAGGTCGAAGAGCATATACCCGTGCTGAGGGGTTGTCGCATCTTTAAAGTCTTCCAACGCAAACTGCGTTCGTGGTATCTCTCGGGTTTTTGAAGACCACCAGGTAGTGGGCATTTAAGCTGATGTTCAGATGTTCTTTGTTTTTACTGAACAGATTCTGCACAATGTAGATGATGCTGTGACGTCGATGATGGCCGATTTTGGTAACGGGTTGGGTGACCCGCGCATCCGTCTCTGCCATGAGATCATCCAGAATCACCAAGGTGTCCGGTTCCAAATCGGCCAGGTTGGGTAGCCCTTCCACGACCGTGATGAGGGGCATTGCTGCATACGCCGCCTGCCATTCTCCGTAACACCACACGACCGGAGCATTGGGTGGGGTAATCATGCTGTCGGCGTGTTGAAGGAGCTTCCTGACGAAGTGCGTCTTGCCAGAGCCCGTCGGTCCTGCGATGACGCAAATGAAGGGATGTTGCCACCGGGGGTCCATGGTTGGAGGTGTATCCACTGTCGTGGTAACCCGCTCTTGTAAATTTGGTACGAGTGAACTGGGGTGGTGGGTACAGCAACGTCGGTCGCTGTTGTCGGTACGTTACGGCGTTCACTGTGAGTGATGAAATCCAGTGGGTTTTCAGACGTGGTGGGCATTGCAATACTTGGTGTAGGTGTTGACCTAAACTATGTATTCGGTGTGTTGGTGGTGATGACTGGGCTCGTTTCAATCACGGGTTTGACTGGTGTAGAGAATGTTTGTACATTCGTCTGACCAGCAGTCACGGCTGGTGGTTGTGTCTTTGGTGGGATGAGTAGAGTGCTGAGATAGGCTACGTCGTAAAACACACCCCCATGTAAAATGCCCAGCAGGGTTAGCAATGTCACCACAAAGCCCACTTGCGATTTGCGCGTTTTGGGATACGCTGTGTTCCGAGGCATCTGCTGTTTGTCCATAGGACCGTGTTCATGGTCGAACGTGGAATGAAGGATGATGGCGGTGGTGTCTGGTTTTATAGTCGTTTCACCTGGTTGGCCGCGACCCAGGAATTAAATGAATTGGGCCAACCTTGCCATTTGACGAAATGAAACAGCTTACCACGTCGACGTTCCGTTTTCAAAATTTGCTCCACCGTGTAGTAGTCTTTCTGTGTTTTAACGACAGGTTGTAATTCCGTTTCGTAAAACGTGCCTTGCAGTGTTTCCCTTTGTAGATCTTCCAGTTGATAGACGTGTGGGTTTCGGGGTAGGCGACGTTTAATGACGAAGTGCGCAGCACTTCATTTGGGAAGGTAACTCTTTTCGAACTTGCCCTTGGCTTCACTGATCCGTACAGGATCCCGTCCTTGAACACTTCCTTCGGCGTTCGTTGCGATTGCATGGGATACAAGACACGCCGGACTTGGGCTGCATTGCGTTGGGTCACAGTAATGGAGGCTCTCTGTATACTCCGGTGATAGGCTCGACTGTAACCACTCACAAGTTTCGGGAGAACATCAATGTACCGCCTTGTATTCTGATAAGTGAAATATTTATACATGCGGCCTTTGAATGTCCTGTCGAACCTTTCCACAACGGAAGCCTTGGTCTCGTTGTAGGTGTGAAAGAAGAAGACCTTCTGGGCTTTCCGAAACTGTTGGAACGGTCTGTTAAGGAGTTCCGTGCCTTCGTCGATTTGCAAGGGTTTGAGCCCTGTTTTGAAGATGTCCTTGAACGCCGCTATGAGATTCGCCCCCGTTTCCGTTCGGATGGGTGCCACCCACGCATACTTTGACAAGATATCGATGCACGTCAAGATATACCGATTCTCATCGTTATGTTTGGTAAACGCGCTCATATCGACCAAATCTGCTTGCCACTGGGCATCTATACCACCCACGATGACCCGGTTCCGTGGAAAATGGCGACGGGCAGCTCGATGTAAGGTACAGGCGTCTTGTTTTTTTAACCAATCTCGGCAATAGGCAGGTTGTATCCCCTGGGGTTGGCCGCTCGATAGAGAGCCGACAATGCACTATACGCAGCCGGACTGTCGGGACTGTAGTATAAGTTATCCAACACCTTCTCCCAGCTCTTCATGGTTTCAAGTGATGATGGACCCTGGTTCTATCTTTTATTTATAACGGGTATATCTTGGGCCGGGGTCGGAGTTTCTTTCTGATTTTCTTCTTTGGCTTCTGCCAGCACATCGTCCATGGTAAATGGCCAGTCCAACTCGTCTGTAAGCACTTGATCCACATCTGCCACGGCATCTTCCATTGCAAACCATAGAACAGGGTGAAGGGTAAAATGCACTGTACCCCCATCTAGCCGAGCCAATTGAGCAAAGGAGGGACCGCGTCGGACGTACACATCGCGACACAAGTGGATGAGGTCGCCGTCCAGTTCACCAGACAACACCCGTTTGAATTTGGTCCAGCCCTCCCGGGACAGACGAATGTGAGCCGGGCGCGGTTGTGTAGGGTGCGCATCACAGAGGTTTTCCTCCTCCATGGTATCGACCTTATCCGCACAGACATACAGGAAAGCCTCGGCGGTCAAGCTGAGAAACGCCCGTATTATATGCTCCGTCATGGTCAGTACGTGAATGGTACAAGATTTGATTGTCTCTCGTATTTATAGGGAGGAAAAGTTTATGACGTGAGATCAAAGGATTGGGTGGTCGATCATTTTAGTCACGTAAAACGTAACATTGGTCGTCATCTCCACCTGCCATTTGATGCTGGGGCGTTGTTATCTGGCCCATTCCAAGCTGTCCCTGGTCTTAGTTGGGTCAGTCATGTGTCCAGGGACGCCCGATCCCTAATGGTGAGGGATTGATCGTACACGAGTGTATTTTGACTGGGGTAAAAGTACCGGAGCTGGTCCGTCTCTTTATGCCGTAATAAATACCCAAAGGTGAGCTTTAATTTGAAGGCTGTAGCTGGTATAGGCGTGGCGGGGTAGGCGGGTGTTCTCCTCTAACCGGAAATTGTACAAGTCCAGTATAGGGCGATGGCGGTGGAAACAGTGCCGGATGGTAGGCCAATGATGTTGGTAGATTGTACGCACAGCTTCCTGTATGGGTAATACTTCTATGGGCGGTTCGTCAGGATCTGTGGTAAAATTGTCCTCCATCGCGGTGAGGGTTGTATTACGGGTCAGCGGTGAGCGGGACCTTTCACGTCGCATAGTTTAAGATAAGTGAGTACAGTTCTGAAAAAAACCGGCTCTAATTATGAGCCTTCAACATGGTGCATCATGGGATTGCAACATGAAACGTACACCCCATATTATCTGTGAATATCTGGCGCTGGGGTCACAGTTCCTTTCTGGATGCTTTAATTTGGGTTCCGATGCCGTACCGGCCTCCGTTGTATGGATGGAATTGTCTCTGGGCTGAATGAGCATATCCGGGTAATCTATGACGTCATCGTCCTCCGACGGTGGACTACGGGTGTTAAGTTCAGGACATCTCTGTAGGTCACGGAGGTGAGAACCGGATAGTCCCTCTCGTCTTCCTCCTTGTCGCGGTTGATGATTTGCTCATTGGGTTCTGCCGCCGCTTCACTCAGGGCACGAGCCCAGCCCAGCTGAACAGCTGACCGCTCGTCCGGTGTAAACAGCTGGTCCACAATAGGCACCACTTTCTCGAAGGCTGTCCACAGATCGGGGTCTAGGGTGAAGCCTCGCGTAGGGTCCTGGTAATTACAAGCGTCTAGTCCGTCATTCATAATTCAGCCGTCGTCCATTAGAGAATATCCGCGTCCATAATCCAAATACAAGCCTCTAGTCCGTCATTCATAATTCAGCCGTCGTCCATTAAAGAATATCCGCGTCCATAATCCAAAGACCTATTCCATATCCATATAACAGTATTAGCACCAAATTCAAAAAAGACAATCATTGTATACATAAACATAGGCTAGTTTCCTGCAAGAGAAAAGCGGTCAACAGTTTTCAATGATGCCGACAAGACATCATGATGTTCCAAAAATATAAAATCCGTATCGCTGATCAGTATTCTTAATCCATAATAATCGTTCTAAAGTCGTTATCTATAGAATGGTGTATCTCAGTCAAGCTTTGATTGTGACTGTTCATATGAGCACCATGAGGATCTTGAAGTACATGGGTTCATACGGCCCCTAGCCCCGGGTTAAGCGGAATTAGACACAAGTTACGAAACGTAGCGCCATAGATCTTGCACGCTACGTTCGTATTTTGCTATCAGCATGCGGTATGTATCGCCAAATTTGAGAAACTTAGAGTGGAGGCGCTTGGTGGAATAGCCCTTTAACGCCCAGGCGTGGGAAGAAGGGTCCACGATGTACGTAGATGGCATTGTCTATGTGGATGACGTTTCCGTTGAGCCCACCGCTCAACACCCATTTAAATTTGGTCCAGCCGTCACGGTGTAGCGTAACCGTAGTCGACACGGTCTCAGCGCGCGACCAGCAAACATCTCCACGGTCTTCAACGACGGTAACTTTATCCTCATAGACGTGTAACCCCACCCGTGGTCTAAGGGGAAGGATGGCTCGTAGGACTGGTGACATGGTTGACCAAATGACGAACGGTTAATGACGCACACTGTGACTAACCCTCGTATATATCGGTTGCACATAAGCGCATCTGAAAGACATATACAGTCGTATAGTTTTTTTTCTCGACCCAATCAGAATAGGGATAGAACTACACCCACGGGCATAGGTGTGTACGTATGTGTGTGTGTGTGTGTGTGTGTGTGTGTGTGTGTGTGTGTGTGTGTGTGTGTGTGTGTGTGTGAACATTGTGCTTAGGCTTCTCCCCGCGACCGCATCACCGCGGAGGAATACATGCTCCCAACAATGGACTACTTTGTCACGTCACCGGAGACCTGAAGTGATGGCACACACTTGGGCAGAACCCACACTTGCGCAAAACACCTGCGCAGACCAACCATGCGCACTTCCGGGTTGTTTTCTGCGCATGCGCACTGAACCAAAATTAGGGGGAATATACAATACCAAAATTAACCGATATGACACAGAAATATTGGGTTGATCGGAATCTAAATCTTTAAATGTTATGCTTAAAGCCATGTTTGAAAAGGGATATTTGCCCATCCGCTAAACACTAAACATTTTCATTAAGGACAGAGATTTAAAACTCTTCACGGTTCATCTTTCTACCATAGAATGTTACCCTAAATTTTGTAACAATGGTGCTATACTCAACACAATAGAACAAGACAGGAAGTTAATTTCATACATGGATGTGACCCAATATCTTATACATAATTTTTTTATCTCTTCGCATCTAAGATGATGTAATTTGAGTCTAAAATGAGAACTTCGCTCTAAATACTCTGTACGAAAAGTATCAATGGTACACAGTCATTGTGAAAAACAAAAAATGTTCAGATACCTCCTATGTGTTCCAGAGATACACATATTACGTAATATATTGTTACGTCATAAACGATAATAGAAAAAACGTAACAGAAACTTTTGTGAAGTCAAGTATTAACAATCAAATCTTTATTTACAATACTAAAATCATATACAAATTAAGTAAGGTTAATTCAACAAATAAATTTGAAATATAGTCTTACTGCCCAATGCTATACCGGTGTATATTTCACAGTCTGTACTGACGTGCAAATCTCTATACAGTCCGTGCCGCACAAATCGCTATCTCTATACAGTCCGTGCCGCACAAATCGCTGTTCTGTATTTTGATAGTCCAACACCCTGTTGCCCAGTTTCCTACAGTTCAATCACGTAGATAACACAGCGCCAAGAGTCAATTCACAGGAATGTACAATCCAGCAGTCCTTAATTTCAGACAAAGGTAAGACAGTATAATGCACCCACAGAAAAGCCGTTTGAATTCCCTCCTCGATCACTGAACGCTAGGCTATTTATACTCTACGGGGCGTTCGAGATCATTCCACAACACACAGCATTGTGTGATCTGACCCAGATACAATTAAAGTAAGCTTCGAGAAAACTCCAGATGGATGACTCACATAACAAGCTTACGTAGCTCCGTTATTCTAGAAATATCCACAGTGTCTAATAATAATACCATGACAATATGTGTATATATATTGTACGCATTCGATTTGTACACTCCTGATTAGCCTACTTGTGACAGATTAACGTGGATATGGCCAAGGCTTCTTCATGTAGCGTTTCAGATGTTGGAGGGATATTCATATCATTATTACTGAAGATACATAACGAATGTATGAGCTATATTGAGACCCCTTGAGGTTGTCCAACTCTTGTCGTAAACCCGTGTACCGAAAACACAAAATATGTGTGCAATATAAACACATCATTCTGTGTATTTTAGAAAGTACACAATAGTGACTATCACTGCTGCAAATATGACACGAGACGTGTATGTGCCACAGTAAGTGTGTACCAGAAATACCCAATTTATGTACATAGTAGCGGAGAAGCATTCATATCGAATATTCGACCGTAGTTTGTCACGTAGTGGAGTGAGAGCAACCCGTACTTATAGGTGTAAAATATGTAGACTCACACCGTTCCAAGGGGTAAGGCTAAACACAGAGGATAGTAGTAGAGAAAGCGTATTAATACGCTTTGGCCCTAAGACGTCACAGTCAAGTCACCGGAAGTAATTTTTTACCCTGCGCATGTACAAAATGTGTACCGAAACACCAACGCGCGGGAACCAAGGTCACTTTCGGTCACGTGGCTGTGACGCCAATAGGTCAAAGTTCAATATGCGGATTAACACGCATTGTCTACTATCACTGGACTTTGGGACAGTCTGTGTGGGGCTAGTCACGAAAAGAACCCTATGTCTGTACAAAGTGAGACTTTTGAATGGATTAGCCTGCACCAAATTTTTGGCCGAAACACACACCACAAACGAGTGCGCATGCACGCGATGTCATTTTGAGCCAAAGGTTATAATAATCGAGTCCACAGTGCGCATGCACGTGACAATTTCAAACATTTTGGTGCTATATTTCGTCGAGCAATGTGTGTGCCTGTTCGGATACTCGGCGCTCCACACGTCACGCAGTGAATCCATCAGCCCAACTCTCCCGCCTCGCTAATATATACTATTACTGAGGGATTTCTCGTCCTCCATTTTTCATCCAGTGTGTTGCTCTAAATCGCACAAAAAGTCTGTCGCTTGCCCGACAAAATATTCTCCATGCTCAAAGCATTTTGAAAATAAAGCAAATCGATATAATAAGATATCCTTGTGACATCATCGAACCAACCAATCCTGCTTAAGCTACCCACACCCTCTCACCTCCAACCAACATCACACCCGCTTTACCCAAATAATCTCCATATCAACAAATGAAACACGGACACTCTTCCCCAGGGTGGGACATTAATCCCCAGGCGATAGTTGTCCGTAGGACACTCGTACCTGGTTAACATTGTCTGTAGGACATTCTTCCCCAGCTTGGAGTGTCCCCCGGACTCTCTATGTGTAGGACAGTGTACCGCAGCACACCGGTACGGAGGCTAAGAATGTCCGGTGGCTAAGAGTGTCTGACCCCTATCTTCTAACCCAGCTAGGACACTTTTCGCCACATTGGGGGCAAGTGTCCGTTCTTGGTTGCAATAGAAAATGATATGAAAAGGGACACTAATCACCAGGAAATGCTTATCCATCACACCGGAACTACTGGTTCGAATCCCACCAGTGTCATGTGGATTCCTTCTCTCTCGCTGCATAGGACATGTATTGCTATGCATATAACCTTGAAGTGCCTGTGGCCTTAGAGGTAGGATTGACCTGTACGGTCAAAGGTCAATTGGCATCCGGATATTCTCGGACATTCCCAAAGAGTCCTGGAGATTCAGGCGAAGAGACAGCCAGCGTATTTGGAGTTGCATTGGCATGGGACTCCTTTCTGTTCGCGGAGACTTATCACCAGAAACGACAGAATCACCGGACCGGAAGTGACCGCCCCACCGCGGAGGACTACCAAAGGTCACTCACGGTCACGTGACCTGCCGAAAATGATCACGTGACTTTCACGTGATCGCCGCAAACCCGCCGCCGCAAAAACAGGTCAAGAGACCACTATATCACATATCCACTTTTACTACTACTTGAGCAGTCTGATTAATGTTTTTCAAAATAAGGTTCAACACGGAAATCCGCCGTGAGATACTTATGGATTAACGGTCTTGGGGAATGCAAATTCCTGTGCCACGATTCTATGTAATTGAACCAGAATACATTTTAATTGTGATACCTAATTTATTGCTTCATTTTCAGATTGATTTCCTAAGTGATTGTACAAGCTTTTACAATACTATTTTACGTAGAAAGCAATTTGAACCAATGTTTAACAATCCGGGTTAACCTCACCCAAAGTAATGGATACATACATGTACAAAATTCACCACATACAGCACCAATCGATGTGGACATAATAAAATATGTATTTTTTGCAGTTTTTTTCTGTGCGCCCACTCTATAGAGTTATGAATACCCCAGATTTCGGAAGCATGATTCATTACTGAACAAACTATAGTGTCAACGAGTTCACGCATTATATTAATTTCAACATAAAGCCCTCTAGTCCTATACCATATCCAGGGGCCATGGTGAAAAAATAATTCTAAACCGGTATCTCGTAATTACGCGTTAGCTATATCTCGTAATGACGCGTTAGTATCTCGTAATGACGCGTTAGCTATCTCGTAATTACGCGTTAGTATCTCGTAATTACGCGTTAGCTATCTCGTAATCACGAGTTAATATCTCGTAATGACGCGTTAGCTATCTCGTAATTACGCGTATCTCGTAATGACCCGTTAGTATCTCGTAATGACCCGTTAGCTATCTCGTAATTACGCGTTAGTATCTCGTAATTACGCGTTAGCTATCTCGTAATTACGAGTTACTATCTCGTAATGACGCGTTAGCTATCTCGTAATTACGTGTTAGTATCTCGTAATTACGCGTTAGTATCTCGTAATTACGCGTTAGCTATCTCGTAATTACGCGTTAGTAACTAACGCATAATTACAAGATAGCTAACTCGTAGTTACGAGATACCGGTTTAGAATTTTTTTTTTTCACCATGACCCCTAGACGCTTCCGTACCATATAACAGTTCAAGCATGTCAAGACTTTTATTCCCTTATATATCTGCCAAAGTTTGCCGAGTGTAAAAACAGCTTCCATTGAAACGGACTACGACACCTACATATGGGGAAGAACTTTCAATTTCTAACTCTGATGTATGATCACTTTTCTAAACGATGAAGTCGATTGGGCTGCGACAATTCTAAAAGATTGAACAAGAAATGTCTTTAGAAAAAGATGGATGATGGAGATTACAAAATGGGGATTCTGATTTTTTTTTGCATTTGTCTTTTCCTCCAAATTCTGCACACAACACTGATTAGTGGGTTAACATTGGGCCTGGGAAGTTACTGGGTCCAACTCACTAATCAGTTTCTCCATATTTTGTTTCAGAACAATACCAGTTTTTATTGATATTCACACAAACAATGTTTACCATAAGTATAAAAACGAACGTTCATATTGTGCTGGTGTACCTCCGAAGATGGAACATCGCGATAAATGCGGACTGATATTGACACTAAAGTAGCGAAAATGTTCACCAAAACAATCATACCTCATACACAATTAGCAACATATTTCATCTTTAACCATTGAAATTGCTTCAGTTTTATCTCATTTGATCACGTTTCCGCATAGTATACAGGTGTCCTTTTATGCTATATTTGGAGCTAATCTTGGTCTGAAACAGGGTATAGGAGGACCAGTCAGATCACTTAAGCCCGAAGGCTTGCTATTACGATACCTGTTTTTCTTTTTCACGAAATGTAACCCATTTTCATGAGACAGTTTATTGCTTTATATTTGCTTGTTTGTTTCTCTCATACACTACTTAATACTCAGATTTACTGTTTACTGTTTTGGGGTTCAATTAAAGTCCTCATGAACTGCAGAAAAATTATACCTTCCAGTAAGTTGTTGGTTTTTATCATCTGTTTTAGATCTGTCATCCGATATCAACAATCTTACGCATCAATGTGAAAGGAAAATAGCCGCAAGTATTTTCGTGAAGCAAACAACTCTCAAATTCGTTTTCAACTACAGCCAGGTCGAGCGCTTGTCCTATGATGGTGAATATGTAATTGCACCTAAAGGTATGGGTAAACCCTCACTTACAATAATAACAATTGCACCAAATTCATATTAAGGAAATAATAAAGTATCCAATGAAATCGTCGATTATGATTAGGTCGAATGATGAGAAAGGACATGTGCCTTGATTGATTAGTTGCTTTCTAGATTCATCTGACCATTTACTCGGTGACTTTTACTCAATGGTTGAAGACACTTGAAATCGGTACATTATAGTAATACGAGAAAGAAATAGACGTGGAACTGTGTATGTAAGGGCTTTGTTTAGTTTGCCATTTAAAGCCATTTTAGTCAGTTTGAAAATGGTTCTCATTCGATTTCAAATACCAGAAAGGGTAAATTAATGGAGTTATTTTTATTCATACTTGCCATTTATTTGCCATGGATGCACAGAATATCATGGGAGTACAAGAGGGATACCAGTGATCATGTTTTCTGGTTATTTCCCCCTAAATACTCACACCTGAAGTGTTACATCGTAATTCTGAACACAAATGACGGTGGTCGATAACAGTGTATCTGACGTAACCACTTGCTCTTTATTCACAAAAGTGGACGCAATATTGCTGAATCTTTCAAAAAGCAGCAACCTTGCCCAAAATAGAGATACACTTGCAGAGCAAATCAATCTCATGTGTGGCCGGGTCATCGAATGATTTACCCTGAGTGAGTATCAAATCCTGGGGCGGAATATCTGGAAGATACCATATTCTGGACCTGAAATTGTTAACTATTTACAGTCTAGACACCCGCGTGCACGCACACACCCACGCAAACCTTGGACATCCCGCCTCTAAGTCGGATTAAATATAAACAACTTTCACGAGACACATAGGCAGAGATAGAAAAGGATGACATATTGCCTGTTCATTCAGTGGAGGTTCCATATATGCCCGCTCCCTAGATGTGAGCCGGACATAGACAGAGATAGAAAAAAAAAACATTCTCCGTTCTTCCTTGAGATTCTGTATATGTCTGTTGTGAAGCGGAATTAGACAGAGATAGAAAAGGATGATATATTGCCTGTTCTTCCAGGGTGAGTTGCCGTATGCCTGCTCCCAAGATGTGAGGCGGACATACATGTAGGCAGAGATAGGAAAGGAAAACACGTTCTCTGTTCTTCCGTGAGGTTCTATATATGGCTGCTCCCTGGATGTGCGGTGGTTCTGTATATGTCTGCTGTGAAGCGGAAATAGACAGAGATAGAAAAGGATAATATATTGCCTGTTCTTCCAGGGTGAGGTTCTGTATATGCCTGCTCCCTAGATGTGAGCCGGACATAGGCAGAGATTGAACAGGATGACATAATGTCTGTTCTTCCATGGTGAGGTTCTGCATATGCCTGCTCTCAAGAAGTGAGGCGGACATAGACAGAGATAGAAAAGGGAAAACACGTTCTCTGTTCTTTCGTGAGGTTCTGTATATGCATGCTCCCTGGATATGGCGTGGACATAGGCAGAGATAGAAAAGGATATGACCTATTGCCTGTTCTTCCAGAGTGAGGTTCTGTATATGCCTGCTCCCAAGATATGGGGCGGACATAGGCAGAGATTGATTAGGATGACATAATGTCTGTTCTTCTAGGGTGAGGTTCTGTATATGCCTGCTCCCAAGATATGGGGCGGACATAGGCAGAGACAGGAAAGGAAAAACACGTTCTCTATTCTTCCGTGAGGTTCTATATATGGCTGCTCCCCGGATGTGCAGTGAACATAAACAGAGATAGAAAAGGATGACATATTGCCTATTCTTCCAAGATGAAGTTCCGTATATGTCTGCTTCCTAGATAAGGCGGACATAGGCAGAGATAGAAATGGAAAAACATGATCTCTGTTCTTCCGTGAGGTTCTACATTTGGCTGCTCCCTTGATGTGGGGTAGACATAGGCAGAGATAGAAAAGGACGACATATCTGCCTGTTCTCCAGGGAAAGTTTCCTTATATGCCTGCTCCCTAGATTTGAGGCGGATTTTGGCAGAGATAAAAAAGGATGACATATTCCCTGCTCTTCCAGGGTGAGGTTCGTATATGCCTGCTCCCTGAATGTTAGGCGGACTTTGGCAGAGATAGAAAAGGATGACATATTCCCTGTTCCTCCAGGGTGAGGTTCGTATATGACTGCTCCAGAGAAGTGTTGGCGGTCATATGCAGATATAGAGGTGGAAAGATATTCTCTGTTCTTCCAGACTGAGTTTCCGTATGCCTGATTCGTGAATGTGAGGCGGACATAGACAGAGATAGAGAAGGAAGAGATACGCGCGATGGAGAAATGTGTGTGGGCAGGGACTTTTATACGAACCAGTTATTTAAATGCAACAACTAAGAGGACAACTCTGAACAATTTCATCTCGTCAACAATGAGTACCGAATGAGCTTGACAAAAAATTCATCTGAACACTTCAACAGTCGAACTAGGAAAAAAACTTCTTCAGATCCGGATAATATTAGCCAAAGTTCAGAAAAATTGACACATATTTATTTTGCTTATTTCCTGAATGTTCGGTTACTTCAGAACTTAACATGCCTCTGGGGTTTCTGTTCGACACAAAAATAATTAGAGAACAACTTGGAAAAATATACACATCTATCAAATTGTTAATTAAGTTAACCACTTCTCCTGGTGCAATGCAACCGAAATAGGGAGAAAGGCTAACAAAGACCAACAAATATGCATTCATTTCAAAACGTATGAAATGAGTAATTTTTTGCTAACCTACTTGTGTAATGTCAGACACACTTTCATGCGTTAACACAAAGAAATGCACCCGTATCCTGGTGTACCCTATGCCCTTCGGGCTATAGGGTACAGGGTTCACCACAGGTGCGTGCGCATCCGTACGATGACGTCACTTCCGAGCTCTGAGCTCCAAGAGCTCCAAGCTCCGACTCCAAGAGCTCCGAGCTCCGAGCTCCCCCCTGTCTGACTGACTCTACTGGGTAAGAGAGAATATCATAGATGCAACATCAAATCGCGGATTTTGATTGGACAGGAGCAACCGTCGATGGTTCTGTTAGGGAGTTAAGATAGGCGTTTGCGTGGGGATTCCCCTTCTCTTTCTTGCATGTATTGCTATGCAAATATCTCGACCCAAAAAGTCCACCCATATGCCTTTTTCCCCACAATTCCAGGCCTGCAGATGTATGACATCGTCTAAGGATGGATCACTTTGCTCTCCCCCCCCCCCCCAATAATTTTAGCCAAAGTGCCTTGAAATGGGTAGAAAATTACTAGAGAGGCGTCTGAAATCCAAAATTTTTCGAAGAGTACCCCCAACCCCTCTTCCTTTATTCACGGGGCCGGGCCCTCGGTGGCAGAGTCTAAGGCGCTTCGCTGGTGACCGCTAGCCTCACACCGCTGAACCGGCTTGTGTTCGAGCCCAGCTGGTCCATGTGTGGAAGTTTGTCAGTTACTTGCCGACGGACGGCGGTTCTCTCCGGGTACTCCTGCTTTCTCCACCAACCAAACTGACTGTCACAATATGAGTGAAACAAACTTGAACCACCCCCCCCCCCCTCCCCCCTTTACGGGTCCAAATTTATCGTGACTAGTTTTAAATTGCACCTGCATGCAAAGTGCCAACTTCTTTCCAATGTTTGTTCTATCTGATTGAGGGATAACTCCAGCACAGTCTTCATTAATTATCAGTTTTATATGATATCCGTCTCTCTTTTTTGATAAAAAAGTTTATATTAATAGCGCCAGAAATTGCCGCGTTTGACACCCACAACTTCAAACAATTAAGCTTAGCATTGATGCAACAACCGATCTTTGAAGTGACCATTTCTTGGAGAGATGTTAGAAATGGAAGACAAGAAGATGGTTTCATTTAAAAGATGCTTTCGTCTGAATACCAGTATTTTTCGGACTTTTTTTTTCCTTTCTTTTCCTATTTGAAGGAGTTAGAGGAGCGGAAATTGTGAAAATGTTTACCCTAAAATTTGCTCTGAAAATGCGCCAAAGTGCGTAAAATGAAGGGTAAATTTATTAAAAATCCCAGGGGAGGACGCGCCACCTCTACAATTCCAGGTATCTCGAAAGACGCGGAATATTAATCTGTTTACCTGTGGATGAAGACACAAGACTGTCCAGTTCTATCTCGATTTGAAGGTGGAAGTTACTTCCAATAACAAAGTGGCAATTCATTCAGTCAAACTGTCTTAATACGATAAACACCCAGTTTCTGGATTGTCTTTTAAGATTGTAGTTTTGTGACCTGTAAAAATGGTGGAGAATGAAGCGCTTGGTCGGCATCGAACTTCACATGTATATGTTCTGAATACGAACTTGCATTCTATAAATACCTCATCGTTTGAACCTTTTTTTTGCTTTCTGGATGTTCACCATTTGCCAACAGATGAATTAGTATAGGGCTATTACATCATCGCTTTGAAACATTTGTATCTGATACCGCTCAAGCCGGTTCTAGAGACCGTATGGTCATGTCATTCAAGATGTCCACATGAACAGCTACAGTAAAAGCGTGGACGGGATACAAATTACAGGGATCACGTTTGGTCCATGTGATGTTCTTAGATATATGCATTCAGTATATTTGTCTGTGGATTCATATGACTTTTTGTCACGACGACGGCATAATTTTCCGACACTGTATTTTGTCCTATGTTGTCCTATCAACCATGTAACAGGATGTCACTGAATATATCAACACGTTAAGTTTTAATCTTCCTGCAGTAATTTCAACTTTTTGACTCTTTTCCCCTCATCTTTGAACTGATCGATGTGCAAAACTTATTAATCGGCTGTCCCGTATCTAAATTTCTGTTTCGGGAATCCCATTTTAGCCCGACTGTTATGTCAGACTTAGACTTACACTATTCATCATTCACTACAAGTCGCAGCTCTCGCTGGACACTTCTTGTCGTAGAGTCCATCTTCGTCACACGTGAAACACTTTCCTTTATTCTGTGTTCCCGAAAATTTCTATTCAGACTCATTAAACCCAACTATCGCCGCACGTAGCTTAGTTTTTTACCAGTTTGTAAACCTATCGCTTCTAGAGAGCATTATTATGACTCTTTGGTATATACATGATAATGATCCATGGATCTGTCGATTTGGGCTTTATCTACTATGACTGGGTCACGTACCAGCTCATTAGCTGTGTATCCAAAACCAGAATTAGCGGCATGGCAAGAGATCTTAGACAAAAATTGTTTACCATTTATGAAAATGTTTGCTGCATTTACCAAATAAAAACCGTGGTGTTCACATGTGACATCAACCAGTAAGCACCTGATGCTTGTAAAGTTTATCCTGACTTGTATGATGGTCTTCCTCCCTTTCGTGTACATGTAGGCCTGTGTCTGTGAACGATTTCTCCCTTTCGTGTACATGTAGGCCTGTGTCTGTAAACGATTCCTCCCTTTCGTGTACATGCAGGCCTGTGTCTGTAAACGATTCCTCCCTTTCGTGTACATGTAGGCCTGTGTCTGTAAACGATTCCTCCCTTTCGTGTACATGTAGGCCTGTGTCTGTAAACGATTCCTCCCTTTCGTGTACATGTAAGCCTGTGTCTGTAAACGATTCCTCCCTTTCGTGTACATGCAGGCCTGTGTCTGTAAACGATTCTTCCCTTTCGTGTACATGTAGGCCTGTGTCAGTAAACGATTCCTCCCTTTCGTGTACATGTAGGCCTGTGTCTGTAAACGATTCCTCCCTTTCGTGTACATGTAGGCCTGTGTCTGTAAACGATTCCTCCCTTTCGTGTACATGTAGGCCTGTGTCTGTAAACGATTCCTCCCTTTCGTGTACATGTAAGCCTGTGTCTGTAAACGATTCCTCCCTTTTGTGTACATGTAGGCCTGTGTCTGTAAACGATTCCTCCCTTTCGTGTACATGTAGGCCTGTGTCTGTAAACGATTCCTCCCTTTCGTGTACATGTAAGCCTGTGTCTGTAAACGATTCCTCCCTTTTGTGTACATGGAGGCCTGTGTCTGTAAACGATTCCTCCCTTTCGTGTACATGTAGGCCTGTGTCTGTAAACGATTCCTCCCTTTCGTGTACATGTAAGCCTGTGTCTGTAAACGATTCCTCCCTTTCGTGTACATGTACGCCTGTGTCTGTAAACGATTCCTCCCTTTCGTGTACATGTAAGCCTGTGTCTGTAAACGATTCCTCCCTTTCGTGTACATGTAGGGCTGTGTCTGTAAACGATTCCTCCCTTTCGTGTACATGTAGGCCTGTGTCTGTAAACGATTCCTCCCTTTCGTGTACATGTAGGCCTGTGTCTGTAAACGACCCTCCCTTTCGTGTACATGTAGGCCTGTGTCTGTAAACGATTCAAACAAATGTTGATGTTATTTTTGCATGTTTTATCGAGAAATTCCCTGATGGGAAATCAGAAATAATTATTTTTCATCAACACGTATAGCGGTACTATATCTGACAAATTTTAAAGAAACCGAAGACTGTTGTTATATGATACGTTTCTTACACTCTCAAACTGAAGTGTTGTAGTTAACACTTTTAAGGGTGTTCACGTTGATTGCACTTGAAGTTTTATCTTTGTGAAACATTTACTTTTAACGCATTAAATAAATGAAAAAATCTATTATACGAAACTTGAAAGCTCCTCCTCCGAATATTGGAATTAACAGTAACTGTACTCTATGAAATGCTACAACTTTTCTGATAAGAACGTTCTAACTGTTCCTCGGGCTATGGACACACTCTTATGGTGTTGACTTAGTTTCGGGCCTTCTACCTGTGGACACACAGTTGTAGTCGTGGAACTAGAAATCGTAACACTAATTTATGGCCAGGCAATCTCAATTATATTGAATGTTTAAGCTGCAATCTCAAATCCTTTATAGTTTTTGCAACTCTTTTGGCTCTCCAAGGCATATACCAAAACAGCAACATTATTATGATCCTCTTATTATTACTCAATATTTGTAGTGACGTTGAACTTAACCCAGGGCCCGACACTTCAACCCAAATCGATGGACTAAGGATCCTTCACCTAAATGCACGCAGTATACGAAATAAGATCTCGTATGTGGAAGACATAGCCGAAGACTTCGACATAATGTGCTTCACAGAAACGAACATGGATCAATCTGTTGACGATCGAGACCCATCAGCACTGAATTCGTGGGGCGGGATATTAATATATACTTCCACACAGCTTAAATGCAGCCATCAGCCAGACTTAGAAATTAACTTGATCGAAATAATTTGGATAAAAATTGAACTAAAAGGAAAACATATCCTACTCAACGTATCCTACATTACTCCAAAGAGTCCAGCCTTTATATATGAAAACTTTGAAAATATGGTCGAAAATGCGCTGGATACTAATTCAAACGTTGTACTATGCGGAGATCCAAATGACGATCTGTTAAACGACAACTCACGTTATCTGAGCCACATTTGTGACCGTCTTAATATCAGTAATATTATAAACGAGCCCACCAGAGTAACAGCCCATTCGGCCACATTGCTAGACCCAATCATCATTACTGACACCATAAATGTTCAAGACTGTGAAGTAATAAGGGTCGACGGAGATATAAGTGATCAAAGGGCTACCTATATCGAGGTTCTAGTGAAACATAACTTGAAACATGCATACAAGAGACAAGTTTGGGTATATAAGGCAGCAAATTTCGACATTTTCAATAATTTGATATCCGATTTCCACTGGACAGCAACTCTGGAACATTCCAAAGATGTTGATGAAGCTGCGAAAAAATTTACTAATCAATACCTGGAATTTGCTAAGATGAGTATCCCATACAAAACTGTGACAATACGACCCAATGATAAACCCTGGTATGATTCTGACCTAAGAAAAGTAATGAGAAAGCGTGACGGACTGAAAAAAAAGGCACTCAAGACTAATAGACTTCTAGACTGGAACAAATACAAACGCAGTAGGAACCAAGTTAATAACATGAAAAAATATGCCCAAACTAATTATTACAATAACATTGAAAACCTATTGGAAACTTCGAAAACAAATGACCCCAAATTTCACTGGAAAACATTAAAGAGATTCGTTAGCGATCCTCAAAATACATCTGAAATCCCCCCTTTAAGAGTACAAAACTCTGGACAAACGGAATCCATCTGTTTTAGTGATATAGACAAAGCGAATGCATTGAATGATTTCTTCGATTCTATCTCTACTATAGATGATTCGGCTACCGACTTACCTCAGTTTGAGTATAAATGCGACAGCCTACTAAACAGTATTGCCATTAACGAAGACGAAGTTTGTGATATTAATAATAACATCGAATTGAATAAAGCAGTAGGCCCAGACGCAATCAGCCACAGAATGCTTCAAGGTTGTGTCAAGACCATTGCTAAACCATTGTGTCAGTTATTTAACATGTCACTGACAAGCAAACAATTTCCTAAATGTTGGAAAAATTCAAATATATTACCTATTTTCAAAAAACAAGATCGACATCTCCCTTATAATTATCGTCCTATATCGCTGCTGAGTTGTGTCTCAAAGATAATGGAAAGAATTATATTCAAACACACCTATAATCATTTCAACTCACGCAACCTATTTTATAAGTACCAGTCCGGTTTTCTCCCTGGACATTCAACCGTTTACCAGCTTATTGAACTCTATGATAGTATTTGTAAAGCCCTAGATGAAGGCACAAATTCATGCATGGTTTTTTGTGATATATCCAAAGCCTTCGACACGGTATGGCACAAGGGGTTACTGTTTAAGTTGAAACAATATGGAAAATTCTGCAGGTGCATTGTTGAATTGGATGAAAAGCTATCTTGAGGATCGATCATCAAAAGTTGTTGTGGGAAATTCAACCTCCAATACACAAAAAGTAAATGCAGGAGTCCCACAGGGTTCTGTGTTAGGCCCTTTGTTATTTCTGATATACATTAACGACATAGCGGACAAACTTATAAGTCTTACCAGACTTTTTGCAGATGACTCTTGTTTGCAGTTCTCGTCACTTAACATTTATGATATTGAAACTGTAGTTAACTGGGATCTACAGTCCTTATTGGAATGGTCAAAACAATGGCTTCTGAACTTTAATGCCCTAAAAACCATTTTAATTCTGTTCTCAAATAAGACTTCACCAACATACCCTAAAATCTATTTTGACCATTGTCTCCTTCAGGCTTCCACCAACCATCGTCACCTAGGCCTAATCCTGCAAGACAACTGCAAATGGAGTAGTCCCATCAATCACATTATCAATACCGCCTCTCAACGCATTGGAATGATGAGAAAACTGAAATACCAGCTTGGCAGACAGGCATTATCTCAAATATATCTATCTTTTGTGAGACCCATGTTAGAATACGGTTCTGTGATCTGGGATGGATGCACATTAGAAGAAGCGGATCGACTGGAAAAACTTCAATTTGCTGCAGCACGAATTGTTTCCGGTCTTCCTGTTTATGCCACTAGAGAATCCCTTTTGTTGGAAACTGGCTGGGAAACCTTGGCAAGCAGACGAAAAATTGCTAAATTGAAAGTAATGTACCAAATTCACAACGGAGAAAGTCCCGACTATATATACCATTTAATGACACCCCAAGTGGGACAAACCACTCCGTACAACTTGAGGAATGACGCAAATTATGCGACGCCCCGAACACGTTTAAATATCCAAAAATCATTTATCCCGTCAGCTTTTCAGGAATGGAACAGACTTAGTTACGATATAAGAAACAAACCATCCACTTCTGCCTTCCACCACTCATTAACTAAGAAAACTCGTATATCTAAATACAGTTTGATTGGTTCAAGGAAACTTAACATTGTACTAACCCAACTAAGACATCAATGCAGCCAATTAAACGCAGATTTAATGAGAAGGAATTTGTCTATTACATCTAGCTGTAGATGTGGAGAACCAAGAGAGGATGCTTATCACTATTTCTTTATTTGTCCCTTATATACCAATCTAAGGGATGAATTACAAAACGACTTGCCTCCAAACTATAACCTCCAAGATATATTGTCGGGAAATGAGTCATTCGCAAACGAAATGAATAATAATATGTGCAAGTCAATTTTAACATTTATTAAGAACACCTCAAGATTCAATTTGTAGTACGATTACGACGTAGTTACCTCAGCTGAAGGATTAGTATGTACTAGTACCCAGTTCTGTGAGAACCCTAGCACGCTACAGCCAAGTTGCCACCATATGCTCAATAATCTGTTATAGTGAGGTGGCTTAGGGCCATATTTTGGGAAGATCGTGACACGCTGGACCAAAGCACCAAACTTGGCACACCCATCACTTGAGACACATAGAACAATATCAGAAGGGGTGCTCATTGCTCTGGGCTCTGTGATGCCCTCTGGCCCACAAAAAGGCATCTGAGAGGCAATATTGTTATTCAAAGAATAGTTAGCCTCCCAACAGCTTCGTTATTTTTATTATCCTTAAGGCTGGGAAGCTGAAACTTGCCACACTGTATCACTGGTCCAAGCGCTACCAGAAAATTTCACAAGATTTTTCAAAAATAAGCCATCTTGTGGACAATTTTTTGGGGGACGATTTTTCCAATTTTTTATTTGCGCAATTTTTTTTCTTCGCTGAAACTGCCTGGTTAATTGGTAAATAATCATTTATTCGAGAAAAAACACTTGAGTACTTTTAAGAAAACAAAGTAGTATGCTACAGGCTCAAAATAACTTCAATATCATAAGCTATAACTGCGCTAAGTTACAGCTCTCAACATTTCTTCATTTTGGAGCACCAGGGAAAAGTTCTCTGAGAAGGAAACCACCAAAACCAATTAGGTTTACATAATCGCCTGTGTGAAAGGAAACAATCGCCCCTTATCCATGTAAAACTTGACAATTCAGCTTTCTATCTCGTAAAATGGGGAAAAAAGATGGAAATGCTCAAGACTGGCAAGGTTATTTTTCTGGGTATTCTTGCATTTACCAGGTTTACCCCATCTTGAATCGTTTATTCCATGAGACGTCCTCGATGCTCATCCATTAACATCCGATGAGTTATTTGTTTGAGCTGATCTGTCATCACAGCTCCCGAGCTATAGCGTATCTAATTCGGCCTAAGCCGGTGCTAGGGACCGTGTGGATACTTCATAGTCTCCACATGAACAGCTGCAATAAATGCGCGGCTGAGATACTGAAGTTTTGTCCTAGAAATCGCCGTATTCTCGGGTCTGAAAGTGAGGTGCCGACGGAAGCTTTCCTGTTGAGTCATATGGTTGCTTTTTAGTCTCCAGACGTCGTCAATTTCTCCCATCTCTCGCTTATCCCTCCAATTTCAATCTTTCTACTTTCAAGTTTGGGAGATGAATATAGCTGAATTAACAAGTGTTACACGGGCCGAGGACTGGCCGCCGCATATAACCACAGTTTTGGACGGGATGGTACGAAACTTCATCTGAGGAGTATGAGGGTGAACCTAAAAAAGGGTATCTTACGCCTGTGGGAGGCCGGAATTTTTTTCTGGAAGGCCGTGAAATTACGTCTGGATAGCTAAAAGGGCATTCAACACCCAATGGGGACCGGGAACATGCAACATACAATTTACATTTTATAGCACTAGTCTATATACCGTATTGCCATTGCATGGCCACAGCTTTGGTCGAACGTTCATGGGACTTTGCCAGAATGGCTGTAGGATTACCAAAGGTGAAAATAGGGTCCCGCAATCTTTTTTTTTAGTCAATAGGCTGTCAAACATTTTCGGTATAGCTAAAGTGATCTGAGAGAGTGAACAGACACAGGAAATGGATCGGAAAATGCGTTTAACGCTCATTGAGGGACGGGAATATAAAATTAACATTAAAATAGCACGTGTACTTCTATCCATCGCCATTGGCATGATTAGGAGTGCTTAGGACGATTTCAGGTTCAGAGGCAGATTGGGGGAACGGGTCTAAAACTACATCTAATATATTCCACTGGGTACCAAGACCATTACATTTACATGTGCATGGTTCAGCATCCGTGCATTACTCTAATTATATGCCGGTTGTGCATGTACACCGTAAGAAAAATGATATTGAATAGGTAGGATCCTGTGTTAAATTGTTATTGGTGGATTCAGCTCCACCCCAGCGTGTCACGATCTTTTTGCTAAGCCACCTCACTATTATAGTCTGTTTCTCTCCTGTAAGTTGCTAAAAATGCAAATCTAAAACATATCTCATTTGTGACATGTATATATTCACACAGGTTCAGCCAGAACGTCATTATTTTTGTCGTTGTGAACACATGTTATGTATCCATATTTGTAGGGAGAGGGGTGAATAAGTTGATTAGAACTTGACCCAATCCCATGTACTACACAGTTTGTACAATAAATAAGTTTAAACAAAAAAAAACTTAGTTTCGCGAGCCCATTATAACAGAAAAGGTACCACAAAAGAGCTATACAATTCTATTCGATCTGTATTCAGATAGTGGAATGGTAGAATTTTAGGAAAAAAAGATCATTCCATATATTGCCTCAGGATACATTGCTTGGTCGTTTCCATTAGGTTTATTTCGCCAACTTTAGGAAAAACTATTGAGATGAAGTGTAAGCGCCATTTTGAGGAAAAACTGCTGTTTAAAAGAAATTAATGTAGCAACTTCAATTGCAGTATATCTTAAAAGATCATGTCAGTTCGATGACAAATTTGCCTAAAAAAATTACCACGCTGACGTCCGAGGTTCATGGCCATGTTCTATGCACGGCTGCACGGTCTGATAAACATATATTTTTATACCACTGCTAAGTTCGACTAACATATCGTCAACGTTCCATTTTTAAATTCATACCTCTTTGAGATCAGTTATCTACGGAGCCGTAAAAGGGACATGGAAATTATTTTTTTCAGCCCCTATTTTTTTTTTTTTTTTTTTTTAAGTCGTTATAACGACTTTTTTTTAATTTTATTTTTTTTTTTTTTTTTAAGTCGTTATAACGACTTAATTGCACCAATGAAATTCCGTCTTACTTCTGCCGCTTTTATTTTGTTAGCTGACAACTCCCCGGTGAAACAGCGTTTAGATAGGCACTATCAAGGGCAGATCTACGGGGGGTGGGGGTCAGGGGGTCCCGCCCCCCCCCCATTAGACCTGTAAAAAAAATGAGAGAGAGATCAGCGAACCCTGGAATTTCACGTAGAAATAATATCTTGAAATTATATGTAAAATAAACGAATGTGGATTATGTAATCAGAGCATCTATTGATATATTAAACAGACATCTATTTATGTGGTTTGTGAGCGTACTATTTCGATGTTGAATATGCAAACATTATGGCTACGAGCGCTCCACGTGTGAAATGTTAGTCCTGATTTGTATGTGTTTTACCAGAATGTCAAATGGGGGCATAAGATAAGGTCTGATACTTTTCAATATCGATGCATGCTTATGCGAAACAAAAGTGAAAGTTAATCTACATACATTATGTTCGATTTATTTTGTTTTGGTGCATTTTGACGGTATATTTTCTGTTTGTTTTGAATGAACATTAAACCGTTGCTCGATCCGGAGCTCAGTTCCCACTCTCATGTTTTTGATTGCTCTCTCCATTTTTCATAACTGGATGTAAAACTCCATAAGTTCAGTCTTCTTCAATCTATGAACGGCTCTCCCAGAAAGTGTCGAATTTACGCATGCAAACGCTGTGTTGTGGTGCATTATGATAGTAGGATTACGGCACTTGTATCACATGTGTTATTCTCTGCGAAAAATCATCAAAACTATAATCCAGTGTTTAGCCCCTCAACCCATCCCACCCCTCTCCCCCGGCTCCGCCGTGCCTGAATAGGTGTTAGTAAAATCCGTCTGCATTTCACATTTTTTCGCTTTGGCTGTTTAGGAGTGGACTACGGCTACCTATACAATTATCAGCATGTCTGACCCATTTTTAATTCTTTGAAGTGAGCCGCCATACCGCCCGAGCCAACGCTACAAGCTCCTCAATTATCTGTAATGGAGGGTGGCGAGCAAAACAATTTTGGCGATATTATCAGACCAACACAGAGAAGCCATGTGAATTGGCAGGTTTGGGCATAGAGTCATAGGCCGGGTTGCCTTTTAGTCGGCAGACGTCGTCAACTTTTCCCACCTCTATAGCCTACATATCTCTCCAATTTATCCAAAGTTTATTACTTCAATGGCATTATCAGACTTCATACTGCATATCTAAACGCTGTTTTGAGGGCAGTTGTTAGTTAACAAAATAAAAGCCGCAGAAGTAAGACGGAATTTCATTGGTCAATTAAGTCGTTATAACGACTTAATAAGTCGTTCTAACGACTTAATACTCCAATTTCATTGGTCAATTAAGTCGTTCTAACGACTTAATAAGTCGTTCTAGCGACTTAATGCTCGAATTTCATTGGTCAATTAAGTCGTTATAACGACATAATAAAAAATAAAAAAAATAAAAAAAAATAAGTCGTTATAACGACTTAAAAAAAAAAAAAAAAAAATAGGGGCTGAAAAAAAAAATTTCCATGTCCCTTTTACGGCTCCGTAGTTACCACCTCCCCGCTCACCTTCGCATATTAATTCTGCCTTCCGCATTAACACAATACCAGTAGACATGTTCTGTGGAGACCAGTCCATGCATACATGGTCTGTGTGGAGAACAATCCGTGGTATGTAAGTGTGGTATCCATGTAAGTGTGGTATCCATATCCATATCCACCTTACTGATAGACAAACTTGCTTACTGGTAAACAAAGTCACTTAGTGGTATACAAATAACAATTCAGTATCGTGTAAACCGTGCTGATGCGGATAATATCCTCTGCAGTAACGGCTATAAAACAATTTTAATATGTCCTTGTGCCAACATGTGTGTATGATACACCTGGTTAGAAGTATGTGCTCTGTAGTAGAAAGTACCTTCTTTACGTGCTCGACAGCAGCAAGCTACATTTTGATGATTTTTTATTAATACAATTGTATACGTCAACCAGCTTTATCACCACTTATCTATATATCATTTATTTTATTTTATATGAATACAGTAGCAAACTGATTCAATTATCAACAGAATAATGTTTACGTTGGTGAAAATGTGATACTCCAGTACGGTAAGTGAAACCCTCGGGCGTGAAAACAGCTATGAAAGAATTTGACAATATCGGGACGCAATCAAATACAAGACAGATATGTGAGAGAAAAAAAGAGACTAAGGGGAAAATATTGAGAGAATTTCATAATATTACAGGAAAACAACACAGCTCTCTGTCTCTCTCTCTCTCTCTCTCTCTCTCTCTCTCTCCCTCTCTCTCTCTCTCTCTCTCTCGCTCATGTATTCATATAATATATTAGGCTATAATTTGATTTGCTTATATATCAAGGACGATGAAACTCAACCTTGCCAGTGGTTGAACAAATTTGCATACAGTTCAAATACGACTGAGTTAGATTCTAGGAATTACGGGAGGCAATTCATCAACATCGTTACAGTCATCGGGATTTCAGCAAAGGAAACCACTTGAAGCAGTTTATTCAGTTCATTCTCATACAGGCCAGTGGACCCAATAACAGATAAACCACCCTGCGGTGGCCTAATGGTTAAAGCGTCGGTCTCGCAAATCGATCTGCGCCATTTGAATTAAGACAAGCTTTTTCATTGGCTCTTTATTTATAGAACCGAATGGCTTCTTAGACTGGACCCCCCCCCCCCCATGTATAGATTCAAGATTCAAGATTCAAGATTCAATATGCATACAATAGACAGTATCAATATTTTGTTAATGCATTAATGAGGTTATTACAGCGATAGAAGAAGTTTTGTACTGGCGGAGTAATCTCTACGCTGAGAGGGTGTTAACGATATTTCAGTTGCGTGCAGTGAATATAGCCAGACGATAGTCGTTCTGCTGACATGCGCTGTTCGTAGGTTGAATCTGTCTGTTTAACCTCCGAACAGGGTTGTCTCCCATTACGTCAGACTGGACACCCCTGCAAGAATTCAATTATTCAAAAAGCCCAGGACCAAAACATCAACTGAAAAACGTACATTTACCAGCGTTTAGGCCTCGTTTATTTGTAAAATATGCTTAGCTAGGCTGCGGTGAATAAGACCCAATATTGCTGCCTGATTCAGGAATAATTAGCAAAACACTTCAGGAAATCTTATCAGTTTTAATGTCACAAACCCCCATTGAACATTCCGGGTGTAAGATTATTGGGACATGACTTCCGGCGAACGTTGATTGGCCATTATACCTGATTGGACCTGAAAGGGTCTGTGACGAATTTCAAAATGTTCCTATAATATTTGACATTCAAATGTATCAAAACCACCTTTTCGAATATTAATCGGAAAAAGTTTGATTGGCCATCTCCGAAATTTGCCATAATGATGCTGGATGGGATGACCCTATTTCTGGTGGTCTTATCTCGGAAAAATGGCGAGGGATGTTTTTTCATATGTCTGAGCGGAAAGGCGAATATTAGGGAATATAGTTTTCTGAAGCTGTACTTAATCAATTTACTATAAGTGAGGCGATTATTTAGGGGTTTCCTACCCAACGTCGGGAGGGCTCAACACTATAGGCTTTTTCAAGAAAACGACATTTTTTACCTCCAACTCCGAGAGCCCCATTTTCCAATTTGCGTACAATGCTACGGACTGTCGTTCCTATAATGTTCAACCTGGCGCCGCACAGTCAAAGGAGGGACGATGCTAGCTATATAACAGTACATACTTAGCTAATTTTAACCCTGAAAAAGACAACCTCCATGCTGTGACAAACTGGGAGCAAGTAAACCTACCTTACTTAATTTATAGACTTCACGTTTTCATGATTATCAATCGGCATGTGAAACGGGAGACCCTAAACCAGTGAAACGCTCGAGCGGTATAAACGTTCCAGTAGCAATGGGATGTACAAGTGCCGTGAGTAGTAGTGTAAGCGTAAATGGAGGTCCCTTTCACCCGGATGTAATGACGTCACAGGGGAGGATTTGAGGAGGAACTTGATCACGTGACGATCATGTGATCAAGGCATGTACTGACCTAGACTGGATACCCGTCTCTATTAATAACGTTGGGATACATAGAGACTGGCCCCGGGTCCTGTGACCTTCGCCTTGGCGGCGACGTCATATCCCATAATGCCTCTCGTGACGTTGATCCGTAAATGTTATGACACACGTGCGAGCCTTACGTGAAAAACATGAAATGAATTCCACTGTATTCGGAAAGAATATTCGGGAATGAAAAGGCACAAGATATATTGTCTGCTGTAGAATTTAAGGGCAATCTCCATTTATAAACTAAAAGATGTACTATTAGTATTATGATCACGGATATACTACAGACAAATACATGGTCATAATAAAGTAACATTACTGTGGTTAAACAAATGGGGTTACAAATAAAAAAGGAATTGATTCGACTTCTAGGCTCATAAAAATATTCGTTTATCATATTTTTAATATATGTTTTTCTACAATGTCTGAAACACGTTCATTCGAGTAACGTGTGCCAACAAGGCATGGAAAGTCAATCTGATTCCCCAAGACGATGCCAATATACAGTTTTTGACCATTATCTCGATTTTTTATGTTCTGCAGAAGTGTTATATTCACGATCCTATGCTACATTCATGATCCTATAATACAAGAAACATGGGGAATGTATTCAGATTTAAAATTAATTGATGAACTTTCACTGAACCTGACCAAATCTACTTGTCGGCATCTCATGGAAAATTCCCCGCCGGTGAATCGACACGGGTATCTTTTTCAGTAATGTGTTCGCCATGAAATACGAGGAAATCTTCATCAAACTATATATTTCCGAAATGAACATCTCCTCAAGATAGAAGAAATACCAGAATTAAAATCGGATATAGATATGGCGAATCTTCCAAATCAAGTGATCAATTTGCCAGCCGTTGTTATTTATTGGGCACTGCAATTCATCAACAGAAAGCATTTTCGGTTCTATTCCGATATTATCCTTTTTATGGTTATGGTTATCCTTAAATGGTTATTATTGCCTCATCTCTGAGGTCAATTTCTTCTCAGATATCCGAAATGACTTAACTGTTAAATACAGAAGTGAGCGTATGCAACCGAAACTGCGTAGATGGAAATACATACCGGTACTGGCAAATGTAGCCGTTGGATCGCCGATTATATTTGCAGAATGCAAACGCGATTATACGTTTCTTTACCTGGAGACAAAATGTTTGCTTGAAAAAAACAAACAAAAAACAATCACAACTTTTGTTCTCGTTTTCAAGGTTTCATAAAGAAGCTTAATAGCATTCAGAAATGTTTGCTTGAAAAAATTTCACCTCACACCTGAGGAAGCAGATTTATCTGCGAAAGCTCGTGTAGAATAAATATAGTTAGTCTCAAATGGTGTTACGTTCCCGTCTATCTACTAGCATTCAGAAAGCAACTCTATGGAAAACATTGCCGACTATACATGCTACACTGGCTGAAAGTTAATCATACCATTTCGGTCAGCCATAAATGCAGTATTTGCATGCATCACATGGCAGTGTGACTAAACGTCACGGGACCTACGAAGTAGGGAAGGAATTAGGACTCCCGACGCGAACTGAACTCTTGGAACGTCCCCCCCCCCCACAAAGTTGAAATCCTGCCTAAATTAAGATGGGCACAGCCCAAGCCAGAATCCCCGGTGATTTTCATCAAAAATCACCAGAAATTTTCATCAAAAGTAGGTCAGCTCAGAAAGTGCTGGTAACAGTCCCCTAATGCACCTTCATGCCAAAAATCAAGGTTCTAATGTCAATGGTTCTCCTTATTTTGCCGACGAAAGGATTCGGATGGACTCACTTCACTCTCACTCATTACCGGACAATTTGCAAATGAGAGCCTACTTCGTAGGAACATAATGTTTTTACCAAATACGAACAATACCAATAAAGCCTGGGAACAAAATACATCAGACAAGCGGATTTCACCTTTAGTAATGGCCAATTATTCGTTGATTGCAAATTTAAGAGTTAAGAATATCTCTTATTAAAGCTTGTCCGGTTGAATATCGCTAGATATTCACGTGGACCTGCTTAAAACTAACACCAGTACGAGGCTTCAGCAAATTAGATGCATCTGTGGCTTATTTGCTCCCGAGCACACCGGACGAAATTTCCTAGATGCATCTCACAAAAATTAACAATTTAAATCAGTGTGCGAAAAATGAACACTATGCAGGCGCACTGAAGAGAAGATATATTTGATGTCGGCATATAGTGAATGATGTTACCACTGTTCTCCTATACCGAGACAAACACATCAAGATTTGATTTGACTGCATTCATTACCAAATTATATTTATTACAATCTGCGCGAACCCAGTCAAATCAAATCTCAAAAGAGATGTCCCTTGGCTTCTTTGCTTTGATGCATAATTGAAGTGGGTGCACCTAGCGCTATAGTGGTTTTACAACTGATATTGAACTGGACATGTGTGGATGATTATTACTGAAAGGATGTGCTCATTTATTGACTTCAGTCTTGTGGAAGAGAATGTGCAACAACAGTGATGCTGATTTATATTTATCACAAAAAATATGAGTTCGTAGGGTTACAGGAAACATAAAATTCATTTTGAATGTCTGTAGATCCTATAAATAACTGGGAAGCACTTGCATGTCATATAATTTTTATTCTGTCTATTGAAGTCATTTCCAGCATAACAAATGGTGGATTTGGAAAAAAGCTGAAGAAAATAATTAAGAGAGAAAAAAAAACGCAGGATGTTGTATTACATGGCATCACATTTTTTTTGCCTAATATTTAAGTCCTTTCAGTTTTTCAAGGTTCGGTTTTAAAAGCATTTGGAGGCAATGGACTGCTACACACCTAAAATTAGAGAATATTCTGTCAAATGGCATACCGGTACTCCCTATCCCACATTTCAAAGTCTATTTATAACAGTGTTCATGGTACTGCAGAGAAAAACATGTGACTCCACATTCCTTGGAAGCCAGTCCATGGATCAAGTCCGTCTGATTCACAATCAGTCCATGTTATACTCCTCTCAGTTCAGATATTAAAGATTCAGTTATTTTAATATTTTGGATGTGTATTATTCCATGAAGGCCTGTATCATTCAATACTCTGTTGTTTCTCAAAAAATCATAATGTAAGAGTTAATATGTCCAGTCCACATTGAAGAGAGCATGGGTCTGCATTTTCAAAATGTCTTTTATTTCTGTTTCTCTTCACTTCTGATATTTCAATCTTCAAGCTGTAAAACAAAACAAATGTAAGTTATGATATATATGAAAAATCTTAAATGACCCATAAAATCACATCAACATAGCAAGTATACTTCGTTCTACCTTTTAAAGAGCTATTTTTTCACTGAAGTCATCTAAATGTCTACTTCACAATTGTCCATATGTGGTGAAATGAGTGATGAATGTTAATTAATATGGATGTAAAACCATTTTTTTCACAAACATGCTACATGAATGATAATTGATTCTTTTGCTATCCAAGATAAATTACCCCAATTTTGCTTGTGATGATAGCTTACAAGTTACATATTGATCTTCTACATTGAATTCTTCAACACATTTTGGGACTGAAACTGTCATTTTCTTGTTTTGTGAAAGATAATCTGTCCATGGGATGAGAAAATTTAACTCATAAATTTTAAAGATTTTTACCCCATGAACCCATTATTTTTCTTGCAATAAGAAAATGACATTTAACGCCCTAGAATATTTTTAAAAAATCAGAATTAGTGATTCTAATACATTAAATATTGAAGGTAAATCTGGAAGCTAGCACCGTAAATAACTTTGGGGTAATTAGTTAGATACTAAAGACTACGTATTTGAACACTTATGTCTTACATGTATGAAATTACAAGAAAATATATATATTTCCAGAAACACATCAAAATTCTAGAATAAGCTTACAGATCTTTCCAGATTTAATATCTACATGTAAAAACAAAGTTTTGTTTTGTTTTTATAAAACCATTTTTTTGATGTGTAGTTATAAATTTGTTCAGTGCCACCCACTGAATAAATAACAAACTCATCTTAAGCAATTAATTGCTAATTAAAATTAGAATGTATCTTACTTTCAACTCCTCCACAGCCAGTGTCCAGGTTTGAACTTTCCCTCCAAACTCAATGGTGGTTTTAGGTTCTGCAACATGAGAGCAAGAGTATACACATGATTTGTGTATTAGAGGACAGGTTTATTTTGATTTGTTTGCGCTAATGACATAATGTTTATGAAATACCTTTCATATTGCACATGGCGATATGATGTGTAGAATGAAAGTTTATCACACGAGAAACAGTTCAGTATGTGATGTAGGTATCAAAATGTAGTACATGTATCATTTTCCACACAACAAAACTACCATTCTTAGTTGATGTGATCTTAAAAAGTAATAGGATCAGCTTGATTCTGTTTATACATGTATAATGGGAAATCATGGCCTCAAACTTTAACAAGCACATTTTTTTTTTATCGCCATTGAACTAATTTACATGTCCCGTATACAGTATCGCTGAATTTTTATCCAAGGTAAGCTTAGTCTGCAAAATCATATATCTTGATGTGATCATGTCATCTAACAAGGCCCAAAGAATTCATCATTGCCAATGCCTGAGACAAGTTCAGATCATAAAACTGTTACATATTTGTATATTTGTATTTGTATATATTGCGCACAGAGAGGCCTCATTTGAAACAAAGAAATTAGATCTCTGGACAGCTAGGTGATTTTAGACTTCCTCACTAGAATTATTAGATATGGTAATTAAAAACATTCATCTTTTGCTACTTCACCTTAATAAGCCGATTCCATCATCAAAAAGTTGGACTGTGGCGTTGCCTCAAACAAATCGGCATCACAAGTCACTGTAAATTTAAATGAAATAATTTAATTTCTTCACAGATTAATATGTGAAAGAATTTTCATAAAACCCTGAATAAAATCAAACTATTGAAATTTGTGTGTGGGAGGGGAGGGGTGGGGCGGGGGGCAGAGGAGGGGGCGGGAGTAATGGGAGCAGCTAATTATTGATATAATTTTAATTTACTGAATATATGTATAGGCCCTAAATAGGCAGTAAAAAATATATGAATATGAAAGAATTATCACAAAACCCTGAAATAAAATCAAATTACTGAAATTCGTGTGTTGGGGGGGGGGGGGGGGGCGGAGGAGGGAGCGCGAGTAATGGGAGCTAATTATTGATATACTTTTAATTTACTGAATATATATAGGCCCTAAATAGGCAGTAAAAAATATATGAATATGAATAATATCATATATAAACGGTTGCAATCCGATTTTGGGTGGAATATTTGAACAGAATGACGACTGACAATGTGTATATCAACACGTGCGAGACTTTAAATTGGTGCTCAACTTGAACTACTGAATGCAACAACAAATGGAAGGTCTCAAAACAAGCAGGGATATGTACTTTATAAACACCCAAGTTGAGCTAATTCTGAGTCGTCGGATAATCTGTTTTTGAAAACATTATTTACCGACTATTTTACAGCACATCGTGCCAAACTTGCTTCACAATGGCGCCAAGATGGGACACACTCATCGCACGAAGTAGTTCAATCATGAACGTCGCTCGTCTGGGCTCTCTCCTGCCTCTCTCCGTTCAACTCCGCCCATTAGCTAACAACGGTGCAGATTCCCCACATATTTTATGGGGGCGCTGTAAGCGCTGTGGACTCGATTTTCTCGGAGTTCGTCCGGCTTTTAGCTCTGCTGTGGCTAGATAAACATCTTACAAATATTCTACGACATTAACTTCAGAAAATCTTTGCGAAATAAAGACAAATCTTACCTTAGATGACCAGCATCGCTGAAATCCAAACGACGGTCGACTGCGCGCGTGAAAAACGTTCCAAATTTACGCTCGGTTACATGTTTTCAAAAAGTGGTATCGTGCACGGAAACGGGCTGAATTGAATCCGCCCAAAAGAATAGATCCCAGCGGACAAGAAACCGCGATGAGAGCAAAAATCCCATGGCGTTTGTATTTCCATTCTCACCTCCTGCATACTGCTATATGTGAGAAAAGAATATATGGGAAACAAGGCATTTTGTTAATTGTGTGAATGCAGCGTTTGCTCATTAACACCAGTTCTTATTTTGGCGAGAGAGTGGTAAGAGAAATGATATGTATATATATTGTAGAAATTCAGGAAAAGGGTCAAACGTGAAGATAAATTGTTTGAAAATAGAGAAATCTACGACACGCTCACATTGCTCTCATAACGGTTTCTTGTCCGCTGCTTTTGGGCGGATTCAATTCAGTCCGTTTCCGTGCACGATGCCACTTTTTGAAAACATGTAACCGAGCGTAAATTTGGAACGTTTTTCACGCGCGCAGTCGATCGTCGTTTGGATTTCAGCGATGCTGGTCATCTAAGGTAAGATTTGTCTTTATTTCGCAAAGATTTTCTGAAGTTAATGTCGTAGAATATTTGTAAGATGTTTATCTAGCCACAGCAGAGCTAAAAGCCGGACGAACTCCGAGAAAATCGAGTCCACAGCGCTTACAGCGCCCCCATAAAATATGTGGGGAATCTGCACCGTTGTTAGCTAATGGGCGGAGTTGAACGGAGAGAGGCAGGAGAGAGCCCAGACGAGCGACGTTCATGATTGAACTACGCACGAAGTTGTCAATATTTTTACAAATACATCAGCCCTTGTCCTATTTTGTATGAGTTAACCAGTCATTGGTACCCATACTCTATAAATATGTTCATGTTCAAGCAGAAACCACAAATTAAAATAGTAAAAACTGACATAAAAGACACCAACCTGCTGTTGCAATGTTGACAACTTCTGCGTCTTCGCAAGTCACGTGATTCGGCTCAAGGGGTCAAGGTCGCGCCAACAAAATGCTGGCCGAGGCCTAACCCTATATCACCCTACTGAATCAACAAGTATGATTATAGGTGAAAACCGCCGGTCACGTGTCAAATTACAGTCAATGGTAGGTTTTCCAGTGCTTTCGTTATCAAGCGTGGGCGTGTGTCTGACCAGACGACAGTGACCACAGCCGAAAATGAACGATTTTCAGCATATCGATGACAGGTATGGTTACTGGTGTCCAGTCATATTTTGAAGGAGAAATATCCTACTATATTGTCACCAAACGTAGGGTTATTACTATTTCAAGTTAACAAAAATTTTAAACATTTTTGCGGCGAGAGGTGTTTTTAGGTGTTGGTAGACAGTCCATTGTAGGTATTAGCATCGAATTATAGTGTGAGGAAATGAGCACAAAATGAACACGTGGGAACTTACTACCTGCCTCATGTATCACTGACTCATTCATCTCTCGATTCCTTCCACTTGTGTGTGTTTAAGAGGAATATGAACCATTAATAGTATATTCTCTGTCTGTCTGATATTACGACAGTCCATTGTATCATCATCGGACCGATCGACAGTCCATTGTAGGTCAACATGCACTTGTGAATGATGCACAGAGAGCACATCGTCTGATCTAATGATTCGCCAAATGGACTGTTGCCAAGACAAATGGTAGCTACAATGGACTGTCGACATATCTGATATATAATCACATGTTGCCTCATTATAACATTGCAGCTGTTATGCGGCTTCATTGTGAAGTGATTCAACCTACAGTTCATGGTCGCATGACAAATGGACTGGTGCATTCACCTATAATCACACTTGTCGATTCAGTAGGGTGTATATGCAGCGAAGGATGACGTAGCGTAATGTGGGTTAGGTATCCAGACTAGTACTGACCTATCTAGGCTATAGTTCCGGCAACCTTTGACCTCGAATTCTTCCGCGGTGATTTGGTCTGGTGGTGATGCGGTCTGCCTCCGCGGTATAATATAATAAAACTGACTAAAAGTAAGCCGTACCCACAATTCCTAGTACAAGCTTCAGACTCATATATAATAAAACTGACTAAAAGTAAGCCGTACCCACAATTCCTAGTACAAGCTTCAGAAAGTAGTCCCATGGGTTGACTTCCAATGTTAATGTATAGGGGAATACCTAAATAGACGTTTTGGGATCTAGGAGAGCCCCTAGTGGACCGATGGGGTCGAGTGAGGTATCAAAGTGAAGCCTATGTGAGGGGGCAACCGATGGGCTGGGTGTGGGATTGAAATATTGGCATTCTGCGCATGAGCGGTGGCCAAAGGGTATGAAAATAGACGTTTTGGAGCTAGGGGAGACACTAATGGTCCAATGGGGTCATATGAGGTATCAATGTGAAGCATTCATGAAGGGGCATCTGACTGGACCAGCGGCTCGGGCGTTGTCACCATTCTGCGCATGCGCAGACAGGGAATTGTGGGAAAAGGGTATGGAAATAGACGTTTTGGGATCTAGGGGAGCCCCTAATGGGCCGATGGAGTTGTATGAGGTATCAATGTGAAGCCTATGTGAAGGGGCATCCAGTCATGGGTGGGTGCATGTAAAATTTTTACTGAAAAAAAAAACGGAACACGGACTTTATCGAAAAATCCGGGAAAATGCCTACATGGGGTATGGGGGGTATATAGGCCGCCGGGCTTAACGGGGCTCGCCTATCAATAGAGTTAGCTCCCCCTAGTTCCAGGGTGGGTGTATGTAAAAATTTTCCTGAAAAAATACGGAACACGGATTTTATCCTAAATTACGGGAAAATGCCTATATGGGATATGGGGGGTATAGGACCATCCTGGGAAACCTACTTCTCGACATTTGCGGTATAGGTTGTGGGGTCTCGTTTTCTTAGTCTCGTCACGACAAACATGATAGGAAGTGTCGCGGAGCGAATCGTTGAAATTTTTGGAAAAAGTTCAGGGAGACCCATATAGTCCCATACTAGGGGTATAGGACCAATGTTTGCCCCACTGGGAAACCTACTTCTAGACATTTGCGGTATGGTTGTTTGGATTTGTTTTCTTAGTCTCGTCAAGACAAACATGATAGGAAGTGTCCCGGCACGAAACGGTGAAATTTTTGAAAAAAGTCACCGAGGACTGGGTAGGCCCATAGGCCTATTCTGCATGGCTATGGGTGTATAGGTCCATACGGGGTGGACGTTTTGGGATCTAGGTGGGCCACTAATGGTCCGATGGGGTCGTATGAGGCCTTATTTTGAAGCTCTCATGCAGGAGCACTTGACTACACTAATGGTTTGTACGTTGTCAATATTCTGCGCATGCGCAGCCTGGCCGTAGTATAGAAAGCAGGCATTTTTGGATGTGTGTGTGGGTGTGTTTGGGTTAGAGATGGGCTATTCACGGTTCGAATGGGTCGTGTGAGGTATCAATGTGAAGCCTATGTAATGGAGCATCTGATGCCGTGGATGTGGGGTAGAAATAGGGTCATTCTGCACATGCGCGGTAGCCAAAGGGTATGGAAATAGACGTTTTTGTGGTCTATGTGGGCCCCTACTGGGCCTATTGTGTCGAGTGAGGTATCAATGTGAATCATAGGTGGGGGAGCATCCACCTGGACTAACATTCACGTGGTTTGGTGGGTCTGCGCAAGTGTGTGACGTCACTTTCGGTTTTTCAGAATGCTCAAACACTACCTCCAACTTTCCCGGCCCGCACCCTGGCCCGGCCCGGCCCGACCGCAACGCGCGGGGGTTCTCCGGCCGCGGGGGTTATCCGACAATGCGCGGATACATGTCGGGTCAAAAGGTCAAAGGTCACATCCAGGTCAAACGGTCCAAGGTCTCCCTTTCGGCAAGGTTCGGAGGGGACAATGTTGCGGCATCGATAGTCAGAGCTTGAACCCAAAAAAGGGATTGTAAATTAACCTGGGAAGGATGGGCAGGTCCATTTGGACCAATCAGCGGTCGAGAAAAAGAGCCAATGAGCGATCGAGAAAAGAACCAATGGACGGGTACTAGGATTTCGCTCACGCCTGCGCCTCCATCCGGGTACTGGGATGCTTTCGCCTACATCCGGGTTCTTCTCAACATCCGGGTTCTTGTACACCCGGGTAATGTTTTCTGGACATGGATGGGTTACCTTTGGCTCCATTCTAGGCCACTGATTGGCTAATACGGTGTTCAAAGCCAGTTTCATGCATTATGCTCATATAGAAAACACAAAAGACAGGGTGTTTTGGTGAGATCTCATTTTTTTATTCAGTGAACAACAACAACGTGAGAACAACCACGTGAAAACTGAAGCCCAGAACAGGGGGCTTGTACATTGAAAGAACTGAAGCCCAGAACAGGGGGCTTGTACATTGAAAGAACTGAAGCCCAAAACAGGGGGCTTGTACATTGAAAGAACTTAAGCCCAGAACGGGGCTTGTACATTGAAATGATGGGCGGCCCAGTCATATACGAGTATATCGCGGTCCTCGGCCTTGGGGTAGTCGTCAAATATCTGTACGATGGTAGATAAGGGTCTTCCCCGGCATCGATGGTACAGGTAAAACAAGCAATATTGTCCGCACACGCTAGTGGTCAGGCTTTGCAACGTTTGACTGTTCCAACACCACGTCTCTGTGCCTTGATCCATGAAGTCTGTTAAATCGGGATGGAGGGGTGGCAGGCCGTACGGGTCAAAGTATTCGCCCTGCTGTTCTGTCAAGTACACGGCCACCCAATGTTCACTGGGCCGATCCATCGGGTCCGTGTTGAGAACGTCAGCAGCAGGATACATACGGTCTAATGGGAACACATCTCGGGCGAACACCCCTTGAAAGACCATACGTGTCTCTGGGTCATTCTCCAGCACGGTGGTTATCTGGTCTGTATCCATGTTAGGTGGAGAAGTCACACAGGACGTTGCGCGCTTTGTCCACTTGAATGATGTTGTCAAACTCGGCGTAGCAGATCACATTGACGGTGGTCCCCAGGGCTCGTGCAAAGTGGATTTCCAACCGTAAATTGCCTTGCTTGGCCAGGGCCAGCTGATGGTCGTTCTCTAAGGTGGGGGTCAGATCGAAACAGAACAACGTGTATCCGTTCGCGTAGTCCTCCCGACTGATCAAATTCCCTTCGTCCTGGTTGATTTGACCGGTGGCTGTAAACAGGCTCTGATAGGCTCGAATGAAATTCCTGCGCCCAAAGTTCGGTGTTAAGGCCGTGGCTGGGACCTGTTGTCCATCCACATGCAGGGCCACAAAATTGATGCCGAAATGTTTAAAGTCAAACGGATTCTCTGGGTAGGCTTCGCTGAAACTGGTATTTTCCACACAGGCCAAGATCAATCGCTTGGGTAGTTCCCCCAGGAACAGATTTTCTTTGTTGGCGCCCATATTTCCAGCAGGCACAGAGAACACTTTGGTTTGTACACGTCGGATAGGGTACTGGGCTGGTTTTGTTTCCAAGGCTTTCATGTGTCCCAATTGAACGGCTGGATTCGGTTTCACTTTTCGGACATACAGCACTGCGTCTTGGATGACAATCTTATAGTCAGCTGCATGCCCCTCTACGTCAGTGGCCATCAAGGCGAAGGTCGGAGGCGGCCGTATCAGTCGGATTTTGATGGGGATCTTGTTCAAGAGGTACCGGTCTTGCATGAACATGTCTGTGTGCAGTCGACCCATGAGATCCACCGAGGCACTGTTCGCAGTGAAAGCCTTCCGTTTGTTATATCCCACATTGTCCACCGTATCCATGTGCTCGGGTGTGTCCTGGTAGAATAAAGCGGCTGTCAGCTGAGATGTTTTAGACAACAGTGTCTCGATGTAGGCTCGATAGGGGTACGTGTTGGTCGAGTCACTGATGAGTTTGTCGCTGAGAAAAATATCCACCTGTTGAAACATCGAGTGCAGCCAGAGATTCGTCGGGCCCACCGTTGCAGCTTGGATGATTCTGGTGCCAGCCCCATTGACCACCTTGGCTTTTACATACAAGTATGTATGGGCTAAATCCACATAGGCCGTATCCGCATTACTGATGGTGAACTCGATGGGCCCTGTTTCGTTGATGCTGGAGAGCGGGAGATGCTCCACCCATAATCCTTGTTCGGCACTGGTCTGTGTGGGCGGCACGGTCCACAAATCAAATTCACTGTTGGTGGAGGGACAGGACTCGGCGTGGATCAAGGACATGTTTTAAGAAAAGATATCCTGGGTCTTCGATGTGCGTCGTCGCTGGGTCGGTCGTCGACTGGTGCGTGGTCTCGGTGGGGCAGCTCTTTTATTCCCTACGGTGCGTTGTGTTTTGGCCACCAAGACGCCTCCCGCTTCTTTGGCCCGCCGTTTCAAGGCTTCTTTGGGTGTCGTACCCCCCAAGACATCACCGGCCACTTGCAGTCCACTGCGTACCGCTTGTTTGCCGATTGCTTTCACCCCACGCGTTACCAAGGGCAGGAACGTGTTGACGATGCTGCCGAGTATGTTCCCCAGTCCATGTCCTCGTTGCATGCGTGCACCGCTAAAGACCGGAAAGCCACCCCCGGCCTGTTGGGCATAATAGTCGGCATAGCTCCGTGCATCGCACTCGTAAGGTACTTTCATTATGCAAAGTGGGGAGCACGTGCTTGTCGAAAATGAAGTGTCAGCACCACTTTTCCTCGTTCGAATGCCACCGGTCGTCCCGTGTCATCTCTTATATCCACCGTGATCGTGTTGATGTCGGTTTGTCGTACGGCCAGGTAGAGCATGTGGGTGAAACTGTGGGTGACTTGATCTGCATACGTCTTTTTAATGGGGACCACCCGTAACAGAGGTGTGTTGATATCGTCCACGATGTGGTTGTCGACTACGTCCGAGTAGACGTAGAGTCCGTACATACCCGACTTCATATCCATCGGGACCTCGCCTTGGTGGGCAGTGGGACCAGCGAACGTCTTTAGATCGAAACCCAGCATTTGCTGTAGGATAGGACTCAGTACGACACTCGCGTTGGTGGAGACGATAAGCTGTGCCTTGTCGTTGTGTGCGTTGTAATCGAAGACCACGTGATTCTTGAAGGGAAAGGATTTGATGGGTTTTGAACTATTCGTGACCTCCCGTAGAGCCTTATAATGCAACAGTCTTGACAGCCCACCCATGAACTCCTTGGGGGTATCGTATTGGCCTTCGGGGAGGGTGAGTTGGGTGTTTTTGTCTTCGTAGGTCACCTCGTACCACACTTCATTGGCTCGCACGCTGTACCACGAGTAAGGGTATTGGATATCCACGAGGCCACATTCCCAGCGCCCAGGTAAATGCAACGGTTGCGGTAACTGGGTCACGTACTGGGCCAAGGTGTTGTCAGGAAACACATCCAGCGAACTGTTACTGGGTAGGGTGAGGTAAAACATGGCGACTGAGCTGTCCTGCTGCTGCTGTTGGTTTTAATATGTGTTCCAGGCCTTGGGCGGTTGTGTCCGGCGTCGTGTTCGTCGCGTTGACTTGCTACGTGTCACGGCTCTGGAGATGTGGGGTGTCTTGATCAAGGATGGTTTTTTAAAGGTCTGAAAAGAAGGTGCCCGTTGTGGTGGTGGAGTTTTGGGGGGTGACTCCGGTTCCCAGTCGGATTCCCAAGGTTGTGGAATCTGTCGTGGTGCACGACTCGGCGATTGCTGGGTTTGCTGCATAAAGGCCCAGCGGTGGGGTTCCCCACCAATTCCTGTGGTACATGCATGTCTTTCAAGCCTTGAGCATCAGGATCTGTCATGTGGGTCCCGGGGACCACCTGATTCTGTACCAGGAGTTCGCCTTTATCATTCCAAGTCATGTTAGGATTCTGTTTCATCCGTTGTAATACCAGGCCAGCTTGTTTCTTGAACGATGCAGATACACTCTTCAGGACTTCGTCTTCCACCCACTGTGGGGCTGTGGGTGGTACCCCTGATAATGGCGGCTGCTGGAGCGGTGCTGAGGTCGGCGGTGTGTCACGTGGTGGTGGTGGTGGTGGTGGGGTAGACAGGGTTTTGTATTGGTCCATGAACGTCATGTACCGTTGAAGCGTCTCATTGTACCGTTGTACTTTCTCACTGTCGCTTAACCCCGGTCTCTGTAAGATCTGTTGCATCTCTCCATCGAGGGTGTTTATGGTCTTCACCGTAGGTGGGACAGGGTAGGCCGATTGGAGGTTTTGAAGGAATCGTGGTTCGAGGAGGACCATTTTTTTCGTGTGGTTCATTGTCGGCCGAAGAGTCCACCCAATACTGGACCCAACACGGAAGCGGCCAACGGTGCTAAGATGGCCCCGAGAAAGCCGCCTTTCTGTAACAACTTTTTCTTTTGTGTTTGAGGGAACCGCTTCTGCACTAGGGTTCGGAGACCTGTCTTATGCTTGGCCAACTTGGTCTTCTGAGCCGGAGTCAGTGGTACGTTGCCTTTTAACAGGTTGTACCCGATCTCGCACAGGCAGCGTACAAGGTCAGGGTCCGCACCGCGTACAATGGTTCGGACCAACTCGGGTGGGGCCATCTTCAATACACGGAGCGTCGGGGCGTGCTTCCGTACTCGCGCAGACATCATGTACAACTAAAGCCAGAACCCACAACTCTGCCCCTTTTATCCACCTAAAATCTCATCCAGAGACAAAAATCAACCATGCTGTGGTATTCATTCTTTTTATTATCCCCATCATCAAAACACACACACCCCAGCTGGGGGTGCCACTGTGGATGTGTTTACATTATTTTTGCATGTACACGTGGTGGGCCTCTCCGGGAAAGATGCCGGTCCGTAGTCGAAGGTGCTCGGGGGTGGCTTGCTTGAGGTCGAAGAGCATATACCCGTGCTGAGGGGTTGTCGCATCTTTGAAGGCTTCCAACGCAAACGGTGTGCGACCGGGATACATCTGTCTCGCCAGGTGCAGCAGTTGAGTGGTATCTCTCGGGTTTTTGAAGACCACCAGGTAGTGGGCATTTAAGCTGATGTTCCGATGTTCTTTGTTTTTACTGAACAGATTCTGCACAATGTAGATGATGCTGAGCCGTCGATGGTGGCTGCCTTTGGTAAAGAGTTGGGTGACCCGCGCATCCGTCTCCGCCATGAGATCATTCAGAACCACCAAGGTGTGGGGTTCCAAATCGGCCAGGTTGGGTAGGCCTTCCACGAACGTGATGTGGGGCATTGCTGCATACGCTTCCTGCCATTCTCCGTAACACCACACGACTCGGGCAATAGGTGGGGTGATCATGCTGTCGGCGTGTTGAAGGAGCTTCCTGACGAAGTGCGTTTTGCCGTAACCCGTCTGTCCTGCGATGACGCAAGTGAAGGGATGCTGCCACCGAGGGTCCATGGTTCGAGCTGTATGCGCTGTCGTTGTAACCCGCTCTTGTAAATTTCGTACGAGTGAACTGGAACTTCAGACGTAGTGGGTGTACTTGGTGTAGGTGTAGAGCTTGGTGTGGAGCTCGATGTGGCTTGTACACGTGGTGTGGTGGTGACTGGGCTCGATACGGGGTTGACTGGTGCTATCAGTAGACCGGTTTCACTGGTGGCTGGTGTTCTCAGTTGGTTAAGTAACGTGCTGACATAGGCTACGTCGTAAAACACACCTCCGTACAACACACTCAGCAGGGTTAGCAGTATCACCACAAAGCCCACTTGCGCTTTGCGCGTTATGGGCGACGCTGTGTTCAGAGGCAGCTGCTGTTTGTCCATAGCACTGTGGTCGGACGTGGAATGAAGGATGATGGCAGTGGTGTCTGGCTTTATAGTCGTTTCACCTGGTTGGCAGCGACCCAGGAATTGAAGGAACTGGGCCAACCTTGCCATTTGACGAAATGAAACAGTTTGCCACGTCGACGTTCCGTTTTCAAAATCTGCTCCACCGTGTAGTAGTCTTGCTGTGTTTTTACGACAGGCTGTAATTCCGTCTCGTAAAACGTCCCTAGCCACGGTTCTCCTTGAATATCTTCCAGTTCATAGACTCGCTGCTGTTGGGGTAGGCGCCGTTTAATCAGGAAGTGCTCATCGCTCCAGTTGGGCAAGTAACTTTTCTCAAATTGACCTTTGACTTTACTGATCCGTACAGGGTCCCCGACCTTGTACACCGCCTTCGGCGTTCGCTGCGATGGCCTGGGGTACAAGACACGCCGGACTTGGGCTTCATTGCGTTGGGTCACGGTAATGGGGGCTCTCTCTATACTCCGATGATAGGCTCGATTGTAACCCCTCACAAGTTTCGGGAGAACATCGATGTACCGCCTTGTATTCTTATAGGTGAAATATTTATACATGCGGCCTTTGAATGTCCTGTTGAACCTTTCCACCACGGAAGCCTTGGTCTCGTTGTACGTATGGAAGAAAACACCTTCTGGGCTTTCAGAAACTGTTGGAACGGTCTGTTGAGGAATTCCGTGCCTTCGTCGGTTTGCAAATACAAAGGTTTGCGCCCGGTCTTGAAGATGTCTTTGAACGCCACTATGAGATTCGCCCCCGTTTTCGTCCGGATGGGTACCACCCACGCATACTTCGATAGGATATCGATGCACGTCAAGATATACCGATTCCCATCGTTGTGTTTGGCAAAGGCGCTCATATCGACCAAATCCGCTTGCCACTGGGCATCTATTCCTCCCACGATGACCCGGTTTCGTAGAAAATGGCGACGGGCAGATCGATGTAAGGTATAGGTGTCTTGTTTTCTTAACCAATCTCGGATTTGGGCACGTTGTATCCCCTGGGGTTTGGCCGCTCGATAGAGAGCCGACAATGCACTATAGGCCGCCGGACTGTCGGGACTGTAGTATAAGTTATCCAACACCTTCTCCCTGCGCTTCATGGTGACAAATGATGATGGACCCTGGCTCTATCGTTTATTTATAACGGGTATCTTGGGCCGGAGTTTCTTTCTGATTTTCTTCCTTGGCTTCCACAGTGTCCATGGTAAATGACCAGTCCAACTCGTCTGATGACCGCTTGATAAGCACTTGATCCACATCTACCACGGCATCTTCCAATGCAGACCATAGATCAGGGTGAAGGGTAAAATGCACTGTACCCCCATCTAGCCGAGCCAATTGAGCAAAGAAAGGGCCGCGTCGGATGTACACATCGTGACACAAGTGGATGAGGTCGCCGTCCAGTTCACCAGACAACACGCGTTTGAATTTGGTCCAGCCCTCTCGGGACAGACGAATGTGGGCCGGGCACGGTTGTGTAGGGTCCGCATCACAGATGTCTCCCACCTCCTCCATGATATCGACCGTATCCGCATACACGTGCAGGAAAACCTCGGGGGTCAAGCTGAGATATGCCAGTATTATATGCTCCGTCATGGTCAGTACGTGAATGGTACCAGATCTGACTGTCTCTCGTATTTATAGGGAGAACCCCGTGAGATCAAAGGATCGGGTGGTCAAAGTCTTGCCGGGTAATCAATGGCATCGTCGTCTGGTTCATGGCTAGACATTTGTTCATTGGGTTCTGCCGCCGCTTCTCTCAGGGCACGAGCCCACTCCAACTCGTCTGATGACCGCTCGTCCGGTGTAAACAGCTGGTCCACGATAGGCACCACTTTCTCGAAGGCTGTCCACAGATCGGGGTCTAGGGTGAAGCCTCGCGTAGGGTCTTGGTAGCGGCCCAGGCGTGGGAAGAATGGTCCACGGTGTACGTAGATGGCATTGTCTATGTGGATGAGGTGTCCGTCGAGCTCGCCGCTCAACACCCGTTTAAATTTGGTCCAGCCGTCACGGTGTAGCGTAACCGTATTCGATACGGTCTCAGCGCGCGACCAGCAAACATCTCCAAGGTCTTCCACGAGGGTGACTTTATCTTCATAGACGTGTAACCCCACCCGGGGTGTAAGGGGAAGGATGGCTCGTAGGACTGGTGACATGCTTGATCCAATGACGATCGTTGAATGACACACACTCTGTCTGACCCTCGTATTTATAGTCAGGTCCCACTGTCAATGCCACAGCGCCAGGGTCAATAGGACACAGACTATTGTGAGGCCAACCAGCCGTCGCTGGCTCCGGCGTGAGCGCTCGTGGTCCATAGCCCGAGCATCAAGGATGGCTGTCATAGTCCAGTAGTGGTGAGTGATGGCACACCTCTCCATCGAGTGCACTCTGTCGAGGACCGCTTCTGTGAACTCGTTCAGGATCTGGCGTCGCCCCTCGTTGTCGTCGCCATCTGCAAACATGGACCGGACCACTGCTCGGTAACCCGTGAGTGAATTAACCACGGTGGCATGCTGTAAAATGCGAGTCGCATAGGGCTGGATCTCCGTCATGGCTCTGCAACCGTAGAAATGAAGGTGTGGGATCCAGAGGGACGTGTTTTATAGACCAGGTCACACATGCCCGCCTAGACGTCGGGTGTAGTCCGTGATACGTACTATTCTGATGGGTTAGTCCAAAAAAGAGAGCAACAACAACACAGATTACAGATCAATCCTTTTATTATGCGTGAACATCATAGGAATGCATGTACTGACCTGTCTGTGGGGGTTTTCCACAATGTCGTTCACCTTCGTGTCTTTTCGGGTACGTCCGTGTCTTTTCGGTAAAGTCCATGTCTTTTCGGTAAAGTCCGTGTCTTTTCGGTAAGTCCGTGTCTTTTCGGTAAAGTCCGTGTCTTTTCGGTAACGTCCGTCATCCGGGTATATATGAGGGTCTTGAGGGGGGGCGACTGTATGTGACGAGTTGTATGTGTTTTTCTCGGTGACGTCCGTGTCTATCATCCGGGCACTTCGCGTCTGCGCCTGCATTGGGGTATGTATGAGGGTCTTCATGCGCGCGCGCGCAATGCGGCTCAGTCGTACACCAGTACACCCGTCTCCATCCTCGACTTGGGGATAGTTGAACTGAGTGTGCTAAAAATAGATCACCAGCTAGCGTGCTATAAAAGGGAAGCGGCCTTGCCGTTTCATCAGACACTCTGTCAACCACCAAGATGTTCACTTGCACAACTTGCCAGAAGCAGTTTACTCGTCTAGATAATTTACGACGCCACGAGGCCTCCACCCACAACGATGCACGGTATACTTGTATAACCTGCGCACGGTCATTTAATCGGGAGGATCATTTACTGCGCCACGAACGCTCATTCCACGAGGGCGCGACGGAACAATGTAAGGATTGTGGTCAACTCTTCAAACGACGCAGTCAGTTAAGACGGCATCAGCGTTTGATTCATGTCCCGTCTCTACGGTATGAGCGACAACTTCCCACTAAAGAGGCACCCAGGAGGGTCGGACCCAGTGAAGATAAGCCCGGGGAGACGAACGCCACTGGTGATGCGATGACGGAGAGCCCGCCTATACCCACAGTTCAGAAGAGCCTGGATTTCCAGCCGGACCCCACCGTTACGGTTTCGAGTCATACGCCTGACAACATCGAACATTTTCTGGGCGAGCCCATAAATGTTCCTAGCGATCTCTTACCCGAAGATCATCCAGTGAGTAACATCGATCGGCGCCATTGGTCCATGACACGGCACTGTTTCCACCGTCATCGCCCTATTCAAGATATCTACAATTTCCCACTGACCAACCTCACCCGTCTACGCAGCTACATGGAAACCATCTTCAATGACCAAACTACGGCCTTCAAATTGAATCTGGCGTTTGGTTATGTGCTGCAGCATAAGGAGACAGGCCAAGTCCGATACTTTTACCCGAGCAGTAACATCTATGTGTTTGACCAACCGTTTACCATCATTCACCGGAGGTCACTAGAGATGATGCTGGACCAAGTGGAACAATTGGATGTCTTGGGATGGGCCCAACAACAACGTCCCAACACCAAGTGGACAGTGAAGAGGGTGACCAATGTTACGTTTTTCCTTACCAAGCTGATCCACCACCGCCATCGGTTGAATGCGTCACTCGTGCACTGATGAATACCATAACATGCCGTACATACTCTCTATGTCTACATGCTGATCGTTGACTTGAGCTCAGTAAACACTTGTACCTAATGTGACGGTGCGTTAAATAAAAAAACATTGTGTTTGATATTTCAATCTGTTTTGCTGTGAACATACTAAACATACCCAGGGCGGCTCCCCCAGCCTGGGCATGATGAAACATTGGGGATAATAAACTGTATGAACATTGCTGAACTTGTTATTATATTCACGACAACCGCTAGTGACGAGATTTCAACCCCGCACTCATCCCATCAGATGCCCCCTCACCTAGGCTTCACATGGATACCTCACTCGATCCCATCGGCCCACGAGTGGCTCCCCTAGATCCCAACACGTCTATTTCCATACACTTTATCTAGTGCGCATGCGCAGAATGACGATATTCCTACCCCACATCCATCCCATCGGTTGCCCCCTCACATAGGCTTCACAATGATACCTCATACAACTCCATCGGCCCATTAGGGGCTCCCCTATATCCCAAAACGTCTATTTGCATACCCTTTTCCACAATTCCCTGTCTGCGCATGCGTAGAATGGTAACAACGCTCGAACCACTAGTCCAGTCAGATGCACCCTCACATAGGCTTCACATTGATACCTCATACAACTCCATCGGCCCATTAAGGGCTCCCCTAGATCCCAAAACGTCTATTTCCATACCCTTTTCCCACAATTCCCTGTCTGCGCATGCGCAGAATGGTGACAACGCCCGAGCCGCTAGTCCAGTCACATGCCCCTTCATGAATAGTTTACATTGATACCTCATATGACCACATTGGACCATTAGTGGCTCCCCTAGCTCCAAAACGTCTATTTTCATACCCTTTGGCCACCGCGCATGCGCAGAATGCCGATATTTCAATCCCACATCCAGTCAATCGGTTGCCCCCTCACATAGGCTTCACTTTGATACCTCACTCGACCCCATCGGTCCACTAGGGGCTCCCCTAGATCCCAAAACGTCTATTTAGGTATTCCCCTATACATTAACATTGGAAGTCAACCCATGGGACTACTTTCTGTCCGCGGAGGCAGACCGCATCACCACCAGACCGCATCACCGCGGTAGAATCCGAGGTCAAAGGTTGCCGGAACTATAGCCTAGATAGGTCAGTACATGCCTTGATCACATGATCGTCACGTGATCACGTTCCTCCTCAAATCCTCCCCTGTGACGTCATTACATCCGGGTGAAAGGGACCTCCATTTTCGCTTACACCACTACTGCCGTGGCCTATAGTTACTCGACAACAGATTGTGAGGCTATATTGAACAGTCTCGCGCACTGATCCTGGCCAACGAGGGAGGTTCGATACAACCCATCACCTTGTCTGGATCGACGAGGTGGGAAAGGAAGACCTGTAGAGGCAACGAAAGCGGAGTAATGCAATAAAATATCAACCATATGTTTTAGTAAACGTATACTTGAGATACAGGATTTAGTATCGCGTAGTGTACAAATCCTGAAATAAAGATTCCTACTCTATAAGTTATAAGTTGCCATTACCTTTAAGAGAATGGAATAAAATATGTACAAATATATACAAATCCCTATCTAAGACGAGAGGAATATGTTCCGGACACAGTAGACTGGCTATCCCCCGTGGTCAAACTCGTCGTCTGGTGGCGACTGGTGTCTGGTAAATCACACACCCCTTACTAATCATAAACATTGCAACACGCATTCAGCTAGCCCAACAGCACGATGTGTTACCTTCGATCTTCTCTCTTCAAATGTCTGTGGATTCGTAACAGAACGAGCTTATACAGATTCGATGGTGTCATTTCTCTCAGACAGAATCCATTGAATGTGCGCTCTGGAAGCAAAACAGCCCGTGGAAATGCTTTTTCACCCAGAACAGTAGAATCACACTTCGCTGACTAGACATTAGGTATGTGATCAATCGAGAACTACTACTAGTCTTGGTACGTGGAAAGCTTCCTCTCTTAATTCGTCCAATTAAGATCAATGTCGATGATTTTCATTCTCCGAAGATTTCGCTCTCTCATATGTATGTTGGTCCCGAAGTTACAAGCGTCTAGTCCGAAGTGTCACACAGGCTAGATGAAATCATTTTTGTCACAATACCCACGCCTTCGAAAACACAACGTCCTCGTCGTGGCGCTCGGCCAGTTTCTTGCACGGGTATTTGAATGAACAATATAAATAACCAATAAGTAGGCCAATCAAGGAGAATCATTGTTTCATCCAATCACGGCAACTTGGTTCACCAGGCCAGGGTGCACGGTCATTACAGCCTCTAATCACGGGACTGTAGTCCTTATAGCAGCTCGCTACGCCGTCGGGTTTGGTAGCAAGAAAACATTAGGTCTCGGTAGTTATCCAGGCCTACCTATCGCTGGCAGTTTCTTGCCGTTCCTCAGTGTGGCTCAACCGATGTTAGGGGATCTTCTGATGTTTGTATTTCCCCGTAATCTGTGATTGTGAGTGGTTCCCATCCGGAGTGGCATAACGTAATCACGCAAGCGTATAGGTGGCCTGGAAAGTCGTACTCGGGTTGTGTGCTGAGGAAATAATCCTGTCACACTAGACGACTCTGCTGGGTCGGAAGCGACTTCTGCAACCGCGGACATAAACGAGGAAAAGGACTGTAGCCCGACCTCGTAGCCGGCTAACCTACTTGGCCGTCGTACATGTCGTCCTCTCCTGATCAGACGAGGCTCTGAAGTTGGGGTTGGATTTCAAGTTACCATCGGATGTTCTACGGGATATTGAAATGCATCGTCGGGTTCAGAGTTCACCTCAGATTCAACATCTCCGTCATTCTAAGACGTCTCTCTGGACTCGGTCGCAAATATCTTCCTGGTTTCAACCGATCGGGATGAACTACCCGTAAACCTACCATCTTCATTAGCGATGTGGTACGTACCATCCACCAGGGCTTCATTTTCGTTTTCCCCCATGTTTCGTGGTGGATATGTGGAGGTAGACTTGGTCTCCTGGCTTGAACATTATCGGAAAAGCTTTGGTGTCCTAAATCCACTTTTGACGTCACAGACTTTTTCCAGTAGTTTGTCGAGCAAGCTGTTGAATATCGGCCAATTCCTGACGAAGATTTTCCACAGACTTCATCGGTTCTATCTTCTGGCGTTGCCTTTGTCCGTCTCGGGCATTAGCCGAAGGATATCGAGAGCAGCTCTCTCTACCGCACATCCAGTCATTTGTCCCCGATGCTGTCCTCTAGGTTTACGCCCCGCAGCTACCTGTTCTTCACGCTCGTTCAATCGCATCAACCATCGTAGCGAACCGTGGTCAGGAATTTCTTGCCGAACAAATAATGGCGGAAATATTTCACTAATTTAACGACCGCTAAGAATTCGCCTCTCGGCACGCAGTAATCTCTTTCAGCTTTCGACAGGACACGACTGGAATGGGCCACAGCACTGCCCCGATACCAAAGTTGCTGATATCCGTATTCATCACTAAATGATACCGGAAATCTGGCATAGAAAATATTGGTGTTGTCATCAACTTTTGCTTCAGGGACCACTTCAACCTGACAGCAACCGGACATTAAATCAAGCGTACTTCACCAACAGGCGCCAGATAAAAAGTCAAAGTGTCGTCGATCCGTGGTAACGGATAGGCATCTTTTTGTGACTGTTCAAGGCGCTATCTTCAACACAGAACCAAGTCTCGCCGTCCTTTTTTCTCACAAGCACAACGGTGCAGACAGTGGAGTCAGGTCGGACGACGCTTCTAGCTGTGCTGTCTCAATCTCTACTGTTGACAAGTCTAAAAGGTTTCTCTGCGCTGTCATCCCCGTAGCTGCTGGTCGGGATCCAATGCATCTCCTCGACTCTCCTCGTCTTCAGTCGTTGCAACTCACCGTCGAATTCGTCAGTTAAATTAATGGCTACCATGGTTGAAAATGTCTCCAGAAATGGTCTCCTTCCCTCGAATCCCAGACATTGACCTATCCCTCTCCTCCTCCAGTTGAAACACTCGAGCGGTACGTTCCTGTAGTGATTAGATGTACAAGTGCCGTGGGCTATAGATACTAGACAACAAATTGTCAGGCTGTATTGAACGGTCTCGTGCACTGATCCTGGCGAACGAGGTAGGTTCAATACAACCCGTCACCTTGTTTGGATCGAGGAGATTGGAAAAACCTGTAGAGACAACGAAAGCAGACTAATACAATAGAACAATGAACATATATTTTAGTAAACGTATACTGGAGATACAGGATTTAGTATCTCGTAGTGTACAAATCCTGAAAGATCCCTACTCTTTAAGTTATACGTTACCATTACCTTTAAGATAATGAAATAAAATATGTACAATATGTACAATATATACAAGCGTCTAGTCCGTCATTCATACTTCAGCTGTCGTCCATTAAAGAATATCCGTGTCCATAATCCAAAGACCTATTCCATATTCCAGATAACAGTATTAGCACCAAATTCAAAAAGACAATCATAGTATACATAAACATAGGCTAGTTTCCTGCAAGAGAGAATCGGTCAACAGTTTTCAATGATGCCGATAAGACATCATGATGTTCCAAAAATATAAAATCCGTATCGCTGATCAGTATTCTTAATCCATAATAATCGTTGTAAAGTCGTCATCTAGAGAATGATGTATCCCGCGGGGAATATGTCCCGAGCACAGTCGCATATAGACTGGCTATCCCCCGTGGTCAGGCTCGTCGTTTGGTGGTTCCCCCATGGTCTTCTGTAGTACCTCAGGAAGTATGAAACCTCTGATTGTCGCCCTATCTTGGTACATGGCCACCCTATGAATGCCCAGGCGCTGATAATCGTCTATGGTATTCCGTCGTAGGATTGCCTGGTCGCGGCGATATCCCCGTCGCACGCCCTCAAGTTGCCTTTATACGCCCAATATACTACTGCAATCCTAGAGTAGTAGGATCAAGCTCTACCAGGCATCCATTACGTTCTGCTTTGCGCCTCTCCATGTAGCGCTGTAAGGGTCTCACGGACTGTGTCGGAGTTGACCCGAGGTCATCTGTTGCCACAGTGAACGAACATGGCGACCGTCTCACTGGGCGAATTGATATCAGTCGCTACTCACCGATATATATTCCCGCAGCATATAGTTCTAGGGTATTTTGTCAAAAAGCTGCCTTCAAACTGTGTGAAACTGACGTTTTGAAATACATTGAATAACTGTTTAGTGTATTTCGAGATAAATATGCATTTTGCGATCAGTAAAACAGTCAGATAGAACAGTCCTTGGTTTTCACAAGAATCCTGTAAAAAATGGCGAGACCCCTACAGGGGTAAATGCAGCGTAGCGCAAAGCACCATGGGAGAGGATGTAGTAGGATGTCTAGGCGTCAACATTCGTCCAGTACTCCACTGCTCGTTATCGACTGTGGACGAATCTGTAGGAAATGATAATTTTACTGATGACGACTTATTATCGTTGATAATAGGCTTCTATACGTATAGCTGCTTTCGGCAAGGTGTCGTTGACCCATGGAACAGCGGCGTCGATCTCAACGCCCGGCGGCGTCTACCCCACGGCACAGACCCGAGAGGCGAATTAACAGGTGTTGATAAATGCAATGTTAAATAAATGTGTGAAGAGTTTACAGATATAATTCTCAGATAATATAATATTGTGAAGATACCCCCGGGCGGGTCTATTTCCCCACTAGTGTGTTATAATATCAAGTAGGATAGAAGCTAATGATCCACCCGTGTGTAAGTCAGAAATAATATAATCCCAGACAAAGGTAGTCGGGATGTACATTGTTATTCGGATATCAGCTGTGCCGATACACCTGGTGTGTATGAAAGTGTATAATATACAAGACGAAGCTATTACTGCAAGCGTACGTATAACGTGAAAATTCTGCGCCGTTGGCACTGGAAACTGAAAAATATTCACTCGTCGACTCAAATGACCACAGCCTATACCAACTCGGACCAGAGTCACGACATTTAATGCCACGATCTAGTCTCTCAAGCATAAACTGCGGGCCAAGAAGTTATATTTTTCTGTGTCTAAAACCTTCCCATTGTGAGAACTATCCAAGCCGGGCCGGAGTGACAAGTCACCTAACCTCACGTGGAAGTAATTAACAGTCTCATGACCACTGAATAATCCTGTTTTAAAAGCTGTTCGAACCAACTGACAACAGCATTCCTGCGGCAACATCGCCACATGCAGGGGCACCCCAGAATAAAAGTTCAATAGACATTAATATCCAGATTCATCCTACATGTACTTGCGATGAGGTTTATTACCAGAGTAGGACAATTGAACAAGTAATATCTTATATTTGTCTTCTGTATAGATGGACAAGACTGAACTGGGGTGTCATTAACTTGCACATAAACAGGATATTAAAAATATACAGAGAAACGTGTCACTGACGTTTGGCACCAATCTATCAAAAGTGATTAGAAATATAGGATGACTACATAAAGGCATTTCTAAGACGACTAGTTGTGAAATATGAATTTAGATTTGAACGATTTTCATGGTTTCATAAGAGAAATTGTAACGTTCGTACTTTCCCCATGGCATCGCTCGAATTCACACCAGTTTAAAATAACTGTATCATGGTCCGCATATAGCACATCTGCAGCTACCGCCTGCTTGTACCTTTATCCCTCATCATATATTGGTAAGTTTGACAGAAGCCATATACAATAATTCTTACATATTGCTACTTCCATGATTTCAACGTCACATAATGACTGCTCTCTACGCGAAGAAGTTATACTTTATCATTATCATAATAATGCCATTTGTCACCATGCTTAACACCATAAAGAAATGGGACTGAAAAGGCCCAAAGACTGTGGTGTCGTCTTAATATCTTTCTCTGTAGAATAAGACTACGAATGTTATCAGGTATGTCGTATTGTGTCTGGTGACGTCGTTGTTCGCATGCGTATATATGGCGTGCATTGTGTCCTGTTGAAGTTCTTGTTAGGTAGAATAAGACTAAAGCCCAAGTCCCACTTAAGCGAAGTTGTTTACGAAACTTTGCGATGTATTGGTCGTAATGTTTCATAATAAATCGCTTTACAAAAGCCGGTTTTCCCGTCATTTGGGGCGAATAGATACGACATGTTTTACGAATAATCACCACTGTTTGCGATGCAGTTACAAAGAAATACGATACTTTTACGACAGTTAGCGATATTCGCACGCAAATTGAGGCGAATCAGTGCGATACAGTTGCGAATATGTGCGATGTATTTGCGAACATTTACGAAGTGCATACGACTACTTGCCATTATTTCGCGATGTCTTGCGAATACGTACGAAGGTTTTACGACGTTTTTACGACGTTGTTATGACAGTTTGGGTCAAATGTTTACGATTACTTCGTATACCATCGTTTCCTGTCGTAAGTTATCGTAACTATAAAGCCCAAGTCCCACTTAAGCGAACTCCTTTACGAAGTATTTGCGATGTATTGGTCGTAATGTTTCGTAATAAATCGCTTTACAAAAGCCGGTTTTCCCGTCATTTGGGGCGAATAGATACGACATGTTTACGAATAATTACGACTATTTGCGATGCAGTGACGCAGAAATACGATACTTGTACGACAGTTAGCGATATTCGCACCCAAATTGAGGCGATTCAGTGCGATACAGTTGCGAATATGTGCGATGTATTTGCGAACGTTTAAGAAGTGCATACGACTACTTCCCATTATGTCACGATGTCTTGCGAATACGTACGAAGGTTTTACGACGTTTTTATGACAGTTTGGGTCACGTGGCGAATTGTATCATGATTGTGGTAAATTGTTGTAAAAACGTGGTGAAAACATTGTATAAAAGTAGCAAACTCCTCGTTTATGACAACGATTATTCTTAACTAGTCGTTAAATTCGCAACGGTGTTGTAACTTAATCGTAAGTCATCGTAAATTAGTTGTACAAGACTCGCCATAGTCGTAAGTGCTCCCGCAATTTATCGCAAATAATCGCAATATATTTGACGATTTTGTCATAAAGTAAGTGCGACTTTCGTATATTTGTCGGAAAATGTTTACGATTACTTCGTGTACCATCGTTTCCTGTCGTAAGTTATCGTAACTATCCGTATTTATTTTTCACTAGACGATTACTAACGGAACTGTTACCAATAAGGTGATTAAATTACGACTTAATTACGATGCATTACAACGTAGTTACGACGAGTTACGATTATTTACGATAAAATTACGAATATTTGAGACTTAAGGCAAAATCGCATTGCTTGGCGAATTTTTTGAACATTTTGAAATTGGCGCGGCGATAAAACCGAGGCGATGATTTTCTTACGAACTGAAGCGATGGCTTACGAATCATGGCGAATGTCTTTACGAATAGCTTGCGAGAATCTTACCAATACTTACGATCTTAAATCGCCAAGCTTCGTAAAGGAATTCGCCTAAGTGGAACTTGGGCTTAAGGAAAGCTCTCGCAGTGTAGACTACGATTGGGGTGGTTCTAACCAAAATGATGTCACGGAATAGTGGTGACCGGGCATGTTCAGTTGATCTAGGCGGCATCCTGTTTCCAAATATAGCATGCAAGCTCTCGTGGTATAGAATACTACTCGAGTACGGTCGACGTGACTGTGACGTCATATGTGGCGTCATCAGTATTAAAGAAGGTCTTCTTGCCGGAAACTAGTATTATGTATACAATTATTTATCCTTTTAATTTAGTGCTAATGTTATTATATGATTCAGGTCTTCGGATTATGGACGCGAAATTTTTTTAATTGACGACGGTTGAATATTGAATGACGTACTAGATGCTTGTATTAAAGAAAGTTCAGAGTCAACTAGTATGGATGACATGTGGCGTGTAGACGCACCAAAAATATCCATAGAAAGCAGGTCACGCGACTGTGACTTCTTATGTCACACTATTTAGTAGCAGATAAACCGTGTATTCGAATGCTCACTAGGGAGTATGGTCTACTCCGTTAAACACACACCCATAGAGATAGGTAGTGGTATGTAGACATTTGCGATACTTTAGAGCAAGATACTTTTTCGATAGTAGAGATCACGATTCGATACCACCTGGCCTCCACGCGGGTGCGCATGGTTATGGAAACGTTATGGCCGGCGAAGACTTCACCAGGAAATCGGGGGCGTCATTTCCGACCCATGACGTCATTTCCAGTCATGACATCACAGTCGTACACATTCGCTGAGTCACCTCTTGCATATCGCTCCAATCCAACACATAGTTGTACAATCCACACTCACACTTATCTCACCCTGACACTGCTGACCGCATCTAGGTATAGCCGAGCGGACCCTGATACTCATCCACACAACAGTCACTCGTAGCTTCAGAGGTCCTACGCATACGTAGCTTTAGAGCCTTACTGGAACATACCTTACTCACACGTAGCTCTAAGAACATTGTACATAACTGTACAGAACACAGCTGTAGGCCGTCACATATTCAGCATACTTGGCTATACCTTACTCATACATGGAAGTATAACAATTATTCACACATAGCTGCAACACTTTATTCATGCTTAGTTGTACTTACTCATAGCGGTACAGATCTTTCTTCACACAGATGTAGGAACCTCACTTCCATACAGCTGTACAAACATTATTCAAACATAACTGCACAGATATTACTCAAACATAGCCAGGCAGACCTTACTCGCATAACCGTGCGGATCTGTTATATAGCGCCAATACAGCGTTACAGACGCCAAGGTGATTTTATTGAGGGGCAATGAGGTTTTGTAAAACGTATATACTGTTATCACAGAGCGGTGATGTGATATGTAGAGTCAGTGTACAAAAGAGAGTGGCAATATACGCTTACAGAGCGTCAATTAATTAAAAATCGAGTTATATGGTGCCAATGCAGCGCACAGAACGTCAGTATAGCACAGTGTTACAGAGCACCAATGTTGAGTTATAGAGTGACAATGAACTTTTATGGAGAATTAATGCTATTCTTACAGACCGTCAATGTGTAGAAATGTAATGTATAGAGTCAGTATACATTGTGTCAATATACAGAGCGCCAATGCCATAGAGCGTAAATCGAGTTTTATATGGCGGCAATGCTATGTATAGAACGTCAATGTATTGGTACTAAGCACCAATCCAGTGTTATAGAGCGTCATTGTAGTGATTTATAACGTCTGTATTGTGTCACAGAGCAAACCCCACAGTAGTTAATTTAATACAAAGCATCAGTGTAGTGTATTGGGAGTGAATTTGACATACAGGGTGCCAAGGACAGACAAGTAGAGACTTATTGTAACTTGCATATCGCTCCAATTTAACACAAGGCTATTCTATGTTATATACGCCGACTACTAAATGCCTATCAAAGAAAAAAAGTAGAGACGTTGACGGAGACCAGTCACCACCACAACCGACACCGACAATCCATTTCTATGTTACTGCCCGTTTGCGTATGCATACGCATCCACAATATATTGCAGTATAAAATGGAATCAGGAGTGGAATTCGAGCCACATCTGCATGCGCAGACCAGCACTTAAGCCTGCCGCCTTAGACCACCCGGCCAGTTGTCGACAAACATTGGCTCGCTTAATGTTCCATCAGAAGCTTCAATATGACCCCAAGTATGCCGTAACTCATACATATATCACAGGCTCTTCGTTGAATATGTTCCCAATAAGAGCATCAATAGATCCATACGAAATAGAACGAATTTTCTGATTGGTCGACTGATAGTGTGTCTTGTATCAAGTTAGTTTGCTGCCACCAGTGACGTAAGGTGTCACGACCCTCGTAGAAATCCCATAGTCATGAAAAGAGCCTTCCTATAGACCGAAATTACTAGCCCACCCATATGCTGTAGGTCACAGATCGTCTCATAGGCTTCTGGCTCTTCTCTCTCATAGTATCACCATGGTAACGTCTATCTCATTTAGAAGGCGCTCGTTACATGGGTTCGCCTCTATTCAGCAAATACTCATGGTAAGTTGAGTTAGTAAGGTGGGTCATTCACTTTTAACCCAGCCAGAGGATACATCAGCAAAGCATTACGGAGAGTCTTAATTTCAAAGGTTACACTTAGTAGATAAATGAAATAACTACTGAAAGATGGAGTCAACACCAAATTTCCAGTTTCAAAGAATAGTAATTATATTCTTATTTACAAAGTGCTTTTATATATACATGTATTTTACAAGATTCATCTTTGTACAAATTCACCGGGTCAATTCACCGAAGCGTAAACCGATTTCATATGGTGCAGGAGCACCCGATAAAGTAGATATTTCGTACGGTGGCTGAACTCGTCTATGATAGAATTTAGCCCTCTCCTAAATAAATCATACACTACTTATACCAAAAAGGCTGCATTAATTATTATACCAAAAGAAAAAGAATAACAACAGGTTTTGAAATAATAACATTCCTTCAAGGACACTCGAACCATGATTTCCTCTATCGAGGTAGAATATCAAAGGTATTCCCAGTGTCACTTAAGCCAGTTCTCCTGAATCACTAAAGTAACCAACCTGCAGTACTGAACAACTGGTTTTTGATACCCTAAAGACATGTAACCGCTCCCGCCGTCTAAGGATAGCACTACCTAGTCCACGATCCACCTGCAGCTCCTGATAGGTAACTCTTACTCTATCCTGCAGTGCCGTCTAAGCAATCCTGGCATCTCCCTATGGTCGGGCTACTCAATCGTAGGATACATCTCTCAGTATTACACAACATCGATAGTAGATTTACAAGACAAAACCTGGTCCACCTGCAGTACTTAAGGTACCTGTACTGCAGTTTCATCTCCGGAAACAGGCATATCCTGGTTCGAATATCCTTTAAAGGATATTAACTATTCAAATTGGAATATAACTACACCAAAGTAAACTAACACGGATTTTATTATTCTGTTGCTTTCGTAATAGTTAAAATGAAGTATCCTTAAGGATATTTATCAATATAACAGCTTCTAATTTGATTTATATCAAATAGACAAGTATCCTGCAGGATAGTACCACTTAAGTATCCTTAAGGATATGTGACATTCCTACGTATCTAGTATCCCTAAGGATATATGGTATCCTGACTTCTTGGGTATCCTTAAGGATATATATTATCCTTAAGGATATTTGGTATCCTTAAGGATATATGACCTGACATCTATGACATCCTGAAGGATATATGACTTGACTTTTATGGTATCCTGAAGGATATATGACCCGACATCTTAGTATCCTGAAGGATATATATCCTGACATCTATAGTATCCTGAAGGATATATGACCTGACATCTATGATATCTTGAAGGATATATGACTTGACTTTTATGGTATCCTGAAGGATATATGGCCTGACATCTATAGTATCCTGAACGATATATGACCTGACATCTATGATATCCTGAAGGATATATGACTTGACTTTTATGGTATCCTCAAGAACAAGGGGCAGAATGCACAGATCTTACCTTACATGAACTTCATATAGGCCGCCGAATGATGTAGAGGTCACATGGCATACGTACCGTGATTTCATTGGCAGAGCCAATCAGAATTCAAACACTGGCGTTTGACAGCTTTACAAGGCCATATTTTAGTAAAGAACAAGACCTCAAAATATGAATAATCTCTAACTTTAGAAAAATAATTAGTATGGAAACATAAATTACACAATCCCCAACATTTATTGATATAAATATAAGAACGCACAAATGCGTAATTTGAATCCCAAATACTAATCGAGCGCACAGAGCTAGTTCCAACGAAGTGTTCGTGGACGAAACAATGTGAAAAAACTACACGTCTACGAAAGAAATAAAGGAAAACCACACTTCCTCACCGACATTTCCAGGTAAAGTGCGACCTCCGCTTACACAGTACATATTCATTTAAGAGCTAAAATTGTTACAGACGCTGTAATCGATCATAACCAGACAAAACGAAAACTGGCACCGCGATAACACCACTAATGTTAACTCGGCCGAAACGGACATAACACTTTCCATACGAGCAAAATTTATGCATATCTAGCGTATTTGACAAAGTCAACGTATCGAAATTTCGTCACACTACCCCCTCCCTGCATTTGTGCGTCCCTGCACAAAAATATAATCACTGAACCCAATGGCTAGGAGAAAATTGTGATACCGAAAGGTAAACTATTGTATTCAAATAGGCCTTTTTTTTAAATCATTGAAATACATACACAACAACAATAGCAGAATATCAGTCAACCTAATGTTGAATATGATGTTCAGATAATATAGTCTGTAAAGTCAACTGTACAGGCTTACCACTCACAAGTAAAATCCAACATGAATAAGGTAAGTGTCCATTTTTAATAATCCAGTACTGGTAAGTACTTCATTATCCGTGGTATATCCAGAATACAATATCCCAAATTCCAAAAAGTAGTAATTAACGTTCCGAACAATTCAGCAACAGTTCACGTATGTACAGCAAGTGGTCCTGCTAACTGGAATAGGCTAAAATATTTGATTTAATGCCAAAAGATTCCCTAAATATTCTTCTCAGTTGCAGGACTCACTTGAATGGGGCATTCTCATCCATCATGATGGATGCATGATTTCCAGAGCCATGACAGATGTCACACCCCAGGTCTGTACAGATCCAAATCCCATATCCCGTAGATGTTGTGGCATCGACTGTGGTGGAAGATGATATCATTGGTGATGTGGACACATCCTGCCTGGCAATCTTTGGACTTGGGCTGGTGCTCCTGTCGATGGTGGAAACATGTTGGTATTGTGTCTCATTATCTCGGGTCAATGGTTTTGATGGATTAACCATGGTAGCTGACATCTCCGTCTGTGTATGGGTAGTGTGCTTTGGCATACGCCTGGTGTCCCGGAAGATATCCTCATACATGGTGATTCCATTGGGATAAATTATGGTACGGTGGATCTTCTCCATGCATGGATAGGGCACCTGATGGTATTGGCCCTTGCCTGCTGTTGGTATTGGCGGCATCACAGGAATTGTGGACGAGTCATCTTGGATGTACGGTATTCCAATGGCTGTGGGCATCTCTGGTATGGTATCTAAGATGACTGTCCGTATGGGGTCGGGATTTGGTTCCGGATCATGAGAAATTGGCGTATGATTGCTGGCTTCCGAAATCGGGCTGTAAACTGTCTGCATTTGACTGGACAAATCCAATGGCTCATCTTCATTTGGTTCATTTACTGTTAATACATCCTCATCAGGGGGACTGATAGTGATCTCCGGATCTTCCAGGAGTCTTTCATCTGGTCTTTGTTTTTTGGTTGTTTTGGTACGGTCACCAGACTTCTTTGCACCGGACTTTCCCAAATGCCGTCTTCTTATGTGCTCCTTCAGGTTATCTCGCCTGCTGTAAACTCTGTCACACTGTAGACAGTTAAACTTGGGGGGAGCCTTCTCACAAATAAGTTGATGCCTGTAATAATTTGATCTGGCTGTAAAGGTGCCCTTGCACACATCACGCGTGAACAGCATGGTGATCTGTGTGTTGATTCTGGTATAAAATAGACAGAATAGACACATGAGAATATGACAGGCTTCTTTCTAGAAATCTATTCTAGAACCCCTTCTACGCTTGAATGATTAGACCTGGTTTGTTAGATTCCCCAAGAATTTGCCTGGATACCCAGTTCAGCCATCGTACGGGTTGTCTAGTTATCCGTCCCGACCGTGTTCGCCGTTCGGAAGGTTTTTCGTCATGTTCCACTCGCACGCACGACTCGCTCGTTGGGCTCCTCTCTGGCGTCTCAGAACCCATGTTCACCTGTGTACCCTTGCTGGGATTACCCGTCGGAATATCCCAGCGTACGAACTTCGTGCCAAGGTAAGGCTTCAACCGATTGAAATGCACTATCTTTGACTTTGACATCTGACTTCTCTGTATGCGATAGATAGTGTCATCAATACAACCAATGACGAGATAAGGACCCTCCCAAGCACACGACAGTTTGGTCGACAGCCCCTTCTTTCTCATGGGGTTGTACAACCAAACAATATCGCCACGTTTGAATGGTCTACCGAACTTACACCGGTCATAATTTCGCTTTTGTATCGCTTGCTTAGCTTTAGAGTGAGACCGTGCTCGCTCGTACGCGACTTCAAGCCTCTCACGCAAAATCTGAGGATACTTCTCTGTCTCAATCTCTTCAATATATGGGGGTAAGCCAGTTACTATATCCAAGGGCAACTCAATGTCGCGCCCTAACATCATGCGATTTGGTGTCTCTCCAGTCGTCTCATGCACCGAGCTACGGTAAGCCATCAAAGCAAATGGAAGTTGCTCATCCCAATCAGCTTGGTTTGTATCTACCATCATGGCGAGTCGGGTTTCAAGGGTGCGATTAAATCGCTCCACCATGCCATCTGACTGAGGATGCAGGGGAGTCGTTCTGGTCTTCTCCATTCCCAGTAATTGGCACACTTCCTGAAACAGTCTGGACTCATAATTCCTACCCTGGTCAGAATGAATTTGCCTGGCTGCACCAAACCTACAAATCAACTCGGTTACTATTTTATCTGCAACAGTGGATGCTTCCTGGTTAGGAATGGCGTATCCTTCTACCCATTTGGTAAAATAATCGCTTACCAAAAGAATGTATTTATTCCCCGAGTTAGATACTGGAAGAGGTCCCAAGATGTCTGTGGCCAACCGTTCCATTGGCATACCAACTCTATACTGTCGTAATGGAGCTCTTGGTCTCTTCGATGGTGTCTTTTTAGCAGCACAAATATCACACTCTTTGCACCACTGTTCCACATCCTTTGTCATGCCAACCCAGTAGAATCTCTGTTTCAGCTTAGGAACAACTTTCCTTGCTGAGAAGTATCCTGACGTCTTTGAAGCATGTAGTCCATTGAACACTTCCTTTTGATAATGCCCAGGAAGTACTACCTGCCACTGTTGATGGTTATCATCTGTTTCCCAAAGTCGACAAAGTACTCCATTTTGAAAATCCAAACGGTTCCACTGTTTCCAATACGTTTTGATAGCATCGCTCTCTCCAGAAACTTCTGTCCAAGGAGGACGATCGTTGCTGCAAAGCTTGTGTCTGATTATCCAGGATAATTTGCTGTCTTCTGTCTGTGCTTTGATCAGACTCGATGAATCCCACTCATCATCAGCAGCAATGGCGAATACATTTCCAGTTGCCATACGAGAAATCCATGTTTTAACTTCTGTGTCAGCCCAATCCTCCTCGTTTGAAAGAACATCACTAAACGCTGATGGTTCCAGTTCAACATGTTTCACAACTTTGTTCACAGCCAACACATGCATTGTATCGTCGGGAGTGTAGTTGTAATATCCCAGCTTCTCACAATGTTGACAAGCTCCTCTGGACATTGCATCAGCATTTTGATGTTGCTTACCAGGACGATACCTGATGTCGAAATCATAGGTCCCAAGTACACCCAACCATCTAGCCATCTGACCCTCTGGCTCTTTAAATGTCATCAGCCAATTTAGTGCGCAATGGTCTGTCCTAATTATGAAGTGTCTCCCATATATGTATTGCTTGAAATACTTCACAAAATATACCACTGCAAGAAGCTCACGTCTGGTGACGCAGTAATTCCGTTCGGCCTTACTAAGGCTCTTACTTGCATAAGCAATCACTTTTTCGACTCCATCTTGTTGTTGTGACAACACAGCGCCAATGCCATAAGCGCTGGCATCAGTATCAAGGAAATACTCTCCAACTTCGCATGGATAGGCCAGCATAGGTGACTGTGTCAAGTGAGACTTCAAGGTGTGAAAAGCATCATCACATTCCTTGGTCCAAGTGAAAGATCTCCCCTTCTCTGTAAGACGATGTAATGGACGAGCGATACCAGCAAAGTCCTTGATGAAGCGCCTGTAATAAGATGTAAGACCCAAAAAGCTTCGGACTTCATGGACATCTTTTGGAGTGCACCACTTTCTCACTGCCTCTACCTTCTCTGGATCGGTAGAAATTCCATCCTCCGATACAACATGTCCAAGATATTTCACCGCCTTCTGGAAGAAATGGCATGTCTTCGCTTTCAACTTCAACCCAGCGTCTCTCAACCTGGACAAGATTTCGACTAGATTTGAAATGGCCTCATCCAATGTTCGCCCATACACAATGATATCATCTAAGTACACCAAGCACGACTTCCACTGCATTCCAGCTAGGATCATCTCCATGAGCAGGTACAATAAAAGCGTACCTGAGATACAACACATATCAGGAATCGTTAGATTCTTGGTATGTGCTTCAGAATAGGTTTACCAGAAGACTATTCTGTGAAGTCATATGACGCAGTCAGTATGTCGGCACCTCTTCCCACATCCCTTATATGTGTTGTAATCTCAAAGGTTGAAGGCGCATTACAGAGCCCGAATGGCATCACATTGAATTGAAATAAGCCACCTCTTGTAACAAAGGCAGTTTTGTTCTTTGCGTCGTCATCTAGAGAAACTTGCCAGTAGCCACTGGCTAAGTCTAGAGTTGAGAACCATTTTGCTCCTTGGAGAGCATTCAATGAATCGTCGATTCTCGGAATGGGATAAGCGTCCTTTACTGTTACATCGTTCAAACGACGATAATCAACGCAAAATCGAATAGATCCATCTTTCTTTGTAACAAGAACAATAGGTGACGCCCATGGACTAGTTGATCGTTCAACCACACCACGATTTTCCATGTCTTCAATGAGTTTATCAACTTCTGCCTGCTTTTGGAATGGCAATCGTCTGAAAGCCTGCCTAAGAGGTGATGCACTACCAGTGTCCGCTTCTCTCTTGCAGAAAACAAGCCTATGTTTATGTATACTTTTGTCTTTTTGAATTTGGTGCTAATACTGTTATATGGAAATGGAATAGGTCTTTGGATTATGGACGCGGATATTCTCTAATGGACGACGGCTGGATTATGAATGACGGACTAGACGCTTGTAATATGATGTCTAACACCCTTCGCACATCCCAGGTCAGCGTCGGACTTAGCAAATGTGTCTCCAAATCGGTTCAGTAAAGAAGCCACCTTCTGTTTGCTTTCATCATTCAGATCAACAGTACTTCTCGTATACAGGTCTTGTAAATGTGGAGGTATGGCTACCTCTCCCAAATCAATTTCATTCACTTGCACTTGACCACTGGATATATCAAGAGTGTTTGTAGCTTCTGACAGAAGAACGGTTTCGCATCGGCTTACAGTCTCCAATTTCCCCATGGTTGTATCTTTATGGATTACAACTGGATCTGGACTGGTATTCAGCACCCTCACTGGGTACATCTCCCTCTCAGTATCCAATAGTACACGACCAACCACCAGATTATCCAAAGAAGTACGTGGTTCCACCACTGCCCATTTGCCACATGTCACAACAGATGTAGATTGACATGGCAGTACTACTTCAGTCCCTGGAGGTATCGTGGTCTGTTCAGCAAGCACAAGACGGCATGATTTAGTTTCCTCCCCAAGTCTCTGACAAGCAATCTGTTCATCTCCACATGTCAGACTTCCGCTTTTGGGGTGTATGCGTACATCATAGCTACAAAGAAAATCCATTCCAAGAATGGCATCCATTTGGATATCAGCTATCATCACTGTAATAACCATTGGATTAGACATTATCCCTATATCCACTCGACACTGTCCATAAACAGTAAGAGGTTTACCATCTGCAGCCCATAAAGAAATGGGTGAATGTTCCAACTGGGGTTTCTGATTAGAAGGTATCTTCTGATACATCTTCGAAGAAAGGATTGTTACACAAGAACCGGTATCAATCAAAAATTTTACATTAACTCCAACAACACAACCACTAACATAAAAACCAGAATCGACAGCAAAAACAACTTCATTTGCTTCTTCTCTATGTACAGTTTCATCATGGTCAGGCATCTCTGTATTACAGCTGACTGAACTCTTGCCTCCCGATTCAGTCACCACTAGTTTTCCTGCGACCTCTGGTGTAACCCTTTCCCAGATCCATTTTCTTTCAAATCAGGATTTTGCTGGGTCAGGAAAGGACACCCACTTCTGTAGTGTCCTTTGTTTCTGCAGAAATAACATTCCACCTCCGAAAGAGGACGACGCTTGAACTGCTTACGTTCTTCCTGATTTCCGCACGACTTGAGTAAAGCCTGAAGCTGCTGTTCAATTTTTGACAACCTTTGGCTCGTTTGTTCAGAGACTGCATCTATTTCTCGAACATGCTTCCTAGTAGACTGTTCATTTCGACCTGCTTCTATCTTCCTGAAACCTTCAACTTCTAATGCAAGTGTAACGGTTTGTTCCAAGTTCACAGGCTTTCCCTGGTAGATTCTCATCCGGGCCTCTGTGTCGTCTAAAGCATCAACAAAATGCGTCTTTGCCAGACGATCTCTCTGAGCAGGCGTCATGTCAGGATATGCCAGATCAGCCAGTTTTCTAATAGACTGCCCTAATTCCCTTAAACCTTCGCCACGGCCTCTACGTCGGCTTCTCAACTCTGCAAGGTATAGCTCTGCTTGTTCCCCGGGCCCAAAGCGAGTTGTCAATACATGTGTCAACTGGTCAAAGTCATTCTGTTCATTTGTTGTTAAACTGCAGGCTATTTGTCTGGCAGGTCTACGTAAATGAGTGAAAAGGTAATTGGCCTTCTCACGTTGTCCCCAGTGATTTATCTTCGCTATGGTGTTAAACACGCTCAGGTAGTCCATCCATGAGCCATCTCCAGAAAATGTTTCTGGCCTCATACTCAGCTTCTTTGGACGCCACTCATCTCCACCACCTATATATGGTTATCATCTTCATCAGATGCCGTTGAAAAGGCATTTCTCCGAGGACCTCGAACATAGGGCTGGAACTCAATTTCTTCTTCTGCTTCATTTACGTCAACGACCTCAGTGGAATAGTCAGCTGTATCTTTATCCGCCATCATTGTGTCTTGTCAACAAAAGAAATAACATGGACATCCCATAATACTTTGCTAATCCCACCGCTGCCACCAATTATAACGAATTTTCTGATTGGTCGACTGATAGTGTGTCTTGTATCAAGTTAGTTTGCTGCCACCAGTGACGTAAGGTGTCACGACCCTCGTAGAAATCCCATAGTCATGAAAAGAGCTTTCCTATAGACTGAAATTACTAGCCCACCCATATGCTGTAGGTCACAGATCGTCTCATAGGCTGCTCTTCTCTCTCATAGTATCACCATGGTAACGTCTATCTCATTTAGAAGGCGCTCGTTACATGGGTTCGCCTCTATTCAGCAAATACTCATGGTAAGTTGAGTTGGTAAGGTGGGTCATTCACTTTTAACCCAGCCAGAGGATACATCAGCAAAGCATTACGGAGAGTCTTAATTTCAAAGGTTACACTTAGTAGATAAATGAAATAACTACTGAAAGATGGAGTCAACACCAAATTTCCAGTTTCAAAGAATAGTAATTATATTCTTATTTACAAAGTGCTTTTATATATACATGTATTTTACAAGATTCATCTTTGTACAAATTCACCGGGTCAATTCACCGAAGCGTAAACCGATTTCATATGGTGCAGGAGCACCCGATAAAGTAGATATTTCGTACGGTGGCTGAACTCGTCTATGATAGAATTTAGCCCTCTCCTAAATAAATCATACACTACTTATATCAAAAAGGCTGCATTAATTATTATACCAAAAGAAAAAGAATAACAACAGGTTTTGAAATAATAACATTCCTTCAAGGACACTCGAACCATGATTTCCTCTATCGAGGTAGAATATCAAAGGTATTCCCAGTGTCACTTAAGCCAGTTCTCCTGAATCACTAAAGTGACCAACCTGCAGTACTGAACAACTGGTTTTTGATACCCTAAAGACATGTAACCGCTCCCGCCGTCTAAGGATAGCACTACCTAGTCCACGATCCACCTGCAGCTCCTGATAGGTAACTCTTACTCTATCCTGCAGTGCCGTCGAAGCAATCCTGGCATCTCCCTATGGTCGGGCTACTCAATCGTAGGATACATCTCTCAGTATTACACAGCATCGATAGTAGATATACAAGACAAAACCTGGTCCACCTGCAGTACTTAAGGTACCTGTACTGCAGTTTCATCTCCGGAAACAGGCATATCCTGGTTCGAATATCCTTTAAAGGGTATTAACTATTCAAATTCGAATATAACTACACCAAAGTAAACTAACACGGATTTTATTATTCTGTTGCTTTCGTAATAGTTAAAATGAAGTATCCTTAAGGATATTTATCAATATAACAGCTTCTAATTTGATTTATATCAAATAGACAAGTATCCTGCAGGATAGTACCACTTAAGTATCCTTAAGGATATGTGACATTCCTACGTATCTAGTATCCCTAAGGATATATGATATCCTGACTTCTTGGGTATCCTTAAGGATATATAGTATCCTTAAGGATATTTGGTATCCTTAAGGATATATGACCTGACATCTATGACATCCTGAAGGATATATGACTTGACTTTTATGGTATGCTGAAGGATATATGACCCGACATCTTAGTATCCTGATGGATATATATCCTGACATCTATAGTATCCTGAAGGATATATGACCTGACATCTATGATATCTTGAAGGATATATGACTTGACTTTTATGGTATCCTGAAGGATATACGGCCTGACATCTATAGTATCCTGAACGATATATGACCTGACATCTATGATATCCTGAAGGATATATGACTTGACTTTTATGGTATCCTGAAGGATATATGGCCTGACATCTATAGTATCCTGAAGGATATATGGCCTGACATCTATAGTATCCTGAAGGATATATGACCTGACATCTATGATATCCTGAAGGATATATGATTTGACTTTTATGGTATCCTGAAGGATATATATATCCTGACATCTATGGTATCCTTCCATTCACCACTGTAGGATACCTCAACATGAAGGATATTCACTTTGGTAAAACTCCATCCTGAAGGATACCACTTGTCAGCTATTTTCGTTATACGATGTAGGATGACCTATATATATATTTGTATGTCTATAATCTCTTGCCGTGGCAAGTTGATCATACCTCGTCAAGAACAAGGGGCAGAATGCACAGATCTTACCTTACATGAACTTCATATAGGCCGCCGAATGATGTAGAGATCACATGGCATACGTACCGTGATTTCATTGGCAGAGCCAATCAGAATTCAAACACTGGCGTTTGACAGCTTTACAAGGCCATATTTTAGTAAAGAACAAGACCTCAAAATATGAATAATCTCTAACTTTAGAAAAATAATTAGTATGGAAACATAAATTACACAATCCCCAACATTTATTGATATAAATATAGGAACGCACAAATGCGTAATTTGAATCCCAAATACTAATCGAGCGCACAGAGCTAGTTCCAACGAAGTGTTCGTGGACGAAACAATGTGACAAAACTACACGTCTACGAAAGAAATAAAGGAAAACCACACTTCCTCACCGACATTTCCAGGTAAAGTGCGACCTCCGCTTACACAGTACATATTCATTTAAGAGCTAAAATTGTTACAGACGCTGTAATCGATCATAACCAGACAAAACGAAAACTGGCACCGCGATAACACCACTAATGTTAACTCGGCCGAAACGGACAGAACACTTTCCATACGAGCAAAATTTATGCATATCTAGCGTATTTGACAAAGTCAACGTATCGAAATTTCGTCACAGTATCATGGGTTAGTGTAGAGGGTATACAAGTAGGCATATCCCGAGTGCGCATCCGAATATGCGATTTTGTCTACTACTGATGATGTTCCTCTCCATTATCTTCTCTGGATTCACTCCGTGGTACGGTCCAAGTTCGACATGCCCGTTCCTATGGATTAGTATATATGGTGTAGGTGACCGCTAAGTCTCGAGTGCACACCTAATCCGACCGTATTTGCGCTTTCTCTAATAGTGATGATGTCACTGTAACGTGACCAGTTTTTTCTGTTAGATCACCAGTTACCCCTATGGGCTAGCGTATAGGAGCGTATTTTCATCCATCCCACTATATGTATCTACGGTGGCCCTCCACAGTTTAGTAGCAATGGACCCTAATTTCATAATACGATAGACTGCCCGTGTTCTGCTTCATCATAATTCTTCTTGACTTCTTAATAGCTTATATCTATAATATCTTCCTGTTCAGCATTATCAACGCTGCAAACGAGCATATATAGATCGATGACTGGCTTTGTCTACACGGTGATCGGGACCATGGAATAAATTTTGCCTTGCCTCAGTTATGCCCCTTGGGTGTGCCTAAAAATCAGGACACTTTTACGGAAAGAAAATCTGACAAAAAACGAGCAGGTTGATCGCCACTTTTTTCGCCTTTTTTAATTGGTACCGGACCTGGGAACATGACAAAGAAGTTTAATTGAAATCGCTGGCCATTTTTCGACATTCTAAGGAGTTTTCTAGGGAAAATGAAGCAAGCTTGGAGGGGAATGTTCGAGATTCAGCTTTCTACAACATATCAATGCTGTGTTTTAAAATAATAGTTTAGTTATGCTCTTTCAGAAAATATATACATATATGTGATTTGGGTTGAAGATTTTACGACAATTGGTGGCCGAAAAGCGAACACATGGTATATTCCTTGCCGAATGGAAGAATCTCTGGAGTGCAGCCTACTCTTTTCCTACTACACCTGATTGCATATGGCACCATGACTTCAAAGTCACACCAATGCCAGGGTACTGCATGATTCTAAACTACAAAAGCTTTACATACAAATCCCCACATTGGGTCCAGTATGGCTCATATATACCCTCATAAGAATCCACAACCCACACACTCATATGCATCCATTCCACCTCAAACTGCGGCTTTTTTGGGGGGAGGGGGAGGGGCGGGGAATCCTAGATTTACATCCATCCAATCACTCACGTGACCAGAAGTGACCTTCCCAAGTTGTCATGGCCACCTCTTAAAAGGAAGTGACTTCATCACCAGATGTGACGTCACATCTCCACCCCACCTTCCCATCCCCTTGAATACTAAGAGATTTGCGCTTTCTATTCTACTGTCGAGCAACCATTAGCATGCCATAACATTATATCAAGTGATCATACACAGTTGACATTGAATCATGTTAAGCAGGTGCGGCGGATCCGGGGGAGGGTGTCCCCCACAATATGAAAAGAGAGGGCGGGGGCAATGACAACTTTGCTACCCAAAGACGTCACATTCATATGGTCTGTATTCTATGGCTCCATTCCTGTGTCTACATGTATCTCAAAAGTCTACATAACATTACTCAACCCTATGGAATAATGTATAGCGCAGTAGGGAGATGACTAGTTCCTAGAGAGCATTCGTATATGCGGAGATGTCGTTGCATATGACGTCACAGTCTCATGACTGGGCTTCACTGGATACATGTCAAGGTCTACATGCGTCTCCAAGGGCCATATGTCACTGGGCACCCCAAGTGAATTGCAGTGTATGTAGACATATCTCCCGTGCGCACCCGAGCGTTTCTGCGCTTTCTCTAATACTGATGATTTCACATATGAAGTCACAGTCAAGTGGACAGCATACGAGTCTGCACCTCGAGAGCTCCATCACGAGAACATGCGTGCTGTATTTGGAACCAGGCTGGCCTCTAGATAACCTAAACATGCTTGGTCACCACTACTCCGCCACTGCGCATGCGCACCATGACCTCACTTCCGCTCAAAGCCACCCCAGTCGTAGTCTATACCACAAGAGTTTACCTTAATCTTATTCTCCCTAACGAAGTTCAACAGGACAACACGTACACCATATTTTGGATCAAGTTTGCCCAATATTTCACCTTCATCTTGAACAACAGGCATTCTTAGTGTCTAACCATGCGCACAATGACTTCACCAGACAGAACACGACAACCCTGATAACCTTTTTTAGTCTTATTCTACGAAGAAAGAGATTAAGACGATACCAAATACGAAAAAAATGGATACATTATGGCCCGGCGATGGCACTTTCACTGCGCATGCGCACCGTGACATCACCTAAAAACAACACCGTAGTCCTAGTCTACACAACGAAAGCTTCACGACGACAGGCACCGCCCATTTTGACCAATGATGGCACCTAAATCACCCAAACGCGCCCTTGCGTAGCCAAAAATGTCATTTTTCTACTACACCTCGACTGTGCGTGCTCATCATGACATCCCAGTGACACCAGAACACTTGATGAATTTACACAACGAGAAACCAATGCGACATTCTCCAAGAACCAGTTGGACTCAGGATGGCCCATCTATCGTCCAAACAGGCCCTTGCTCACTCCTAAATGCCATATTTCGGTACTACTCCTCGACTGCGCATGCGCACCAGTACATAACTTCCTTTCAAAACCACGACCCACTGGGATCCAGGATGATGCCCAGATGACCCGGACACTCTCTTGCATACCCCTAATATCCGATCATTTGCAGCAACTCCTCCGGAGGACAAACTATTCCAGTCGTAGTTTACACTACGGGAGCTTCAATATGATGCCCTCCTTGTACGATCCATTTGGTTTAGGATTAGCCCACCTAGACGCAATTAACTGGGTGTAAACCCGTTTTTCCGCATTTTCTTTTGGAGGGGGGGGATTCTTCATCACCGGATGTGACGTCACATCTCCACCCCACCTTCAGATCGCCTTGAATACTAAGAGATTTGCGCTTTCTATTGTAATATCGATCAAACATTAGCATGGGACCGTTGACATTGAATCATGTTAAGCAGGCGCGGCGGAGTGGGGAGGGGGAGGGTGGCAGCGCCCCTCCCCCCACAATATGAAAAGAGGGGGCGGGGGGCAATGACAACTGTTTGGGCCTCCTCAATAATTGTGAATGAAGTACCTTGAAATGGGTCGCAAATTAGTAGAGTAGCGCCAGAAATCTCACAATTTTCCGGGGAGTATCCAAGACCCCCGTATTTCTTCCTTCATGAGTCCAAATTGATTGTGTGTTTTGAATTGCGGTTTCATGCCAAGGGCCAACTTCTTCCCATTGTTTGTTTTATCTGCTTTAGTGTTAACTCCAGCACAGTCTTTATGAATTATCAGTTTCTTACGATATCCGTCTCTCTTTTTCGATAAAAAATGTTAATAGCACCGAAAATGTCCGCATTTAGCACCTACAACTTCACACAATTCAGCTCTGCATTGCAGCAATAATTGGACCAAGAATGGTCCCTGGATGAAACTTTGACTGCGCACGCGCACCGTGACATCACCTGTAAACAACACCCTAGTCTTAGTCTACACTTCGAAGCTTCAAGACGACAAGCACAGCCCATTTGGACCCATGATGGCACCTAGGTCACTCAAACACCTCTTGAGTAGCCATAAACGTCAGTTTTGTACTACACCTTGACTGCGCCTGCTCATCATGACGTCACAGTTACAGCATGCCCAGAACACTTGATGAATTTATACAACGAGAAATCAATCCGACATCCTCCAAGAACCAGTTGGACTCAGGATGGCCCATCTATCGTCCAAACAGACCCTCGCTCACCCCTAAATGCCATATTTCGGTACTACTCCTCGACTGCGCATGCGCACCAGTACATAACTTCCTTTCAAAACCACGACCCACTGGGATACAGGATGGCCCCCGATGACCCGAACACTCCCTTGCACAACCATGACAACCATAAACTCCGATCATTCTCAGCAACTCCTTCTCCGGTCAAAAACATGCCAGTCGTAGTCTATACTATGACGCCCTGCACGACCCATTTGGCTCAGGGTTAACCCATCTAGACGCCTTTAACTGGGTTTAAGCCCGTTTTTTCCGCATTTTTGGGGGGATCCTAGATTTACATCCATCCAATCACTCACGTGGCCAGAAATGACCTTCCCAAGTTGGCATGGCCACCTCTTAACAAGAAGTGACCTCATCACCAGATGTGACGTCACATCTCCACCCCACCTTCCCATCCCCTTGAATACTAAGAGATTTGCGCTTTCTATTCTGCTGTCGAGCAACCATTAGCATGCGGTAACATTATATCAAGTGACCATTGACAGTTGACATTGAATCAAGTTAAGCATGCGCGGCGGAGCCGAGGGGAGCGCCCCTCCCTCACAATATGAAAAGAGGGGGTGGGGCAATGACGACTTTTGCCCCCTTCAATAATTGTGACTGAAGTACCTTGAAATGGATCGAAAATTAGCAAAGTAGCGTCAGAAATCTCAAAATTTTCCGGGGAGTATTCCCGACCCCTCTCTTTTTTTCCAAACGGATTGCGTGTTTTGAATGGCGGTTTCATGCCAAGTGCCAACTTCTTCCCATTGTTTAATCTATCTGCTTGAGCGTTAACTCCAGCACAGTCTTCTTGAATTATTGGTTTCATATGATATCCGTCTCTCTTTTTGGATAAAACGTTAATAGCACAGAAAATTTCCGCGTTTGGCACCGACAACTTCAAACAATTCAGCTTTGCATTGAAGCAATAATTTATGCATCGATGAAGTAACCTTTTATTGCAGAGGTGTTACAAGTTGACGTTGACTTAAACTGACGAGAGGGTGGTTTCAACTGAACACCAGTATTTAAGATTTTTTTGTTTTCCTCTTTGAAAGAGTTAGAAAGGCGGAAATTGTGAAAATTTCACCATAAAATCTTCTCTGAAAATGCGCCAAAATGCATAAATGAAGGGTAAATTTTAAAAAATTCCCGCGGGTGGGTGGACAACCCACCCCCACCCCCCGCTAAACGGGGGAGGAACATCCCCACCTGGTCTCACTCCTGATCACCCCCCTTATGTTGAGTTGCTTCCCTCGCGCCTGTTAAGGGCTGATCATATGGTCATTTGATACGCAATTATAATTTATATTGTGAGTTCAGCTCGATATACGATATTCAGTCGCAAATGAGCAACCTATGACAAGAAAATCTACCTCAAAATTTTCTGGAAAAGGACGCCTTGAAAATGTGACATTATTGACCTTGGCTTCATATGGCGTCGGATTCTTCCATTTCGCACGTGAACATTGAATGGTTCGTTAATTTTGATTTATTCGAGACCCAATTATTTATCGTACATTTATAATTAAGATATAAATCGTACATTTATAAATTGATATAATGAAACAACACTTTGTCAGAATAAATATCATCTATGGCAAACTGCAAGGATTTAATTTCATGGCGATACTTGAGGATGCTGATTGATTCGTCAGGAGATATGAATGGCGCATCAGTACACTAACATGTATGGCTGGCTGTGATTTGCAACCTCTGAATAGGGTTGTCTCTCATTATGTAAAATACTCGTGTCATTATACACTTAGTATGTAGCCCTGTACCAAAAAACATTTCACATAACATTGATCTTACCAGCCTGAAAGGTATTATCTACCTACTAAATACAAAGATATTTAATTGTTTAGATGTGAATATGCGTGAACATTTGATTCCCAAAAAACACACCATTGCTGATTACTTTCCAGTAAAAGACTGTTACCTTTGATGTGGTGGTGTTGTTGTTGTTGTTGTAGAGAGGCGCGAAAAGTTAGTCAATATTTCACCGATTGTTTGTTTTCTTTTGTCTGTCGAATTCCCCAGATGCGCAGCAGTTGATTTGTTCTGCTTAATTCAAGTATTTACGATATACATTGCAGATAATCTGATAATCTCTCACTTTCATTATCTGTCCATGGTTATATGGCACGGTGAAGACCAACCTTAATTCTCTCTCTCTCTCTCTCTCAATGAGAATGCCGGGGCGTTTTTTCGCCCTGTATATTGAATGAAGGCAGGGAGGTTCGACATACATGGCAGAAAGTTGGGTGATTTGACCACAATGTCAATAACGTTGGTTGGGGATATACATGTATCAGGCGTGCCAAGCAAAAGATCGTATAAAAAAGTGCGCGAAAATGATGAACTTTATTCTTATAGGCCTTTGCTTGCCAGTCTTGATAAATCCCCTACCACACAGCAAAGACAGATAACATATACATTTGACACACTACTTGGTGGCGCTATATATTCTTGTCGTACAAACGCGTTCGACAATTGCAAGTCATCCATGAAATGGATACAATTAAGCACAAAATACAGTACTTCATTTCATAAAGACCTTCTTTATTCCCGTCTGAGGAAGTGTCGTCAAGACGTCACATATACACATATTTACATTCAACAACAACAATGACATCAAGTGAGGCATATATTCACAGTAGGTGGCATGGTGGTGATCAGGAAATACATATTAATCACCATGCTCTGGTCAAGAGAACCGCCTCCCATCTCCATCTCCTATCCTCATCTGTGAGTTAAACTTGGGATATGTAATACTTATTGCACTGAGACAGCATAACAGTCTTTTGCGGCGAGATCTCTAATTGAGTCACAGGAAGTGCCACATTAACTGGATTACTTAGAAAACATAATGAGTAATCATATGTTACTGGATTGTATAACTAAATCATTTTGAGGAATTTCAATGCAATAAGCGCCAGAAATGCGAAGAATATTTTCATACCACACTTCCTCCCATCGAACTATTAGAGACCTTACCGAACATTTAAAATAGTAAACTAATGTCACCGTTTTCTCAAAAATCAATGGATTCAGCATGTGATCATAACAGTCAAATTCGTGATTTTTTTTTTCAGTTTTACATGTTCGCCACCATAGGAGATAATAAGGTGTGTACCAGGGTAATGAACTTGGTCTAATCTTCATAGATACACATATTCGTACGTGTTCTTAGAAGAAAATTACTAATTTAGCTTTAATCCGCTTGCTATTGTTTAACCCTTACAGCTATGTTTTACTTTTCTAACATCCACTTTACGATTGTAGGAATTGCAGTCAGCAGGACAGACTAAATTCCTTTCACATCTGCACCGGTGTGACAGTTGGAAATCCTTGCAGAGCATTCCAACTGTAATTCTTTGGTTAGACGAAATAGATATTTGATATATAAGAAATTGGTCTCCATAAAAGAATGAATAATGGCTATACCATATGCTACAGGCGATCATCGTTATTTTTGCGCACATATTTCAATGTTTTGAAAAAAGCTTAACTATAATCTTCGTCTCTTGGTCTTAATTCAAGCACATAACGCTTTAACTAATGAAAACGTTTGATATTTTGAAAGAGTATATAATCATGGACTAGTTTCCTAAGTGTGGATTCTTCAACCTGGAGTTGTATGATTCAGAACCTTTCATCTTACAGCATCACACACACACATCCTAACATACATAATTAGATAAATCTCTCGAAGCACTGTACATGCCAAATGTACAACGTGTACAAGGTTTCAGTCAATATGGTATGCAATAACTTCACTAAGCTTTATTTTGACGCAATATGATCAGACTGAGTGTGGAGAATATTCCCATCGGAAATACAACCTCCCATCCAATGAGCAGTGTTTACAGCACATTTTAGACACCCGACATACACCCAAAATATAACTAACATCGTCAGACGCCATCGAATGCTGCTTTTAAAAATTATGCTAGGCGTATAGTATATTTTACAAGTGAAAGACAATTTGAGAAGACGCCATTTACGTTATAGTCTATTAATAGTCAATGGACATCATAACACAGACAATGCATTTGTAATTTGTAGCTCAACAGGGTTTTTTTTGGACACAACGTTAATTGGTCGACAGGCACGGTGTCCTTTACCTTGGTTACAAATGTGTGTCTGTTTCTACCACAATTGTATGAGTGTCAGAACAAATATCGCTTTGAATGTCAACAGCAACGTCTTTTACGTCCCACGATTCGGGAGACAGAGATTCTAAACTGCCGTGTATTGATGAATTTACTGATGACATATGTATGGAAGCCGTCGATTGATCCAAATCGTCTCTGATAAGTGGGAAACGACTTCCGGTTGTGAAGTCGTTCCTATTGAGGAACCCTTGACTGTGAAAGCGCACAGGTGGACTACCATTGGATGCTGTTACCCTCAGGTCGTCCATGGAATGGAACATACTGACTTTTATTTCTGGATTCATCGTTGAAGTCTGTCTGTCAACACCGGCTGCTAGTTTTTCTTGGCTCCTCATAAACCCATTATTGTTGAATGCGTTGGTAATAAGAGACACATATGAGCGCTTTGTTGGTGCCTGAGGAAACGACGGAAAAATGAGTCATAAAGGTATTAGGAAACATTATTTTAACATTTTTTTATAGTTTAATATCACGATTATTGCAATGTGTCAAAACTCGCCAAATGAACATGAGTATTGTCGTCAGTCTTGAGAATGTCGGAGTGAAAGCGATAATTTTTGCAATAATGCTTTGTGAGGTTGACTGAATTCTTCACATCTGGCTAAAGACACTGAGCTCTCGACTGAGCTCAGATGCAATTATGTCAGTGAAGGTTACCGAAGCATTACAAAAAATTAACCTCACAGATTGAATGGCCAGATCATCCCAAGTATTTATTGATCGTCGACTGTTAAGACTTTTGCAGACATTGTGAGGTATACTTACAGTTTTATTTCCGTTTGGTGCCTGCGGTAGATTGTGGTTCGTGTCATCCTCCTCGTCGTCATATATGGTGTCCATAAGGAAGAAGAGGGCCAGTTTGTTAGGTATGATCCAGTCCAACAGGAGGAGAATGAACCCCAGCATTGTCGTCATGATACCTACATACAACCGGAAGTTGGTTTGAATTGAAACATGCGCAATAGTAGGCTGCTAAGAAGCCTGTTGACTAATTGTTGACATCAAGGTATCACTATTCCTTGAATGTAGCTTAATGTATTTTAGTTCCTTGAAAATATACTAAAGTACCTCCGTAGGCTGATACTCTTCGGATACTAAAACAAGACTATTCAGTTACATATACATGTACAAGACTAATCAGGTACTCAAACAAGACAATTACAAACACGTGACAAAGGTATACAGTAAGTTATATCGGATCAGTTCTGAATTAATGGTCAAATTTCTATCCAAACTATTTATTACAGAGTAACAGAGTCAAAAAATGCACCAGAAGTTTTCTTACCTGAAACCAGCGCAAGCCAGAAGCACCAATTGTATTCCAGAGTAAGGACGCCATCTTCAAACGGGATTTTCATAGAATAGCTTGGTTGTAACACATGATAGGCGATCACCGATAAACACATGGTCACGCCGCTTAGAGTGAAAAAGGCGGCCCCATAAAAAACCACACTGGAGAGTAAAATGTTTGATACCAGCCAGAATGCGAAACTAGTCCTGAAAAGATGAAAATAAGGAAATGTTAAAGATACTGCCAAGTTATGGTTAGTTCATATACTATGATATATCAACAATATATGATATGATACAATATGATATATCAAATATTTATGAGATTAGCTATACAAATGTTAATATTACCATTGGTTCATTAGTAAGATACGAAGGGTCTTGAAGGCAAGCTGCACAAGTTTTGATAACGCAATGCATCATAACACAACAATTTGAAAAGCATACCTTATCGTCTGGACATACGGGACGGGAGCTCTAACCGACAGTGCCTCGAAAATAAACGATTGTATGACCGGTTCAATAGAACGTCAACCTGTATTTCAGATTTTGACCATACTTACCAAAGTAAGCTATAGGCGAAATAACCCGCGGTTCGAAAGCATCTTCCCCATCGTATTCCACCATCGTCGTAACTAATATAGGCTGCTACAGAGAGGATAGGTTCTGGAAGACCCTTCACTACACATCCCTTATAATCGACCTGGACTTGGCCAACTGTAAAAGTAAGAAAAAAGATATGTATGTACAGACAATAAAGCAAAATCTGCGTATATATCTATCAAAAGATCAGCACAAGATGCTGAATTTTCCATACGTAATTTGCGCCACGATATAAGCATGTTTTGATGACGCTGTTCACACCGCCACACTGGTTGTTATCAATATCCCTTCAAAGAAGTAATCGCACCTAAACAATATACATATACATACACGTAACAGTCATCAGTCATCCTCATTAAGGCATCAAATTTATAATTTTTATTACTGAATAACACTAAATACAATATCCCAACCACAAGTATTGCCCCTCAGCCTGATGTGGTTTGGCAGATAACAATAGTCTGACGTCTAAACATTGAGTGCAGACTGGGCTAATAGGACAGACAAGGATACTGATAACTCCACGATACACAGGCACGACACAGTCTTTCCAGTTTGCACCCATGTGATTGGTCAACAACACGCCAATCAAATTGTTTGTATTGGATTTGGTGCGTGTTTTACATCTGATTCGAAAGTTTACCCCATGAGTTAAAAAAAGACCTATCAAGGTGTGCAAATAACTACAATTACAACAGTGTAACAAGCTCAGGACGTGTAACATCTGGATGATTTCAGCGTCAGGCGTGTTTAGCAAATAACTTCCCCCTCAGTTTTCTCAGAGGAATGGATTTCCATATGACTCAAGATGGTGCATCTAACACATCTTCTTATTAACACTCCCAACTAAGGAAAAGAATTAAGCTTGAGGGAACTGAATTCGCTTATATTTTCTGTCCCAACATGGTTAATCGTTCATTATTCAAATTAATTATTTCTTCAGAGATTCACGATGCGTGAAGCGTTAATGCATATACAAGCCCACCTCGAAGTAAAGGCCATTACAAATCGCTGTTGATAACAATCAAACAGCTCCATAATTATAAGTACATGTACAATCGAATAAGGTCCATAAGAAACCACTCACCATCAAACCAATTCAGCCTTTCGTTATAGTCCACCGGACTCTGCCTGGAGCCAAATTGCCCTGCAATGAACACACGGGTAATGAGTACATTATAGTAAATGGGCTAATTCTGTAAAAAATGATATAATTCTGTAATAATCAATTGACGGAATTGATAACATTCTGTAATGGATGGAAGATATCGATCTGGAATTATCATAAGAGTATAATTCAATATAAAAAAATCAGAAAATTCTGTGTTGAGCAAATGATATATCATTCTGTAATGAACAAACGAGAGAATACGGAAAAAACTGAGAGCTGTGAATGATATAATGCTGAAGTGAACACCTGATGGACTTAGCCCAAACTCGACACTTACAGTATCATCGCGAAATAACTAAGTACACAGTTTAGAATGTCAAAGCGATTAAACGTTGTACCAGGTTGTGTCGTAACTTAGTCTATGTTAAAAAGGTTAAGTACTCTCATTTTTTGTTTGATCCTCCGGGGCAAAAGTCACAGAGAATAGCCATCCCTGTCTGAACAGTTTGGCATTCTAGATACAGTATAAACTCATTGAAAATATACATGGAACATTTCTATGATTGTCATTTTTATGTTGATACTTTTCTTATATACCAGTGCTGACATTTGTTGACTATAACCGCGTACATTGTACAACTGTATAATATAATTTATATACTCAAGGCCATAATAAATCAGTCTATACAGACTGTGAATGTAAGAACAAGTGTGTGCCTGATTGTGCTATTTGTGAGTTTTCAGGTATTTCCTAACGTTCTGAGTACATATCAATATCCTCAGTACGGAATCGTTCAGAAAGTCTATGACTGGATTGATCTTAAAGTCTATGATTGGATGGATACAAAATCTATGATTGGATGGATATTAAAGCCTACGATTGGAAGGATATTAAAGTCTGTCCGATTAGATGGTTATTACCTGTCAGAAAGTCTACGATTGGATGGATATTAAAGTTTACGATTGGATGGATATTTAAGTATGTACGATTGGATGGATGTTACCTGTCAGAAAATCTAAGATTGAATGGATATTAAAGTCTATGCGATTATAGATGGCTACTAAAGTCTATGATTGGATGGATCTTCGCAAGCCAGTGAAAATATACAGGATTTATATTCGACAAGTTCAGTTGACCAGTGAGAGTATAAATCGACTATGAACCAATAGCATTCGTGTCAGTTGTATTATAATCAGAGCATATTTTGTCAACAAAGGTCATGCAGCTGAAAGCACTGCCAGTGTTAGATATAAGCATACTTTATATAGTTGTGACAAAGAATCTTGAGATTTCCAGATATCTGTTGTTATATAATAAACTAACCCAGAAACTCTGGCTGTGATAGGTGAATATAGGTAAGGGGGCGTGGCATTCCTATCACAGCAACAACAACCAAAAAAAAAAAAAAAAAAATAGACTCCTTAGCCGATGTTTTCGGGCTAATAATAAACGTGCATTTCCTACAAAAGTATACATAAAATATTTATCAAAATGAAAATCGGCTAAACGTTACATACCTGATAATGTGATATTGACACTGTTCAGCCCCATCTTCACCCCGACTGACCCGTTAACTTTTTCTTTGGACACAAATGTGTAAAAGCTGTCCGTGTGTAGAGACCCAGTCTGCCAGCCATGACCATATATACACACTGTGGACAGAAATCATAGGAAAGGATAAATAAAATATAGTCCAAAGTAGTAACAGAAATACCAGAATGATTGACTGCCCTATATTATAATAACAGACCTTGTATCAGTACACAGAGATAATGAAAGCTAAACAATAATTGAAGATGGCCTCATTGAGTAATAAGCTTCCTCTTTAGGTATAGCCGGGATGGTTTGTATTTTGTTTTTTTGACATTTTACACCGATAAGCGGTAACTGTGGTATTCGTTTGGTCCTTCACAGAAAGGTAAGAACAATGATTATGACCTGTATTGAATCTTGTAATATCATTTAAATTGAATCTTGTAATATCATTTAAATTTATACTTTGTGAAGCTCACCTAGGATAGAGGCACCGACAAAAAGACTATAAGCCACTCGCACAAATGTCGACCATCTCTGAAAGAAACCAAACGTACAAAATTTAGCATACAACCTTAATGACCCTTGACTCTTTGATTGTTATCAGTTCGCATAGATTGAATGCGTACAAGTGAGACGTTATCAGAGACAAGATCCACCATACAAAGGTACAGAGTTTGTCCTCAAGATGCTCCAGATAATCGGAGTTAGCCTACACCCATGAGCACGTGACCAGATACTATATAACTTAGTCCCATTGACCATCTCATCTTCTTAGTCTTCTCTGGGGAGTTTTCTGGGTTTTTTTGTGGGGGGGGGGGTTCTCTCTCACTCTTAGGAGAGAGGGGATGAATAAAACAATCTTGTGGTGGATGCATTTTTGCTTGATATATTGCCCTCTTCTATCTCTGTTTTTATGACACAGATTCGTGTTGCAGCTGATTTTGTCCCGATATTTTGAGGTATCGTCGGTTCTTTATTGCAATTACATGCCTCGGGGTTTAGATGTGTTTACGGCTATTTGGAGTTGAATAGGGAGGTAATTCTCATCTTTGCACGAGAGCTATATCGAGATGTATACGTATTCTTCATGAACATGTAGTATATCTATAACGCAGGTTGTCACAACCTGGCCCAGCAAGCGGTGAGAAAAAGTACAGATTTTAAAACTCATTTGTGGATCATAGGTACGCGGTTAAAACACGATCAGAGACCTGATTTGTGAATCATATGTATGCAGCTATAACACATGATCAGAGACAAAAAACGTGACCTTCCAGGTACTTTGAATGAATAATCAATTGTTCAGTGTCACACCCAGATATTAAGAATCAATCAGAAATGAATAAAAAATAACTTGACCTATAGTTAAGGATAAAAGTTGGGCAAGTTAAGATTATAGATATAAACAGATATAAGTATATCGACTCGAAATTATCATCCGATTCGATCGTGATTTATTTCAAAATAATTTTCTTTGCAGTTATCTTTTCAAGTATAAGTATAAAGACATATGCGATTTAATTTTCAGTAAACTTTTGCATTTAACAGTTACACGCTGGCTCATTAATAACCTTTCAAAATCTAATCAGATATGATATCAGGACTATTTTCCTGATATAGCATCTTGGTTTACTTAAATTGAACATATCCAGCACAATATACCCTTATGTATATTATAATAAACCAGAGTGTTGTATACTTCGGACGACGAGATGTATTGATAAAGAAATATTTGACCTACTGAACAAGAAATGACCCTCTTTGCAGGGACGCAGGTGAGTGACTTCCAAAAGACCAACATTTGGTGAAAAAAAAATGTTTTCATCCACCCTTCCATCCAACCGCATCGGCATTTTATATGCATGACTGTTTATCCTATGTTATAGGTACATGTTATCCCATTCACAAACAATTCCCACGCGAGAAAAATGATTGATTGAATACCAGACTGATTACAAATCGTCAAATTGATTACATAATGTGAGATATATCGCCAGTGATTACAAAGTGACATATCGCCAGAGTGATTACATTATGTGACTTATCGTCAAATTGATTACAATATGTGAGATATCGTAAGAGTGATTACGATATATAACTTATCGTCAGAGGTATTACAATATGTGACATATCGTCAAAGTGATTACATTATGTGACTTATCGTCAAATTGATTACAATATGTGACATATCGTAAGAGTGATCATGATATATAACTTATCGTCAGAGTGATTACAATATGTGACATATCGTCAAAGTGATTACATTATGTGACTTATCGTCAGAGTGATTACAATATGTGACATATCGTCAAAGTGATTACATTATGTGACTTATCGTCAGAGTGATTACAATATGTGACATATCGCCAAAGTGATTACAATATGCGACTCATCGTTAGAGTGATTACAATATGTGACATATCGTCAAAGTGATTACAATGTGACATATCGTCAAAGTGATTACAATATGTGACATATCGTCAAAGTGATTACATTATGTGACATATCGTCAAAGTGATTACAATATGTGATATATCGTCAGAGTGATTACAATATGTGACATATCGTCAGAGTGATTACAATATGTGACATATCAGAAGACCACACATCTTTCTCAAGTTCAATCAGGTTTTATGATATATCAACATATACATCAAAATTATTCCTAGATTTTCAAGGTGATTAAAGGTTCAGAAAGAATCAGAAAGTAATTATATGAACAAGATCAACATTGGACTGAACTAAAAAATCCAACCCAAGAAATCAGAGCTCGGGTCAATATAACGAGAATTTAATGCATATTTACCTCTTTTCCTCTTATCCCTATTGTGGCAATAAGCGTTGCCACGGAAACCAGTATGGACAGATAAATTACTGCAGCCAGTGGGATGTCGACAGTGACGGCACTTCGGTTGTCCCCGTACGAAGTATAGTCATACTCGTTTCGAAAAGCTTTAAACCACGACATTCTGTAAAAAGCAGAATTGTTTTTAAAATTAATGTTGAAAATCACAAATATGATACATCAGTACTATTACCGTTCCTGTCAAGTATATACGTCAATACTATTGCTGTTCTTGTCAAGTATATACGTCAATATTATTACTGATCCTGGTCAAGTATATACGTCAATACTATTACTGTTCCTGTCAAGTATATACATCAATATTATTACCGATCCTGTCAAGTATATACGTCAATACTATTACTGTTCCTGTCAAGTATATACGTCAATACTATTGCTGTTCTTGTCAAGTATATACGTCAATATTATTACTGATCCTGTCAAGTATATACGTCAATACTATTGCTGTTCTTGTCAAGTATATACGTCAATATTATTACTGATCCTGTCAAGTATATACGTCAATACTATTACTGTTCCTGTCAAGTATATACATCAATATTATTACTGATCCTGTCAAGTATATACGTCAATACTATTGCTGTTCTTGTCAAGTATATACGTCAATACTATTGCTGTTCTTGTCAAGTATATACGTCAATATTATTACTGTTCCTGTCAAGTATATACATCAATATTATTACTCGTCCTGTCAGTGTTAATTATATACGCCAACGCTATTGTCGTACCTGTGGAGTATGTATGTTAATACTTTTGCCGTTCCTGTCAAAATTGCGAGCATCATTCAGCAACCACGCATCTCTCGCCTTGTGGCTTAATGGTTCACATTGCCACTCGTGTCATCATCGTCGCATATATGCAGAAGTTTTCGTTATATCATATTCACAAATTAACAGATAAAACCGTTCACATGTGATACAAAAAACACTTGAAAAACAATACAGCTAAACTGCCTTTGCATGTGGTAAATAATTATAAAAGAACGAAAAACAGAAGGAATATATATAGGATGATGGGTATACCGACACAGTATTTCCCTTAAGTAGTTTCACATCATTCGATGTTCTACAGTGCGAACTTCAAGCGAGCTTACAGAGATACCTAGAAAAACTACAACTAATATGTCTTATCTACATATCCCCACAAAATGATATGTTACCGCAACATTGAAAAGCGTTGAAAATGATGCCCTTGGTGATCATACGCCGATGCTCGAATTCCGCACCACGTAAAATCTCTACTAGGCTTACCAGATCTTTTCATCGTCAAATGAACTGATATCATTTAAATGAGGAAATATCAGATATGGGGGATAAAAGCAGGAAAAAAATGCAAAAATCGGTTTCCTTGTTTTAGCAGGGGGCCCGGACACATTGATCACATAAAGAACTGATATTTAACTTGGATTTAAGAAAGAACAAAATAAATCGACATTTTAAACAAACTCACACGCGTTCAACTTTTCGCAATATAAAATTGTCTCACCTGTCAAAATTTCTACCGTAATTAGACATTTTGGGATTGTCAGGTTGTTATTAACTGATCACTCTCCAAGTGTTGTAGATGAGGCAGTCTCCTCTTTCAGTTACAGCGGCATTGATATATAATATCCACAAAATATTCCCTACTCCTGATTTTTCTTTTCGGTGATTCAGAAAAAGGACTGGCTTGTGGTATAATAACAAATGTCGGAAAATTGGTTTCCCTGTTCCTGATTAGTTCACTTTTTTTATCAGACGATTTTCAAACATTAAGCGTCTAATATCATGTTCAAGGCTGTCTATAAACCTACTTACATTTCACACCAGCACTAAAAACACGTCTTTCTTTCCTACGTTCCTTCGTTTGAATGACACTAAATTGCCGAGCAAGCAAAATTACCTGACCTTTGACATATACAATATTGTCGCGCGCGCATATGCGGTCTGGCTCCTATTGGCAGCAATTTCTTGTGATAAACACACTCGAATTTGCCTTTATAATACAACTTATGAATTACCCTCGAGCACATTCAAGCCAAAACTGGAACACTACCAATTAAAGAGTTGTTCACAGGCGGAGATACGTATAGTCACGTGACATTGACCCGATTACGATGATTTGTTTATAGGGGAATCTTCTGGCGAAACAATTCATTAAGAAGAATTCACACACAAGTACACTATTAATATAAAACTATACTATTACTGAGTTAGGTATATGGCCTATACAGGTAGTTCAGATCTTTTCTCGCCGAAAGCAAAATAAGTGACATCAGGCGAAACTTGACTTATCATTATAATCCCAGTAAAAAGTTGCGCCCCCAGTCCCATTTCAAATTACTTAGAGGAATGCGAAGATCTGTTTCATTCGTCGGGGTCTACCGGAACAAAAAAAATTTTATTTAATTGGACTGTAGATGCCTTTCAGGTGCTGTACAGCTAATACAATTTGTTGCACAGCTGTAATGAAGTTTGAAAAGAGAAGCTATCCTAAAAAAAACCTTTAGTTTCTTGTTTACTCCTGGCTCAAGGTTGATTTGTAAACTATTCACACAAATGTAACGAGGGACTTCAATAGTCTGGGTTTACAAAACTCAAATCTGTATGATCGAACCGTTTAAGTGTAAAGAAGAATAATTAACTAATACATTTCTAGCTATAAACAAAGCCACCGCGGCCTTATGATATAGATCTGTAATCACCAAATGACAAAACAAAACTGCTAAGAGCAATTTTGTTTCGAAATGTTTTTGTGCTGGTTTTTCATTAATGTTTCTGGTTATGAAAACTTGTTCTTGTTCTGTGAAGTGGAACTATACTGCGTGCATATATGCACGTTATACTTATGGTGCGATTATAATTCGCCGGCTCGTATTACAATTATGTAGATAATAAATAGATCACCGTTCTTTGACATCTTGAGCGCTAACAATGTGAATAGCTGTACAATGTGAATAGATGTGCGTCAGTACACCGTTGTTAGATATTATATTCAGCAAGAACAGCTTCATCTGTTGTCTGGCATGATACTTTAATAATATTATCTTAAATGATGCTCAAATATTAAAGATACGTTTTGGGGTGAGGAACAAATCATCTGTATTTTGTGCCATGAAAAAGGACTCAAGCGACGCACAAATCCCGTTTGGAATATAGGAGTAAACTGTTTTAGATTATATATTGTCCATTCAGCTCACGTAACACCTGTAACATTCCTGCATGTTTTAAAAAACTTCTGTCTGAATGCATAGAAAAGACCCCATGACTGAATAGTTTACCAGAGATAAAAAAAATAAAATGTAACTGGCTAAACGCCATACTTCTTCCTGCATGGAAGATTTCAATTTCCTTGTAAACATTTTCTCCCCTTGTTTTTTTAGCCTCTCAAAATCAGTCTTCGAAATGGTTTCCTGGTGGTCGAAACTGAACAGACAAACCGGTTTGTTTACATCTGAGTGTCTTCCGCCATTCTTAAAATATGGAGCTATCCAATCATATACCACAAAGAGCATCACTGTTTCTATGGCAGGCCATTAATGCCGAAACCTCGCTGATTTTAATCGCGATGTAAATCGAATTTTACGGCGGTAAAAATCGATTTTAACCGCGGTGTAAATCGAATTTTCCGCGCATTGCGAGGAAAAAATCAGAAAATGAAAATTGAGAAGAAATAAAGCGACTAAAAGTAGCAAAATATCACGTTCATCAGCGGGCACGTTTTTATGGAAATCTGCACGAGATAAGGGCGTGATTATACGCGTTTGCGAAGTTGTAATATGTGAAAGTTTCATTTATGGGCAGTGTTGTTCGCCGGAAAGCATAATTTTGTTAATAAAACTGGGGAACCCAAAGGCTTGATATTTGTTAATCAAGCACCTACATGAAGATTTCTATTTCTGATTTTGAAATCTAATACGGTGTTGCAGTGCCCGAGTTCTCCGGCCGGGAGTTGAACCACCGACCCCTGGCTTACAAGGCCAGCGCCGTATCAACTGAGCTAAAGGGAAATTCCCGCTAGCTACACGCACAGGCCCACAAAACAAGACTTTGTGGGCGGTGGTATTAGCGTGAAGTGTCGAAATACGAGGTCTCTATATATAACCCCATGCTTTATATAAATCAACATAATGGGGTTATATATAGAGACCCTATATTTCGACACTTCACCCTAATACCACCGCCCACAACTCTTGTTTTGCGGGCCTGTGCTACACGCTAGTACAGGCACTGGGTGAACCCACTTCCTATCACACTCCTCTCCATCACGAAGAACCGCCATCCTCTTTCCCTATTAACCCCGGGGGCTAGCCAGACAAGCTTCCCCATTTCCCTCCCTCGTACCACCCATCCTTCCCAGCAACTCAACTCGACAATCAGATCATCATTAACCACTTCCCACACTTCCTCATCTCGACAACCTGACCATCGACCCAACCCACTCCCATTCCCGCGAGGATCCTACCAGCGACGCCAATGTTGTAGTGACCCGAGTTCTCCGGCCGGGAGTTGAACCACCGACCCCTGGCTTACAAGCCCAGCGCCGTACCAACTGAGCTAAAGGGAAATTCCCGCTAGCTACACGCTAGTACAGGCACTGGGTGAACCCACTTCCTACCACAACGGTACAAATCGACATAGTTGACCAAAATTCGAAATCAATCTTCATGATAATATTCACCAATGCAGTCATATTTTCAGTCAGAAGTCCCTCAAAAATCTGCTTAGATATTATGAAGTTCCAGGTATATATGATAGATTATTTTTAAGATATCACAATTGTTTCAAAACGACGACACTGTTACTGTCAAAAAACAACATTCTAGTTGAGTTGGGCTTCAATACAGAGTAAAACAGTGCAATAATCACGTTAAATTATTGATGCCGCATTGATCGTGATAATTTGCCTGTGGGATCGCGGTTTATCCTTGTTTTATGACAGCTTTTGTCGACGTTTGATTATAGAAAACTTGGTTGTTCATATTGATAAATTACGTTACCGTTCTTCTTGTCGTAACACGGTAAAATTATTTAGGACCCATCAATATAAAAAACTGGGAATTCTATAATATAACGTCGAAAACGTTATAGCTATTTAAAGGCGTTTATTAGAGAGTTCACGATGGTTTAGGAAAATATATGGAATGTCTTGGCTCGGAGAACCTTTGCCTGTAACGTGTACGAAATTATGAAAACAACAACAGCCAAATTATCCAGATCAATACGATGTCAAAGTTCAATGATTATTGCACTGTTTTTCTCTGTTTTGAGGCCTAACTCAACTGGAATAAACTAATGTTAGTGTTTTACAGTAAGTGTTAGTGTCAGTCTTGAAAGCTTATGATATTTCAACAATAATCTACCATACATTCCTGAAAGTTCATAATATCTATGTATATTTTTGAAGGTCTTCAGACTGAGTATATGACTACATTAGTGGAATATTTTCATGGAGAATGATTTTGAATTTCCGTCAAATATGTGGATTTGTACTGTCTTAGATGTTACATTCCTAAATTGTACTCTTCATGGGAATATGAAGCCTTTGTGATGCCAGTTTAGCAGGTTTATTAAACAAATCTGTTTTCCGGAGAAAACTATTGCCCATAAATAAGTCTTTCACATATTAAGGCTTGCAAGACGCATACAATCATACCCTTTACTTGTACATATTGCCATAAAAAATGTGCCCTTATATATGGACGAGTTATTTTGCTTCTTCTAGTCGTTTTATTCTTCTCAATTGTTAGTTTCTGATTTTGTCCTCGCAATGCGCGGAAAATTGGATTTACACCGCGGTTAAAATTCAATTTACACCGCGGTTAAAATCGATTTACACAGCGGTTTAATTCGATTTACACCGCGGTTTAATTTGATTTACAGCGTTGTTAAAATCGGCGAGGTTTTGGCATTAACGGCCTACCATACTGTTTCAGCATCAAATACAGGCTAATAACAGTGGGAAAAAAAATTATCACAGATTTTTTCCGATATATGACATCATAACAATGTCAGATACGTCGTTATTTTAGTCACGGTTGTGGTTTCTGCATACCCTTTCATCTTTTGAGGCAGGCAGTTTCCGCTAAAAAAGATTTTGTGTTAGATTGGGTCTTTTTTCTTGTGGGGAAGTTTTTCCAGTATATATTTTATTTCAGCGCCAATATACAAAATCTAGGACATCAGGCATTCACTGCATATGCAAAAATGGAGAAATATAGTTGGCTTTCGCACAGAGTTTGACTGTTCCAAGACTGCCTGGCAAGGCTAGCATGGACCAATCACGCGTTTTTGTTCTGCGGACTGACAACACTATACATTTATAGTGCAATGGACAATGGGAGAAATAATAGACAATGCGTGGAACGTCTTACCACCAGAAGCAAGTGTCTAGCGAGGTAGACCTAGGAACTTTGTCTGGTGGCCATCGAGTATCAACCAGACGATGCAGACACACAAGAGCAATGTAACAGTTTCTAATCATGGTTGGCGCACGCTTTATTTGTTATAACAGCTAACAGTCTGACATTGACGGTCAATACAGAGAGAACGAGACTCACTGACAATCCCACATGGCCAAAAGACACGCTTCATTCGCCAAACCATGAATTAAAGATTGTTGAGATTTTGGAATGTTTGAAAATGTTTAAACGTATGTTCGAATGTATGCTCCTTTTTTCACGAAGATTTTTTTTTCGAAAACTTACAAATTCATCAACCTTAACCCTATCTGGCCTGGGCTTTTTGGGACCTGTCTAGGCCTGGGGGAGGAGCCGAAATGCCCCCCTCCCCCCTAATTATTTTTCTTACCCCTTGAGCTAGGGGGCTGAAACTTACCACACTATACCCTTGGGACAAGCTCTACCAGAAAATGTAAAAAAAATCCAAGATGGCCGCTTTGATGACGTCACAGTGACGTCATTTTCAAAAACGGCATTTTTGGTCGATTTTTCGGTTAGATTTTCCGAATTTTATTTTTGCAATTTCTCCGCAAAAACTGCATGAAAAATTAGTAAATAATATGATGTGAAATAAAATAGTTTTTGCCCACTTTTCATCGCGGAAAAGCAGACATTTTGAAGAAATACGAGAAAAACATCACTTTTCAGGTACCCCACTTGGCCACAATCTTGAATTTACCCATGATTCTCTGCTCAGGGAGTTATGAAAATAGGCTCAAAATGACCCCGATACGATAAACTATAAAGTCATGGAGTTTCAGCTCTCCATTTTTTGTCGTTCCGGAGATAGTGCAGAAAGGTTGGTAGGGGAGGGCCATAATGCGCCCCCCCCCCCCCCCCCCCCCCGCCCCAGGCCAGTTAGGGTTAATGTTAATACATTTCAGATTTGGGGGAATAATTTATACGCTATTCCTTCCATGATCGACAGCTTGGTGAAACTACCACTATACTGGAAGTACGAACCTTTGCAATTTTGCATAAATACGAATAATTTGAAACGTCGATGTGGATAATGGCATACATGTACAACCATTTCCAATAATGTCGCCCAATATTCAACTTCACCATCACCAGAAAATATCTCAATATACACCAACAAATACGTCAAAAGTAATCAGCACGACATCTTACATATAAGCCTTGATGATGCTTAGGATTTAAAAATTTAGACTTGTCATCAGGTGAAGGAAACTTAACGAAATATTGAGAAATGTGACCTTGTGAATCGTCATAGTCTCTATAGTGGTCAAACAGGAAATCCTGGCCTGTCTTATTGGTTGAGATTTATTATTGTTTTAAGTCGCACTGCAGGCGATCAAACTTCATCAAAGCTGGAGTTCGGTCTGTATATTTTAACAGTATTTGTATTTCCTTTTCTGGCTTTCTATTTCGAATCGTTTGATCAATTTTTAAGGCCATGACCCCGAACCGACCCTAGTTCAAAACTGCAAATTTTACATACAAATATATAATACAACATCTTACATGCCTGCTATTACATATACATCAAATGTCTAAAATTAAATATTTGATGAATGTATCTGAAACGATAAATAAATTAATACAAAAGCCCATGAAAAGAATGGAGTTAGTCGCATATAATTGTGGGCAAATTCACGATCATTTAACTGAGACCGGATCCACAAATATGGTAAAAATGTCAGATAGGTGGAGCCCGTGTTTTCCTTCTAAACTATACCCAATATATCCAAGCACAACTATGTGGACAACGGCTTTACCGAGCATATTTACTCGGCTATTTTCGTGTTAACAAAAATGTCGTAAACGACATATACGAGGCCCGCCTACTTCAATGTTTTGTCTTTATGGATTTATTTGTGAAATGTCTTTTCAGGTCAGAAGCCGGTTAAATATCATGTCTGGTGGAGACATGTTACTGCAGAAAAAAGTAGTACCCCACGTCCTCTTTCTAACAGTACACCATTGGGGTATTGTTACGTTTTCAGTTGAATGCATATGGAAAAACATCACACTCGTCCTCACGTTTTATCTTATGATGAATTGACCCTAGCCTGTAACCACCATTGATTATTTTTTTGACTTCCGGTGAAATTCCATTGGCCATTATACCTGACTTTCCGAGAAATGTTTTGTGATATATTTTAAAATATTTCTATAATATTCAATAGCAAAAAATATCCAAACAACCTTTTTAAAAATTTTAATAGGGAAAACTCGTGGCCAGTTTGGTTGCCCACATCCCATATTCGCTGTGATTGTGTCGGATGGAATGACCTAATTCCTGGCAGCCCTAGCTCGAAAAAATGGTGGCGAATGTATGCTGAATTTTTTATATGTTTGAGCGGAAAAGTCAGGCTACCTGGTGTGATGGGTCATTTGAGCCGGCGAATATTAGGGAATATAGTTTTGTCAAGATGTCCGCGGCCGAATTACTACATATTATTAAGTAAGGTTATTTTTTAGTGCTTTGCGACCTACAGAGTAAAGTGGGAGGGATAACGGGGAGGGGGGTTAAACTTGATTCGTTCCAATCATATAGAGATACTTCGATAGAAGTAATAGTCGGATTATTAGTTTGATGCCACGCCAATACATTGTACTTACCCATGGAATCTAACGTGTCTTCTTTCACTCCAAACGTGAAACTGAAGCAGTCTCTCCAGCATCGAATTAATTCCCCTGTTTTATACGAAGCCTACGGGATTGTGCATGCTCCACAGAAAGCCAGTCTTCAAACACATTCATAGGCTTTCAATTTCCAAATGATCAACTATATAACTCCAGATACCATATACATTCCAGCTGGTCTGGTATTAAATTCCAGTTCATGACACAACCTCTGTTCGTGAGCGTTGAATATGGCACTTCAGGAGCACCATATTACGCTTCCATTAGGAACACCGTATTCAAAGTTCCGGTATAGCTGGCATAGTATTGCACACAATTATCACCGAATTTGTTCAATTACTACCCAACAAGCGCATTCGAGGTTTATGTATATCGAATGAAAGTTGTCAGATTCCGTAACTAAATTAGAGAACAGCGTATATACGTAAAGTTGAAGCTTAGAAGGAATGACCCAGGTAAGACAAGAGCTTAACCTTCTGTGTATCTGCCCTGCGATCCTTTTCCCCTCACAACTGCTTCTCGCTAGTGGAGCAGATTCTACTCCGAGAACTTGTGTAGTCAAGGATTAGCAGAAGCGTGAGTGAAATTTTCCCGGCTCTCTACTGCTGCTCTCTGCTGTACAAGTACACTATGTAATCCCATCGTTACCTCTAAATAGAGTTCAGTCAAATCGCTGCTTTCAACCGTACACACACGTACGTCTCGGGTTTTGGGGGTTGTTTTTTATCAAGCGTCTGATTTACATAAGTGCCCTCTTTTAAATGGATATTTATTGTCAATGGTGCATGCTGATTGAAAAGTTTAAATATACAACAAAAATTAAATGTCTTTGCGGAAAGTTATCTCAAACTATTTCGTCATTTTCAGATTTGTGCAGGTGTAACTGAAGGTATAGTCTATATCGTGAAAATCACGTTCGATTTTGCACCAAGAAACGCCAGTTGTCGGTTGTCGCTAAAATATCACATGTTAAGTTCAAAGCTAACACTCGAGAAGCAGCACAGAGTGCCCCGTCCTTACCTGATAACCTGCTCGTGATTTGGGCGAATCTGGATATTTCGCGAAGCACAGAATCGTGATTTCCGTCACATATTTTGTAAGCCTTACATCATAGAGATGTGTGTACGTACGTACGTGTGTGTCTGTGTGTAGATGGTCTGATCAAATAGACGGAATTGGGTTTCTTGCTATTGCGGAAGATTTCAAGGATCAGGCTGTTAGATTAGATGGTCTCTGAGTAGAATCTTGAAACTGTCAACAGGTGGTCATTATGATTGTCCACAGTAAAGCTGGTCATTATGACTGTCCACAGTGAAGGTGGTCATTATGACTGTTCCCAGTGGAGGTGGTCATTATGACTGTCCACAGTGAAGGTGGTCATTATGACTGTCCACAGTGAAGGTGGTCATTATCACTGTCCACAATGAAGGTGGTCATCATGACTGTCCACAATGAAGGTGGTCATCATGACTGTCCACAGTGAAGGTGGTCATTATGACTGTCCACAGTGAAGGTGGTCATTATCACTGTCCACAGTGAAGGTGGTCATCATGACTGTCCACAATGAAGGTGGTCATCATGACTGTCCACAATGAAGGTGGTCATCATGACTGTCCACAGTGAAGGTGGTCATCATGACTGTCCACAGTGAAGGTGGTCATTATGACTGTCCATAGTGAAGGTGGTCATTATGACTGTCCACAGTGAAGGTGGTCATTATGACTGTCCATAGTGAAGGTGATCATTATGACTGTCCACAGTGAAGGTGGTCATTATGACTGTCCATAGTGAAGGTGATCATTATGACTGTCCACAGTGAAGGTGGTCATTATGACTGTCCATAGTGAAGGTGGTCATTATGACTGTCCACAGTGAAGGTGATCATTATGACTGTCCATAGTGAAGGTGATCATTATGACTGTCCACAGTGAAGGTGGTCATCATGACTGTCCACAGTGAAGGTGGTCATTATGACTGTCCACAGTGAGGGTGGTCATCATGACTGTCCATAGTGAAGGTGATCATTATGACTGTCCACAGTGAAGGTGGTCATTATGACTGTCCACAGTGAAGGTGATCATTATGACTGTCCATAGTGAAGGTGATCATTATGACTGTCCACAGTGAAGGTGGTCATTATGACTGTCCACAGTGAAGGTGATCATTATGACTGTCCACAGTGAAGGTGATCATTATGACTGTCCACAGTGAAGGTGATCATTATGACTGTCCACAGTGAAGGTGATCATTATGACTGTCCATAGTGAAGGTGATCATTATGACTGTCCACAGTGAAGGTGGTCATTATGACTGTCCACAGTGAAGGTGATCATTATGACTGTCCATAGTGAAGGTGGTCATTATGACTGTCCACAGTGAAGGTGGTCATTATGACTGTCCACAGTGAAGGTGATCATTATGACTGTCCACAGTGAAGGTGATCATTATGACTGTCCATAGTGAAGGTGGTCATTATGACTGTCCACAGTGAAGGTGGTCATTATGACTGTCCACAGTCATGGTGGTCATGATGACTTGTTAGTGTTGTGTAAGTCATATCGAGAGTTGATCATTCGAGAGTTGATCGAGAAGATTTCATTGTTACTGATTTCATCGCGGTCATTTCAACTAAGTGGTATATGTATGAAGGATCACGCGGTCAACTGGGCTGGCATATGCCTGTATTGATTTCAGTAATCAGGCTGTAGAATCCCAGACATATTCAGAAAAGAAAAACACACTGGAGAAATCTCAACAGAATAGATGCGGCATTAGAGCATTGTCCCCGAGATTTATGGAGATAACAAGGTCGTCCTCGCTAACCCTAAGTAATTAGCGAAGTAAGAAGTTGGGGATTGACGCTTCAGATGTATTTCAGTGCAAAGAATGAACAACATCTACTTCATACAAATAGAATTCACCTGAACACTCCTGGTCACCTGCTCTCATGAACTGTGCAGGAATGCCAGGTAACCAAACAACGATAGCCTACCGAAACAGCATCAACGGTCTCGTTAGAAGATCGTCTGCAGGTCTGTCACCATTTTGTAACACGGAATTCCTATTCAAGCTGGATTTGGAATTACAACATCAGTCGTTATATAGCTGAAATATTGCTGAACGCGACTTTAACCCTCAATTCTCTCTCTCCCTACAACGAAATCATGTGCTTGACATTATCCAATAGAGTTGAGAGAGAACGAATTCCCATTGGTTGGAAAGAGATCACGGTATCGCAGAGTCGAGTTGTTCACAATCTTTGCTTAATTCGGGCTGCCAGCAGAGGTGATATAGGATGCAACTCTGCTAACGGGAGAAAGGTCAGTGAGCATGCAGCGAATCCGTAAAGAGGGTCAATGAAATATTTTCCAAAAATCCGTATTATGGAAAATATATATATAAAATTCACCATGTAAATTATATATAGGAACATATAAAACGGCAATATACCACTCACTTTTTGAAGAGATCAATTACAATTGATTACTCACAATTAAATGATCCTGTGATAAAATTTCGTTTCATAAATTTAAATTTCACGAGGTGCAGCAGCTGAAAAAGTCACTGAATGTAGGTCAAACTTTTCCGAGATGCTGTAGAAAGATTTCGTGTCGCAACGGCAATATACCACTCACTTTTTGAAGAGATCAATTACAATTGATTACTAACAATCAAATGATCCTGTGATAAAATTTCGTTTCATAAATCTAAATTTCACGAGGTGCAGTAGCTGAGAAAATCGTTGAATGTAGGTCAAACTTTTTCGAGGTGCCGTAGAAAGATTTCGTGTCTGCGAATCCGTAAAGAGGGTCAATGAAATATTTTCCAAAAATCCGTATTATGAAATATATATATATATATAAAATTCACCATGTAAATTATATATAGGAACATATAAAACGGCAATATACCACTCACTTTTTGAAGAGATCAATTACAATTGATTACTCACAATCAAATGATCCTGTGATAAAATTTCGTTTCATAAATCTAAATTTCACGAGGTGCAGTAGCTGAGAAAATCGTTGAATGTAGGTCAAACTTTTTCGAGATTGCCGCTGAAAGATTTCGTGTCTGTCTGCAAAGTACGGGTTTATTCACGTGAGGGTCTGTGTGATGAGATCGACGACGATCAGTTGGAGAAAAGAAGAGGAAAACAATATCATGTACTGTATAATTCTTCAGTAAATAACTGGTCCAAGACAATAGAGATATAAGGCAGTTCTTGATCTTTACAGTTGCCAGAGGAATGTACCAGGCTCTGTATTCTATCTCGCTTTGACGCGTTCTGTCATATAAGCGACTGTTTTGGACGGAAAAAGATTCAAGTGGTATTAAAAATCTTTTTTTAGGTGTTCATTATTTTCAAGTGTTCGTCTACATTAGTCTGAATACTACGAAAAAGAAATGCGAACACTTGCTAAGAACTAATTCCGTTATATCTCCTCCGTGTACGACTGATTCATAAATGAGTATAGCGCTTTGCATGTCAATTGGACCATAGCAGGGGATTTTGTTACAGTATTCAAGGGTAGTGAAATAGTAGGCATTTCCTATTAGGTATCACCAACGCGCGCCCCTATAGCCGACCATATTGCCAGAACACGCATTTAAAAGAGCTCGAACCAAATGCGCCTTGAAAGCATGTCAGGGACACTCCGTCCGAGACTAAGACCAAGGACAGTAAAACAAATGTTTACCCTCGTCGAGCAAACGTGTAAATTATTTGAAGGGGCAAGCCAGTTATTAATCAGGAAGTATTTAAGTGCAGTAAACACTGAACAACACGGATTCTTAGAAGCGAGCCTTTTCAGTAAGAAATAATGTTAGACTTTCAGTAACACAAAGCGTGAGGCTTTTTTAGAAAGGCAAAATGTGGGGACTTTTGATAATACTTTTGATGCTTTTCAGTTCTACAAAGCAGATATCTTTTCAATAATACAGAGCATGAGGCGTTTCAGTAATACGAAGCGTGAGGTTTTTTCAGTAATACAAAGGGTGAGGTTTTTCAGTAATGCAAAGCGTGAGGCTTTTCAGTAATACAAAGCGTGAGGTTTTTCAGTAATACGAAGCGTGGCGCTTTTCAGAGAAGTAAAACCTGAGGCTTTTCAGGAAAAACGCGATACTTTTATAAATGCAAAACATGAGACTTTTAGAAATGCAAAACGTTCAGGCTTTCAGTAATAGAGAAAGAAAACACTTTTCAGTAACACAGAACGGAAGGCTTTTCAGTAATACAATACAAAACATGACGTTTTTCAGTAATGCAAAACTTCAGGCTTTTCGGTAATACAAAATCAAGAACAATGGTCTCCTACATAATATTAATAAACGACCGCAACATCTTATTCCCGTGCCATCGCTTTCATTCAGCAGGGAGATACACGTGTCATCACGCTGCGACGTTGGTACGGTAAGAAGTTGCGATGTTGTAATGTTTAGGATGCTGAGACTGCGAATCGGAAATGCCACGATGCCACAAAGTTATTTTGGCGTGATGTTGGAATTTTTTCCGATGATTGCATCTTCATAAACAAGTCGACTTATGTATGAAGATGGATGTTTGTTGCAGAGTAGCAAACCGTATGCATCATAATATCGCAACATAACATCGCATGTAACAAAATCGTAATGTCGGCAAACGCGATACTGCAATGTTCATGGCAGTATCCCTCTTCCGTAAACAACAATTTTACGCCTCGAACGCCTTGCCATTCTATTATTCGTACATGCCAAGAAGCAATCTTCGATCTATATATAACAGATTAAAAATAGATGTAAATTGGCAGCCGATATCTATTGAGGATTTCTCAAGCTTCACATCTGCACTACAATCCACTTTTTTGTAAAGTTTGACCCTTTACTATTACAAGTAAGGAGATTCAAATCTCCTTTAAATCGGCCGGTTTATCAAGTCGATTCTTTGATAAACATATACCGTATATGGAACCATGGACACCTAATATAGTGTCCGTGAGCTAACCCAACCAAGGGGCCACCAACACTTGCACGTAGGGTCCTGAGGCTATTAATATGTATACCAATCTAATTATATCATATCTGCTCTCCCATTTGGATATGTCGCTTGAAGCGACATGTACAATTGGAGAGCATTGATAGGATATTAATTTATTACGATTGTGTGTACACGTTCATCGATAAATACGATAACGGATTCGCATTTATTTATAGCAAATATCCGCATATGAACCATTCAGTATTTTTTTTTTAAACTGATAAATATCCCGAAAAATTTATGAAAAAAAACCTTGTATTCGCACCCTTGTAATCAATTTAATCAGTGAGTGTAGGAGTACAGATCCTATTGGATAATACCGTAAGTGATCTCCGCTCCTCCCTTTGCTCTGTTTGATCAATCGTGTGCAGTACAGTAAGGAAATCCTGTCCGGTTCGTAGTATGAAGCCTTCGATTGGAAAAGTGTTCCGGGTTTTTCATCTCATTTACAGGTACATGTGTAGAACCCGTATGCCCCCGTTCAACCCTACGATCACGTAACGCTACGGTGAACAGGGTCGAGCAATATATACAATATGTTTTTAACGATATGCACCAATTGTAAACATATATGCTAATGTTATTAACAATTTAAGTTGGGAAAAAATCTAATTAATGAACTTTTTTTCTTAAATAAAACCAAAATACAGCTTCAGAAATGTAAAGAAGCTGGAGTATATAAACTGTAAGAAAGTATTTCTGACTTATCGCACTAAAATCTAAGAGAAGTTTCGCTCTGAAAATGTTGAACGCAAGTTGGATACCGGCACTTGTAAAGTAACAACCTGGTTGTTTATAATAAATCAACTGATGAAAATGCAAAACGGAATACAACACGAGTATTTCACGGTAAGCTGTATAATAAGCCTTATTAACAAGTTTACAAAAGCACTGCCTTCGAACAATCTCTCATTTCAATGCTTCCAGTCCCGTGTCTTCACCTTTTCCATTCACATAACTTATTGATTAATAAAAAGTTTTCTTCACTTACCTTATAGTCAAAGTAAGGCTGTAGGTTAATTCTTCAATAAGCTGCTCGATTTCGTGTTTTCTTACGATCAATTTAATATTCAGTTTTATAGTAGTGCGACATATCGGAACATCTTATATGGCGAAAGATGATCAGCGGGTCGAAAACTGATTGGCTGAATCCGGGAAACACGTCTGAGACATTCATTGTTACTATAAATACATTTGTCTCATCTATTTGAACAACGGAGCATAGGCCTACATATATATGTGTGTGTCCTCAATGGCCCTACATCGCCTGCCCATGCGCGTATAGCCAGGGAATTCCCTGTTACAACCGGATTCAATCAACAGTACAGTTTCCGTCTATCGAACAAAAAATATTAACATATGAATGGCATAGCAGGCTTACCGGAAATATATACTACCCACATGCCAAAATGATTTTATATTACAATTTCTCGTGAATTTATTCCTCTGCGTAACGATGATTTTACTTGACTTATCAGTAATATAATTATTTCAAAGCTGCATGATAATGCAAATACAAATATTCAGTATTGTACTTATATATTTATATATATGAAATAATTGTGTCGAATTTTCTACGAATAAATATCTTCATAGGACACCATACATGTATACTTCGTCTACATAATACTGAAACAAAATTGTGATATTTTTGGCAATGTGCGTCAATGCACTGATGCGTGATTGGACATAAAATCTATTTAAATTTCACCAAGTCTCTTTCGAGCGTACTGAAGCGTAGAACTCACTGAGTCGTGGTGGCCAGACAGCGGTAAGTCGTTTTAATAGAATTTCACTATGCTTATTATGATTTCACATACAATTCACTTTTAGAAGTACATTTCAGATGCCCCCTATAAAATGGAAACGCAAAGAATGGGAGCACAGTGCCATACTGATTCGCTTGTTTTATAATTTGGACAATAACAAAATGAAATAATTTTAGTGTTTCCTATAGTTTATATCAATCTCCAATTATCAAAGTTTATAACCTTCTTATATGCTGTCCGTGTATAACATAGTGGTATAACTGACAGCAGAAAGTATACAATCTAATGCAATGAGTTATACCCTTTCAAATGTGTCGTTTATGCATCAGTTTTTCAACATATACAGTCATCGGAATTCAGGTCATATAGTGGCTGAATATCGCTTTTACCTGATGAGTGCATCAGTTTAAGTTTATCGTCGTTTCTAGTTTATCAGTCTTTCCAAACAATTATCGTAGTCTTTTGAGAAAATAGCCTGAAAATTGCGAGAAAAGACAATGGTTGCAGGAATTATGACATTAATTTTTCAGAGTAGTTTATGTACGTTTTTTTTTTTCACAAGAGCAATTATTTTATTTCTTCTCGAATATGACTTGAAACATAGTCTTACAGAAAAGAGATTTGCATTAGGGGCTGTGAGCCCTACTGTGGGCCCGAAACTGTCAGTATGCTTTCATTACTTAATTTATATCCAATAATTTTTAAGATGACATTTTCTTGGGCCAGTCCCTTGCGGTAGGCGAACCCGCACTCTCAAAATATGACATAAAATCGCCAGAAGCAAATGCAGCTTAATTCCACTGCTTCCGATTTGATGCCAAATTCGGCGTGAGTTTATGACGTAGACACATATTCTTAGCCAATCACAGAGCTGTTTTACATGTAGACATTACTTATTATCTGTCTACATACACTTTAATTCGATATCATATCGAATTATTTTATATCCGTATACATATTATTTAGATACTGCATCAAATATTTCGATGCTACATCAAATTGATTTGTATCCCCATTCAAATCATTTAGATACTGTATTGAATCAATTTGTACTATCTGTATACATATAATTCAGGTATGGCATCCCAATATTTAAATTGTGGCTGGCCGAAGGGGACAAAATCGGCATTTGGTGTAGACACATATTATTAGCCAATCACAGAGCTGTTTTACGTGTAGACATTAATTATTATATGTCTATACATACAATTTAATTCGGTATCATATCGAATTATTTTATATCCGCATACACATTATTTAGATACTGCATCAAATAATTCAATGCTACATCAAATTAATTTGCATACGCTTTGCAAGTGATTTAGATACTGCATCGAATAATTTTGTATCCGTATACATATTATTTTATATGGTATCCTAAATATACTTCGATGTAGCATCGTATTGAACCAACGAAATCGTCTGAATTATAGACACCATACATCACTTTCCGCTCCTACAGCCAATAGAATCAACTTTTATGAACATGGCAGTGTGACTAACGTCACAGGACCTACAAAGTAGAGTTTGATATGATTTAAGTGTGTACTCGAGAGATTACTTGGGGCCCTATGTGCTACCGTGAGAGAATTTATGCTGTTATCGCCCTCCGTTCCTATTACCATGGACACTGATCAGCCCAGCAGTAGAGTACGAGTCTTGACCGGGTTCAAAGTTGCTTAACTTCGGTGATTTTACGAGAACCGGTGTGTTCAATGTGATATGCGTGTACGAGACATGTTTCAGGAGTTGAAAAATGGCGCCGTGGCACATGTAGCCATGCGTGGAATCTGTAACGCACGTTGTCATTGGTTGCTTCATTTCTACAGGAAACAGAACATTTTGTGGCGGAAGCGATTACTGCATGTCATACATATTTCCAGTGGTCGTGATTGAATGACTTATGTATGACATATTTAATGAATTATATGACATATATAATGAATTATGTATGACATACATAAAACTGGTATATGATTGACTGAAATGTGCCTACACCAAATAGCCAGTTTTGTCCTCTGTGGCCAACCACACTTTTAAATATTGGGATGCCATATATAAATAATATGTATACGGATACAAAATGATTTTAATGGGGATACAAATTATTTTGATGTATCATCGAAATATTTGATGCAGTATCTAAATAATATGTATACGGATATAAAATAATTCTGTATGATATCGAATTAAATTGTATGTAGACATATAATAATTAATGTCAACACGTAAAACACCTCTATGATTTGCTAATAATATGTGTCTATACACCAAATGGCGATTTTTGTCTCCTACGGCCTACCATATGCGTTCAAGTCCCGCACGGGACTGATCCATCGAACACACGTGCCAGCCTAAATATAATTGAATATAAACATTACCCACATTCTATTATTGTAATTACTTAGTTTTATAATTCAACAGTGCTTTCAAATAGTGAATAAGAAAACTAAACTTACAATTCTAAATAGTGTAATTTTGAGCCTGAGAATGGTTATATGAGCTATTCATATTGGTATGAAAATCGATTGAGTTAGTTCTTACATTCAAAAGTGTTTGGTCTACAGTTGTTAATCTGTGTCTCAACGTTTGTCGCCTAGTTGTTAATCTGTGTCTCAACGTTTGTCGCCTAGTTGTTAATCTGTGTCTCAAAGTTTGTCGCCTAGTTGTTTTGTGCCTCAAAGTTTTTCGCTCATTTGTTAATCTGTGTGTCGCAATTTCAGTTTTCGCCTAGTTTTTAATCTCTGTCTTACAGTTTGTTGTTTTATAACTAATGCGCATTAGTTGTACATAATATTCGTATTGAAAAAAAGAACACCCAGGAGTCCCACCCATCCCGCCGCAATCACCACCGCCACATCTTAGAATGACTTCACTCAAGAAAAGCCCTGTGATTTGAGGAGAACATGTTGGCAATTTGACACCCAGTATATCTACCGCAGCAATACGATTTAACCCTATCTGGCCTGGGCGATTTGGGGTGTACCACAGCCCCCACAGCGATTTAAGGAGTGCCCCCTAATAGTTTCACACTATATATTTACTGAGAAAATGTAAAAAAAATGTGATTTTCAAAAAGAGCATTTTCCGGACGATTTTTCGTTCAGAATTTTCAATTTTTTTATTTTTATTTTATCTTCGCAACAACTGCATGATAAATTACTAAATAACAATCTGATATAAAATAAAATAGCTTTTACCCACTTTTATAAGCAGAAAAGCAAAAAAATGAAATCACTTTTCTGGTACCCCACATGACCGCCCTATTGAATTTCCCCATGATACTCTGCTCGGGGGGTCATGCAAATAGGCTACAAATGATCCCAATATGATAATCTACAAAGTCACGGAGTTTCAGCTCTCAATTGTTTGTCGTTCCGGAGATAGGAGCAAAAACACAAAGAGGGCCGGGGGAATGCCCTCTCCCCAAGCCAGGTAGGGTTAATAAGTGAATCACAACAGACACACGCATGGTGCCATCCAGTGCTATTACATTAAATTAGATATAGATTGCCTTTGTCCGAGCTCTTCCTGGTTTTCACAGTGCAGTTCTCAAAGTTACACCGTACTAACCTGTTTGGAATTGAACATGTCACTATGTTCGTGTATTGGAGATTTGTCTACGTGCGCATACCCATGTTGACAACGCGTGGCATACACCACCCACACTTGACTCTGAAAACGAAAGATAAAGAATACCCTTCCATCACACGAGGCCATATAATTTTACCATTCGGTCTTCGCTGTAAGAATTCACGATCCCAAGGTGTTCATGTTAATATCTTGACAAAAAATAAGAACAGTTAACTTTATCCAATATCCCCCCTTTCGTACATGTCCGAGTCGTCTCTAGGATACGGACCACTACGGATGGTCACATCCAGTGACTCATGTTCTGAGTATTTCGTTTTCTAAACGGGCCTGCGTGATAGTAGTAGGAAACCCTGAAATCTGGTCGTCTTCAGGGTGGTTGAAACTGACCTTTGTGGCTGCCATGGCAACGTGGAGAGATCAATTTCGTTCGTGTGACTGCCGGGTGGATGTCAAAATATGAGGTAAAAATTTCCAGTTTGGGTGAACTAGGGACCAATCGTGGTCCACAATGGGTCGTGGAAGCTGTTCTGTTGTATCGCTCGTGGTGTAGACTACGATTGATGTGATATCCACCGGTACTGGCATCATGGTGCGCATGAGCAATCGAGGTGTAGTAGCGAAAGAAGGCAGTTTAGGGGTGCACGGGAGCGTGTTTAGCGATCTGATGGCCATCCTGGGCCTCAATGGATCCTGCGGGGTCACATCTTGAAGCGCTCGTTATGAAATTCCTACAGTGTGCTGACCATAATCTAATGGGATGTAATTGGTGCGTAAGTGTCTGTGGGTTGTTAAACTTGAGCGGGAATTCTGGAAGAACTGTTGAGAGAAATGACGTCATCATTAGTATAGACAAGCAGCCAGAGGATGCTAAGTCCCCCACCGAAATGGCAGCAATATTTTTTAGCATTGTTGGTCTCGGGGTATATACATATGGGAGGCAACTGCTACTTCATAGGCGTTTGATGAGGAAGGGTCTTTCTGCCTTCTCAAGTTTTAAAATCAACTCAGAACGGTTGACTGAATGTTGATTGCTTCTGTAATATAGTTTCCATGCAGTGAAGCATGGAAATTATGTAGCCGAGAAGCGACCCCAAGTGACATCTCAAGGCATATTATCTGCAAACCAAATTTGACGAGAAGCTGAATGCATCCTCAACCTATCGTCCGGAAACCAAATTTTAAATTTGCCACCAGGTGTCGCCACCTGTTGGTGCAAGTGGGCGAAACGCAATCCCAAACATCGATCTCATGACATGGTACATGTATCAGCATACGAACTTTGGGAAGAATCTGAAGAGGGATCTTCAAGTTATTGCCCGGAAACCAAATTTAGATTGTATGCACAAGTGTGCGAAACACAATCCCAATTAAGTGACATCTTATGGCTTATGAATACCTAATTTGAGAAAAATCCGATGAGCAGTTGTCAAATTATTGCCAGAAACAAATTTCAGATGTTCCACCTGTATGCAGAAGCAGGTAAAATACAACCCCAAATTGGAGAAAAATCCGATGAGCGAAATCAAATTTAGATTTGACACGAGGTGGTGCTACCTGTAAGCACAAGTGGGCGAAACGCAATCCCAAGCGACATCATATGTCGTGGTATATTCATACCAGATTTAGGAAGAATCTGACGAGCGGTTCTCAAGTTATTACCCGGAAACAAATCTGGTATTTCGCCATCAGGTGGCACCACCTGTAAGTAAAAGTGAGCGAAAGGCAATCCCACGCAACATCTCCTGGCATGATACATTCATGCTAAATTTGAGGAGATTCCGATGAGCAGTTCTCAAGTTAATGACTGAAAACAAATTTTGATTTTAACACCTGGTGGCGCCACCTATAGGCGCAAGTGGGCGAAATGCAATCTCAAGCGACATCTTAGGTCATGGTATTACACATGCTCTACCAGGCATACATTTCGTTCTGCTTTGCGCCTCTCCATACAGCGCTGTAAGGGTCTCACGGACTGTGCCGGAGTTGACCCGAGGTCATCTGTTGCCACAGTGAACGAACATGGCGACCGCCTAACTGGGCGAATTGATATCAGTCTCTACTCACCGATATATATTTCCGCAACATATAGTTCTAGGGTAATTTGTCAAAAAGCTGCTTTCAAACTGTGTGAAACTGGCGTTTTGAAATACAATGAATAACTGTTTAGTGTATTTCGAGATAAATATACATTTTGCGATCAGTAAAACAGTCAAATAGAACAGTTCTTGGTTTTTACAAGAATCCTGTAAAAAATGGCGAGACCCCGAAAGAGGTAAATGCAGCGTAGCGCAAAGCACCCTGGGAGAGGATGGGTATTACACAGAGACAAATTTGGGATTTTGTCACCAGGTGGCGCCACCTGTAAGTGCAAGTAAGTGAAAGGCAATCCCATGTAACATCTCCTGGCATGGTACATGGAAGCTAAATTTGAGAAGAATCCGATGAGCATGCAGTTCTCAAGTTATTGGCCAAAAACAAATTTCAGATTTTGTCAGGTGCATCACTTTCTGAACAGAAGTGGATAACGCAATCCCAAGTAACATCTCATGGCAAGGTACAGTGTATATGCATGCCTCATTTGGGAAGAATTTCATGGGCAGTTCTCAATTTATTGCCCGGAAACCAAATTTCGAGTGACATTTCAAAGCGTTTCAAAGTTATTGCTTGCAGCACAAAAGAACGGAAATAACCCTAGTGGCGCCACCCACAGGCAGATGTTTCTGAAACGCAATACCAATCAATATCTTGTCACAAGGAATGCAAATGCCAAATATTGAAGAAACTAGATACAGTCGATCGAATACGATTGGAGGCCTGCCTTTGGCATCTTTAGTGAAGGAAACATTCATTATTTGTAAAGAAAGTAAAAACGTAAAACTTAGGGAAAACATCGTTAACATGGCCCCATAAGATGCCTTGAGGGTAGGTACCCACATACCAAATTTAAATGAATCCATTAAGGTCCAATAGTTACTATCCGGAAATTCAATTTTACCTTGACCCACAGGTAGCGCCATGTGTAGGCAGATAGGCATAACAAATAATCCCAACCGATATCTTGAGGCAAGATCCCTTGACATTGGAAATAGAAAATGTTAACTTGGCCTACAGGTGGTGCCACCTATGAGCAGATCGACAAGAAAAACAATACCAAGTAAAACCTTCAGGTAAGGTACATGTATACCAAACTTGAAAAGAATTCATTCAAGTATTAAAACGTTATTGTCCGGAAACATAATTTTAAATTTGCCCCCCAGGTGGCACTACTTATATGTGGATCGGCATGAAAAACAATGCCAAACGAAAAATTGAGGAATGAATCGGTTCAGGTTTTCAAAAGTTATTGTCTGGAAACACTTAACTTAGCTTTCAGGTGGTCGCCCTATCAACATGAAAAACATTTTCAAGCCAGATCTTGAGGCAAGGTATCAGTCACCACACCAAATTTGGAAAGAATCCTCAAGGTTTTCAAAAGTTATTGTCTGGAGATGCAAATTTAACTTGGCCCGAGGTGGCGCCACCCAGAAGCTGATTGGCACGAAAAACAATTCCAAGCAAGATTTTTTAGACACGGGACCCATTTACCAAATACAAAAACATGGGTCTGTGCCTGATAAATTGAAACCTTTTGGTATTGCAATTATTCCAATATTGCAGACAACACACAAATTTCAGCTTCTGCCAAGATATATTGGAGATATATATGCTCAAACGCAATATATGAGGGTCGGACGAGGGCTTGTTTGGGAGATAGAGGGAGCGGCTCGGCGCCCTGGGATGGGGACGCGCTCTCCTTGAGGGTAGTGGTAGGTGTGCTGACATGAAAGCCGTAGAAAGCTCCCTGTACATGAAACAACCACACTGACAACTGCATGCCATCATCTGTCAGTCCGAAAAACCACAAGGTGGAATTCAATTCAATTCAGGAAATTGATCATATGCACAGTGTGCACCCAAACTTTAGGAAATCAGTTGTAATTGTTATAGTAAGTTACAGTGTGGACACAAATGGTCCGTGCAGAAGCTTAAGGGCAAATCATATGATGTGAGATACAATTATTTGATAGCAAAATTGATATACATCTGAAATAAGATATGGTTGGTGCAAAAGCTTTAGGGTAAATCATATGATGCAATTATTTGATAGCAAAATTGAAGGAAATGTTGTCCTTCATTTAAGATGACACGAAATTAAAAAACTCAGGGGTTCGGTACTACGGGGATTTCCCCATCAGTTATTTCATATTCTACTTCTGAAATAAAATATGGTTCATGCAAATACTTTGGGGTAAATCATATGATGTGGAATAGGATGATTTCATAGCTAAATTGAGGGAAATGTTGTCCTTCATTTAAGGCGACACGAAATTCAAAACTAACACTGGTTCAGTACTGCAGGGATTCCCCTGCCAGTTATTTCATAATATACTTCTGAACTAAAATATGGTTCCTGCAAAAGCTGTAGTGTAAATCATATGATGTGGAATAGAAGGACTGGACATCAAATTTAAGAAAATGGTGTCCTCCATTTAAAGCGACATGAAATTCAAAACTAACAGCGAGAAGCGGAAGAAAAAAGAAAAAAAAACAAACGCAGAAGGCATCCCTAGGGATGCCTAATTAGACAAAGCATTTGGAAGTTATCGCTAGTGAAGAATTTGAATGGAAACCACGGACATGCACAGAAGATTGGAACAAGACCCAGTGGCGCCACCTTCAGGTGGATCTTGCTGAAACGCAATACCAACCCATGTGTGGTCACGGAGCGTAAAGGCTAAATTTCGAAGGAATCCGACAAAGCTTTTGGAAGTTATCGCCTGTGAAGAATTTGAACAGACATCCACAGACACAAAGAGAGCAAGACCCATTTTTAAACTGGAATGGACACGAAGAAGCGAAAATCAGTGGTGCCACCTTCAGGCAGATTGTCGCAAGATATGCATATGTCGAATTTCGGGAGAATCCGACAAAGCGTTTGGACGCTATCAATTGCGAAATTTTTTAACAGGCGTCCACGGACACAGAGAAGCCAGACAGCAAGACATTTTGACCCAGTGGCGCCACCTTCAGGCAGATTTTGCTGAAATGCAATATCAACTGGCGTCTTGTCGCAAAGAATGCGTATGCCGAATTTCGGAAGAATCCTGCAAAGCGTTTGGAAGTTATCGCTTGCGGAAAATTCAGACAGGCATCCACGGATATCCACGGACATCCACGGACACAAAGAAGCAAGAACCATTTTAAAGTCCCCGCCCGCGTTGCGTCGGGGGACAAAAATGCAGGGGGTGCGTGTTGGTGGCCTGTGATCTTAGGGTCACGGTTATTTGGCGTGCTGTGGGTGTTTGTTAGCCACCCTTGCATGTTCTTGTATATGGATGGGTTATGGGAATATCGTGGGTGATAGGGAGTAGTGGGAATGTCACGAAGAGTCTAACTAACATATTAGAGAATTACCCCCTCCCCCGGGTACAGCGGCAGCGAGCGACTGAATGGGTGAGTGGATGAGTGAGTGAGGGAAGGAAACGTACTCAACGCCCGTCTTACCAACAGTGACGCCCTACCGCTGGGATGAATGATCGCCTACACACACACCTGCCTATACCTAGTCCCTAGCCTCTCAACGCCTTAACACCATCAGACGAAAGAAAGACAGATGAACAATAACAGAAAAAAAACATATCGCGTATTACACATTCATTTTCGTATGCTATTTTCCATGTATCAGACGCATCGTCGGCTGATCTATCCAGTTAGGAGTCGCCCATGAGGCACCGCGCTTGTGTTTCGTAAATCTCCAGCCTTGGTTGCATTCCTTCGCGTTCAATGGCCGTCTATTCGCTCTGGTCCACCCCCAAGCGTCTTCGGACAGTCCAGTTTATTCTATTGGCAACATATCCCGGAAAAGCTGATTTCGCATTTTGACCGCATTATTCAGAGCCCCTGGCGGTGGTAACTCCATATCCGCTTCCAAGTGCCGCTTTGGTGTGCAAGATGGACGAATGCGTGGGATGGATCGTCATTTCAAGTGGCAGCAGGCTATACCTTTCATGAATCGCCATGGCTGTTTTCCTAATGTAGCGGAGCATTTTGATGTAGACTTCTTGCTAGTTATCCTGCCGCCCTCCAGCTTAGGGGAGCATGGTTTGTACCATACCCTGTTTGTCTGGCACATGAGGTAAATTAAAGTGCCAAACAAATTAGGCTCTCTGACGATCCATTGTGATGATCAGTGTCTGTAGAGCCTAATTTTCAAAATTTCAAAATTCAATTTGTTTATTAGTTTTGATTAGGTTTTTGTTAGGGTTAGGGTTTTGCTAGGGTGTGTTTGTTTGTTTCATCGTCGCCGTGTGACCGATAAAATTAGGTGCGACGTTAAACTCCAAACAACCAACCAACTGGTTATCCTGCCCGTCGTCCGCCATCGCCGCAGCGTGGGTATTAATGACCGCTGTCACAATACGATCTCAAAAGGTGGGTTCCTTGTCTTCCTCACTCAAGCTTCCATGGGATATAGCCACGCTATCAATGGCCCAACCTTCAGTCTGACTGTCAGTGGGTAGGATCTCAGTATCAATCGGTGGACTCTCAGAATCAGCCGGTATGCTCTCAGTATCTGTCGGTGGACTCTCAGAATCAGCCTGTATGCTCTCAGTATCTGTCGGTGGACTCTCAGAATCAGCCTGTATGCTCTCAGTATCTGTCGGTGGACTCTCAGAATCAGCCGGTATGCTCTCAGTATCTGTATGTGGACTCTCAGAATCAGCCTGTATGCTCTCAGTATCTGTCGGTGGACTCTCAGAATCAGCCGGTATGCTCTCAGTATCTGTCGGTGGACTCTCAGAATCATCCTGTATGCTCTCAGTATCTGTCGGTGGAATCTCAGAAGCAGCCGGTATGCTCTCAGTATCTGTCGGTGGAATATCAGAATCAGCCGGTATGCTCTCAGTATCTGTCGGTGGAATATCAGAATCAGCATGTATGCTCTCAGTATCTGTCGGTGGAATCTCAGAATCAGCAGGTATGCTCTCAGTATCTGTCGGTGGACTCTCAGAATCAGCCTGTATGCTCTCAGTATCTGTCGGTGGAATCTCAGAATCAGCAGGTAGGCTCTCAGTATCTGTCGATGGACTCTCAGAATCAGCCTGTATGCTCTCAGTATATGTCGGTGGAATCTCAGAATCAGCCGGTATGCTCTCAGTATCTGTCGGTGGAATATCAGAATCAGCCGGTATGCTCTCAGTATCTGTCGGTGGAATATCAGAATCAGCATGTATGCTCTCAGTATCTGTCGGTGGAATCTCAGAATCAGCAGGTATGCTCTCAGTATCTGTCGGTGGACTCTCAGAATCAGCCTGTATGCTCTCAGTATCTGTCGGTGGAATCTCAGAATCAGCAGGTATGCTCTCAGTATCTGTCGGTGGACTCTCAGAATCAGCCTGTATGCTCTCAGTATATGTCGGTGGAATCTCAGAATCAGCCGGTACGCTCTCAGTATCTGTCGGTGGACTCTCAGAATCAGCCTATATGGTCTCAGTATCTGTCGGTGGACTCTCAGAATCAGCCGGTATGCTCTCAGTATCTGTCGGTGGACTCTCAGAATCAGCCTGTATGCTCTCAGTATCTGTCGGTGGAATCTCAGAATCAGCCGGTATGCTCTCAGTATCTGTCGGTGGAATATCAGAATCAGCCGGTATGCTCTCAGTATCTGTCGGTGGAATATCAGAATCAGCATGTATGCTCTCAGTATCTGTCGGTAGAATCTCAGAATCAGCAGGTATGCTCTCAGTATCTGTCGGAGGAATCTCAGAATCAGCAGGTATGCTCTCAGTATCTGTCGGTGGAATCTCAGAATCAGCAGGTATGCTCTCAGTATCTGTCGGTGGAATCTCAGAATCAGCAGATATGCTCTCAGTATCTGTCGGTGGAATCTCACAATCAGCAGGTATGCTCTCAGTATCTGTCGGTGGAATCTCACAATCAGCAGGTATGCTCTCAGTATCTGTCGGTGGAATCTCACAATCAACAGGTATGCTCTCAGTATCTGTCGGTGGAATCTCACAATCAGCAGGTATGCTCTCAGTATCTGCTTCTGTTTCTGATTCCTCGGTCTCTCTGTACCCCATGTACATTCTTCTGGTGTCGCATCATACCCTATTTTCTGGTGTGCGTGCATTCACAAGCAGAGCATTCATAACCCATGTTGATGGCTAAACGTCAACTGTGCACGTCTTTCGGCTAGAGCTGCTTTTACTAATTTAACATAGTAACGCCCGCCAATCTCTACGCTTCTGTGCCCTAGTGAGAATAGTCAGAAGCTCTGTCTGGTCCCGATAATCATTTGATATCAAATGAATTGACACGAATTAATCGGAACGTCAAGGCCCGTCGTTACGCATTAACGTTCGTCACAACGCCTTACCACCCAATCTTAAAGCCTCAAAGGAGTACTTACCTTATTTTTGAGTGTGAATATATTTATCAACAAACCGTATTATATAAAACTTGTGTTGACAGAATGCGAAATAAAAGAAATATTGAATATTTTGTTGCTCGCCACGACGTGCGCTGGGCCATTGTTTGGCCTCCGCCATCACACCACTGCCTGACGTTTTTAGATGAGAGGAAGTGAGTGTATACTCATCTAAAAACGTCACAACGTCATGGATATTTAAGGGTAATCGTGCTGGTCATGCCGATAATTCGCACGAGAAGGAACCTAGTAAACCCACTGACGTTCTAGTTAATTTATGTAGCTCAAGTGTGATCATGAAAATGTTTACAAACTCAGAAGTATCGTCATTCAAATCAAATCTGCACAATTGCAGAGAACGCTCTTTTACTTTAAAGGCTCAACTTCAAATTTTGTCCAAATTCAAGGGAGCAAATCCTAGTTGAAATTTTTGGGGAAGAAATTCTTAAGTTCTTTTTCTTTTAGGAATTACCCCAGTGGGATTTTCCGCGCCCGGTTTTTCCTCGAATTGAAACTCGGACTCAATTCAAATGTCCGTAGTTTAGTCCATGAGATGGGGTGGTAAAATTTAGTTTATTTTGCACCCCCCAGGGGAGTCCATTTTCTATATATCATTTTGAAGGTTGGAATGTGCTGAACAGAGTTCGGCATGTTGCCACTATGGCAAAGTGTTTTGACACGGTCATTGCGCATGCGCAAAATGGTACCCCCGGTTTTTGGAAGAACTGTCTTTCACATCGGAAATTTGAAATGATTATTTTGCCTTTAAACCGGTAGATCTCTCTGCTTCATACGTAAGTATGATGCCCCATTTTCTCTTAGCGTCCACCAAGGTTAACCCACATCATCACCAATCAAGTTGTTTCTCAACTTTTGAAGGTCAAAGGTCATTGACGAGGTCAAAAGTTCAGATATAATAATCAATATCCTTAACTCCTCTTTATTTCCTTGAAAATTGCATAACTGAAGCCAAATAAAACAAATCCATAGACTTTGGGCGCAGATGAGCGAGGTGGGCGACTTGCCGCCACATATGATGGGGGCAAGTTCCACTAGGAAAGGTAGAAATCCAAGATAACCGCAGTGATACTGTCAGTAGTATAGAAAGGCGAAATCTCTTGGGATTGTTGCGAGGTGGGATGATGTCATTTCTGGTGATGTCACGTTCGTTGATCACGTCACCTTCGGTCGAGGTAACGTCTGGATCAAAGGTCACATCGGGGGCGAGGTAACTTCCTGTAACACAACATGCTGGGTGGGTGCAAAACTAGGATTTCGAGAGAAAAAAATGCGGAAAACGGACTGTTTTCAAGTGGATCTTGAAACAGTCCGTTTTCAAGATATTGTTGGGCAAATATCGGTCATAAGGGGCCGTGTGAGGGCTCATCTTGAAACGAGATCGATCAGGTGATGGGTGGGGTAGGTGAAAAACTAGGATTTCCCGGAAAAATAAAATGCGAAATACTGACTTTACACACCAAAATGTGGAAAAGCCTCGTCAAGTAGCATCATTATTATTAAATTATTATCTGATGTGATGTGAGAAAGGAACGCAATATTGAAGCAAAAATGACGGAAAAGCAACCTTTCGGCATGTCCACAATTTTGAATTTTCCCATTAATTTGTGGTCGGAGAGGTATGCAAACGAACAGGACATTACCCCAATATTAAAGCGGAGACGTCGTGGAGAAAGCGAACAAATATTCTGTCATATAGTGCCCTTGTACACTTCCGAAACTTCCCTTTTACTACTACTCCACAACTGCACATGTGCAGAATGGCGTCATTTCCACGACCCAGCCCCTCCAATAGGAGCCACGAGTGCTTCACATTGACACCTCCCCCGATTATAATACAGCACAGATAACGTATAATACTGGACAGATATGGTATAATATTATGTTATTAACCAAGTGTTTTCATATTGGCCTGGTTATAGGTCCGAGGTCTGCCGTATTGGCACGAGGCCGCAGGCCGAGGGCCAATACGGCTGACCGAGGACCTATAACCAGGCCAATATGAAAACACTTGGTTAATGACATTTTTATTAAATAACTCATTAACAACCTTTCTTTTTCATCGATTATATTACATGTATCAAGGACAATTTTAGTACAGCGACTCCCCCAAATCAGGATACATATTTCTTATTTCTTTCCTTATTTCCCACGATTAATGTGGTTTCGGTGTACCACTATAGTCGGAAAGTCGATCCCCTTTACAGTAACGCTATAATCGACGGCGATAATCGGGACGGCGAATAGGCCGATCATCTTCAACCTGGACGGGGTTCTTGAACGTAGAAAACGGAAGTCGAACAGATAGAAGCAGATGAAATTTTAACCATACAATATATATCATGGAAGTAATATACTAATTTTATTTGATGAGAATGGCGAGGCAAAATACAACCTTGAAATATGGTAAATTTATCCAAATCCAGTCCCGATTTGAGAATCGAAGACCTATTGAGACCCTAGTTTTCAACATCATCGTCCAGGTGTTCCGTTCGCATCTAATTACTATCGTTACCATCCACACGTGATTAGCTCTTCTAGTTGCAAATATGGCATCATCTTCTGTCATAAAATATTACTGTAGTCATAGCTTTGTTCATCAGTGCACTGTTGTAAGTGTTGGATCACTGTTTTCGTCGTCTGCTTGTGCTTGGCAAGTCGATGTCACGCTCGCGTCACTATAGTCTATTTCAATATGACTCACCACACTTGATTTCAAGGTTTGTGTACCGATACGTATAGATCTATCGAAAATTATCACAGAAGGTACTGAATATCCATTCAAAGTATGAGAATACAGTGACACAATTCGGAGAAGATCACGAATCGAGGATCATTCATCGTCAACATCGCCATGTTGAAAGCCGTATTGGCCCGGGCCATATTGGCCCTGTTTTCCCGTATTGGCCCTGTTTTCCCGTATTGGCCCGCATTCCTCATATTGGTCCGATTTGGTGGCCATATGAAGCAGGCCGATTTCCCTGTATTGTGTTCATATCATAGATAGTTATTTAATAATATATTGTTATTAAACAGGTGTTTTCATATTGGTCTTGACAAATATATGTAGGTTTATTGTTTTGATGAGCCGTACGACGTCGGGCATTACATGTTAGTTTTTCTTGGTATTCTCGCATTTACCAGGTTTACCCTATGTTGAGGCGTTTACACCATCAGATGTCCTCGATGCTCATCTATTAACCCTATCTGGCCGGGCGATTTGGGGTGTACCGCAGCCTGGGGGGGGGAGGCGGAAAGTGCCCGCTATATATTTTCGCTATCGCTAAGGCTAGGGGGCTGAAACTTACCACACTATATCAGGGTGGGGTACCAGAAAATGTAAAAAAAATGCAAGATGGCCGCCATGATGACGTCTAAAAAGAACATTTTTGGACCATTTTTTGGTCAGAATTTTCGAATTTTTTATTTTTGTTTTTTCTTCACAAAAACTGCATGATAAATTAGTAAAAAATTATCTGATATGAAATAAAATAGGTTTTACCCACTTTTCCATACAGAAAAGCAAAATTTTAAAAGAAATATGACGAAAACATCACTTTTCTGGTACCCCACATGGCCGCCATTTTGAATTTACCCATGATCCTCTGGTTGACCCCAATATGATAATCTAAAAAGTCAAAAAGTTTCAACTCTCTAGATCTATTTTTTGTCGTTCCGGAGATAGGAGCAAAAAACCAACAGGGGGAGGGGGGGGCGGAAAGTGCCACCCCACCCCCCACCCCAGGCCAGGTAGGGTTAACATCAGAGTTACTGCGTTGAGCTGATCTGTCACTACAGCTCCCGAGCTAGCGTATCTTATTCCGCTTAAGCCGGTGCTAAGGGCCGTGTGGAAATTTCATAGTCTCCACATGAACATCTGCAATAAAATCGCGGCTGAGATACTAAGGCTACGTCCGAAAATCCACCGTATTCTCGGGTCTGAAGATTTCCTGTAGAGTCATATGGTTGCTCTTTAGTCGCCAGACGTCGTCAATTTTTCCCATCTAGCATGTCGCTCCAATTTGATACAGGTCAGAGTTCTGCCGTATTGGTTCGAGGCCGAAAATTTTCAGTTAACGTTCATGAACATGTTGCACGATGTTTTCCTTGATTGAATGGTCATTTGATAGGGTAAAGATGACCCAGCTCATTTTTTTAACGATCATGGCGAAGAACAAGAGTCACTTTCAGACCATAGCCTAGAATAACCACGGACTGTCAGATCAGAGATGATTCATATCAATTTATATATTTTTTTATCAAATATTTGACAAACGAATAATTGCATTTTCAAATGATAAGTGTGTCAGTTGAGGGTATTTGAAACGCTTCGGATTTGATAACGATGCTGTACATGTTGCTGCTGTTGTCCGGATTGGACAAATCTCTATTCGGTTGACATGGCAAATTCGATGTTTTTGTCGCTTGAACTTGGGGGAGCCTTGTTAGTAAAGATATCCTTAATTTCACTGATAATGTTGTGAGCAATGTATATCGAACATATACAGCCAAAATGTGACTAAACGAATCCAGCTTCATCGCGGCACTCGCTGACAATTTTTTTTTATCCAGCCGAAAAAGTTTTACCCGCGAGACAACACGTTGGAGGTATGGGTGGAATAAAAATTCGGTATATCGGTTCTAGTTTGGAATACCAACTCATAATATGTTAAAAATGAGTAAAATATAGATATATTTGACATCGTTTCAACGTGCTTGACGCCGGCCATGTCTAAAAGTCACGCGCGGCAATATAGGTCGAGTTGTGCCATATTGGTCGCCTTTTTCCATATTGGCCGACTTTTTCCATGTCAAGTTTTGATACTATATAATGTGGGCCGATTTAGCCGTATAACGTTGATCTCATTGATAGTTAATTAATAACGCTGAATATTAATCTGTAATTGATCGGCATGGGTGATAGAAAGTAATGTTTCCTTCCTTTAGATCTACCAATGATTAAGACTCAATGTGCTGAAATCTCTGTCAGCGATGGATCAGTGAATGAAAATTTAATGAAACCTTGCAAAATCAGGATAGATGAGATGCGAGTTATTCGTCTGATAGATTGGTGAGCATTACATGATCCTCTCGCTTCTCTAACAGTTTTCATGCCAGTTTTTTTTTCTGGAATCAATGATGTGTTACATTTCCGAGGATAGGGAACGTAGATGTAGTTTTCTTCTTCACTACGTTAATATGTGTTTGGCACATGTAGGCACCGTCGTGATATGACTGAAACATTGTTGAAAACGACGTTAAATCGTACTCACTCACTCACCCTGATACTGAGACATACCAATATATTTAAAACGAAAATCCGAACGTGAAACCGATTTTTGATTCACAAACGTATTCGGTATGTTATAGGTGATGCTTCTGCACAGCGATGAGACACTGTGTTTTCGCTTCACTTTGAAATCGCCAATCGTCACAAAGAATGCGCATGGCTTGAGGACACTCCTACTTCTAACTTACCTGACGCTGTATTCGTTTTAGGCTTTCGATCATTGTTAGCGTGGTTGTTTCGTTGTTAGACTGAAATTCAGATATAATGGAAATATCCAATAAATCTACAATCTAAATATTCTGAAATCAAGGCAGGCTATAATACATTTGTGTGCCCCCGTAGCGACAATGACCAAAAGCTCGCCAAAACCAAGGATCTCAATACCCACCTGCAATCATTATGTGAAATTGAAAAATGCAGATTCGTCGATAATTCACCCTTAAGAATGGTAACATTGATCGAGTCGTGCTCTCGAGAGACAAACTACATCTGAGTCACCACGGTTCCATCAGACATCTTGGCATACGTAGAAAGATTACAAATGATAGTAGTGGAAAATCGGGGCCGCTGAACCACGGGAGCAGGAGCAGGTCACCAAGAAGATCGAGGTCAGGGTATAATCAACACCCTACTAACGATAATAGATGGGAACAACGTAAATCTAAAGAAGAAGGATGGACTTCGGTCACTCGTGGTAACAAGCGATATTCCGAGGACCACTCAAGGAAAGTAACTCAAAAGGCCAACGGAGATTTTGCAGTTACCAGTCGCTCAGCTGCGGGAAAGGGTGCCCGTGGTAAGTGCTGTTGGTTCTGTGCAGCGCCAGGTCACGTGTCTCGTTTCTGTCGCTGGAATGAAAAAGTTCAGTGTCACCAATGTTCTAGTCTGGGCCACAAAGCTAAATTTTGCCCCAACAATTAAAAACCTGGCCATGAAGAAAGGGCCGCAGGCCCAGGTGTATCTCTCCGCGAAATTTGATATAATGTTCTCGAGGACACCGTGCATGAATGTAGAAATGTTCATACGGGTATCGCCCATGTTATGTCACCACCAGTTTGTACGGCTAAACAACGGAAACGTCACCGACGTGGGGGCAAACGGGAACATCGCTTAAGTAAAGCTCCGGATGTTTGCTCAACACTTGGTTTCGTCAATGCACAAAACTTGTGCAAGAGCAGGCAAGTAGAGGTAAAACGGTTACTCGCTAAACTACCGCTCAAAGTCCTGGCAATATCGGAAACTTTCCTCACTGAAGAGTTGGAACCCTCCATCGCTCATCCGGATTACAACTGGTTTGGTAAAAATAGAACTGATCCGACAAAAGATGGTGGCGGTGGCATTGGACTGTTTCATCATAAATCTGTGAAAATGATAGATGATAACTTGTTAAATTCTAAGAAAGATGCATTTGAAAGGATGTGGGTTAAGATTTCCCTTAATGGTATGGCTATTGCCCTATGTGTAGTCTATTTTCCTAATGATGGTAAAAACAAACCGAAAACAAGACAAATATTTGAAGAACTCCTCGATAATGTCAACACCTTCAAAGCTCAGGGTGTACCTACCATAATAGTTGGAGACTTTAACGGTCGAGTTGATAGTAGTAGCAGTTTCAATGGAAAAATGTTGACCTCATTTGCAGATAAAGGTGACCATATCGTAGTAAACTCTACCTATAAATGTAGTGGTAAGTACACGTGGTTTAGAGGTTCTCAGCAGTCTGCCATAGATTATATATTGTGCTGCCCTGAGGTGTACACTCTGGTCGAATATATGCTCATCGACGAAAGGCATAATTACGCCATAGGCAGCGACCACAATGTCATGATATTAAATATTATAGGTGAATCACCTCCAATTAGCGATACAAAAGAGAAACATTATATATGGGATCTTAAAGAAGATAATGACTGGTCAGACTTTGCTTCTCAAGTATGCCTTAATCTTGATAACTGGAGACCAGATGCTTATGCAACTGCTGAAGAAGCCTGGCAAGCTTGGAAAGGTCGGATTTGTATACGGCAGCCGAATCCACAATAGGCAAAAGAGCAGTCAACACTTCCCATCGTTCTTTCTGGGACAGTGAAATTGACAGACTGATCAAAAATAGGAGGATGGCCAATCAATTTCATCGGTGTTGGTCCAAATATGAGACGATAGATCCTGATGTGCTATCAGCTCTTTGGCAAGAATATCAGCATAGGAAATCTCTAGTTAAGCAGGCTATCGATCACCGCATATTTAACAGTAAAATGAAGAACCTCACTGCAAACGCTGCAAAATCTAGATCTTCCCCTCGATCCTTCTGGCGCCTGTTGCGCCGACGTCAGGGCAACTCTATCCCTTCACATTTCTTCGATCCAAAGGATAAAAGTGTATATGTTGAAGGAAAAGGAGACATGTCCAACGTATTGGGGAGCTACTGGGAGCAACTAAGTAAATGCCCCACTGATAATATTCAAGGAAAAGATGCTGTGCATGAACAGTTATTAAAAATAGTCGCCGATACTGGTCCCGACCAAGGAATTACTGATATTCGTATCGATAATGAGGTGATTGACCATGTAATCGCTAAGATTAAGACAGGCAAAGCCAGTGGTATTGACCTTATCCCAAACGAATTCTTGAAGTTTGGAGGAAATGCTGTAATAACATCTCTAAATAAGTTATTCAACTATTTTAAGCTCTGTGAATCATTTCCAGGGGAATGGCAAAAGGGCATTATCAAGCCCATATATAAAAGTGGTGATGTTCATGACCTGTCTAACTATCGAGGAATTACCTTAACCTCAAATGTATATAAAGTTTTTGTTGGTCTCATGGAGAACCAAATAATGGATTATTTAGAAGAAAATAATCTTCTCAGTGAACTACATGGTGGCTTCAGACGGGACAGAAGAGTTGAAGACCCACTGTTCATTTTGAAAGGAGCATGTGCCTTACACAAGAACAAAAAAATGAAGACTTATTTGGCATTTCTGGACATCTCTAAGGCATTTGACACACTATGGCGAGATAAACTCTTCTGCTCCGTCTGGGATCATAATATCCAAGGCAAACTTTGGCGCATAATCAGATGTTTATATAACCAGGTGCAGAGTAGAGTGATATTTGGTTCCTTGGAATCTGATTGGTTCTACGCTGATAATGGGGTCAAGCAAGGATGCATCTTGTCACCCACGTTATTTTGTCTTTTGATGAACGACTTAGCGAAGGATTTGAATGAAAATAATTGTGGGGTATATTTGAATGCTACGCACCTACACTGTGAACAAGCTGTGGTGACAAAGTGCCAAAAAATCACCAGTAACTTGACCCGTTTTCCTACTGGTCTTGTTTCGGCGCAAACGATGATTTCAAGAAAACGTCACCACTAGCGGTATTGTGCGTTCCGTTTTGACACTAACCCATACTGCTGATTTTCCTTAATGTCACCAGTGTTATCGTCCCCTTAAACTGATTATACTGGTGACGTTTGTAAAAATCAGCGTTTAGGTGCCCCAAATGTGTTTCCGTTAGTGGTGACAAATAAATAAATCACCGATTATATCTCAGCGGTCGGTCTTTGATGTCAAGGGCCGAGAGAGCGGTAGAGAGAAATGTTCGTGAGGCAGGACGTGTGTGTCTCTTATCGGCATTATCGGTGACGCGCAGACGATACCGCGGTTTAGCTATCCATATCTACCGTTAATCACCAAATATGAGCGGAAATCAGCACGAAGGGCCCAAACGTCCAGATAGATCTGACCTGTTTTCCCGAGTAAAGGTGTTCTAGGATGTAACCAGTTCAAGTAACTTTGAATACGAGAGAAAACTTGATGTGGAGTACAGTATGGCCTTCTTTATATTCAAGGCATTCTAAATGTTTTATATTAGACTTCATCTTAAGACATCTTAGGTTCATCTTAAGACTTACCATAATATATGCGGATACATAGTGTTTGTTCTCAAACAGATTTGGTGACTATAAATATCGCGAGCACACACCCAGTTATACGTGCAGAAATGGATTGTGTATATGTCATAATTAATAAGGAGTGGAAGGTATTAATATTGGGACATTACAGGAACTTTGCTTTCAACGCATACATGCTTACAGCGGCATTTTCAAATTAACGTTGGTATATCTTCCCAGTGATATAATTCAGCGTATTGGTCTGGGGTGATGATGTGGGATGGGGGGATGCGGGAGGGGGAAGGACCGAGCAAAGTCACGTTGCCTCTCCTCATTTTAGCCCATGGAATCAACGAGACACTGTGAATTTATTAACAGAAGATAACCGTGTATTTTATATGAGGAAAATGCCATAAATACAGTCGCAATAATCGAACTTTGTTTTGGAACAACAAAATAATCATTTTGGGATATTTCATATATTTAATTATAGTGAGTAGTATAGAAATGCTAAAAAAGGTAACATTGCCCTCTTTGCACTTAAACTTGAGGGGTAACTCTTGATTCCCGTGGAGCGTCCGACAGGGGGCGCCACCAGCTCAAGGTTATAGATTACATCAACATTGGCTGTGTGCCAAGTTTTGACCACTATAGGTCTGACAACCTTTCACCTTGTATTCCTCCGCGGTGTTGCGGTCATGTCTGGTGGTGATGCGGTCGCGGGATAAAGCTTCCGCGGAGAAAAAGTAGTCCAGACTTCAAATACGCTGCATGGTCCGATCGGGTCGTGTGAGGTATCAATGTAAAGCAGTCGTGAGGCAGCATCCGCTTGGACTAGTGAGTCGTCCGTGTTCGACATTCTGCGCATGCGCAGGCAGGGAATTATGGGAAAAGGGTATGGAAATAGACGTTTTGGGGTCGAGGTGAGCCCCTAGTGAGCCGATGGAGTCTTATGAGGTATCGTTGTGAAGCATTCGTGAAGGAGCATCCGCCTGGACAAGTGTGTCGTTCGTGTTCAACAGGGAATTGTGGGAAAAGTGCATTGGAAGGAACGTTTTGGGATCTAGGTGGGCCACTATTGGTCTGATTGAGTCGACTGAGGTATCAATATGATGCATACGTGAGGGCGCATCCGCCTGGGTGGATGGGTGTTAGGAATATCGTCATTCTGCGCATGCGCAAGCAGGCCGTAGTATGGAAATAGACATTTTGAGGCCGATATGGCCCACTATTGGTCCGAATGTGTCTAGGGAAGTGTTATTTTGTAGCACCCGGGGTGTAGATCGGAGCTCTTGGCGCTCAAAGCTTGTGGAGCTCAGAGCTCGTAGCTTTGGCTACTACTCCTAATGATGACGTCACCAACGACATCACAGATGACGTCAACATCCCTCAAATCGTGGTCTGCACCCCGAGTACTACAAGATGACACCCCACAGCACACATTCGGACCAATAGTGGTCCATCTCTACACCAAATTAGGCGGGACCCATACAAGGTCCAGTTTTCGACATCAGATGACCACATTCCGACAAAATGGTCAGTTTTCGACACCGAACGTGCCGCCATCTTGAACCAGAAGGCAGACGCCGCCATCTGGGATATGTCCCATAATGCACCGGGTCAAAACACTCGCTTCTGATTGGCTGAGGGCAGCGCCCCACACAACCGGAAGTGAGCGCCCCACAAATGAGGGGCAATTTCCACTTTTCCTACGGGAGCTTCACACTGATACCCCACACGGTCCATTTGACCAGGGATGGTCAACCACTCAACAAACCTCCACGAATCCCCGGAATGCCTGCTTTCTATACGACGGCCAGACTGCGCATGCGCAAAATGATGAAAACGGACGATACATTAGTCCAGTAGCATCCCACTCACTCACTCACTCACCCACTCACTCACCGTCGTTAGTGCGTCCATGCGTTAAGACGGGTGTTGGGGACGCCTCACTCACTCACTCACTCACTCCCTCCCTCCCTCACTCACACTCACTCACTCACTCACTCACTCACTCACTCACTCACTCACTCACTCACTCACTCACTCACTCACTCACACACACGCGCGCATACACTCACACTCACAGGTAACTCTACCAGGTAGTTGGATGGAAAAATAGGCCGTTATATACTTCAAATGCACTCCATCGCACCTCCGAATCTCCCGCTCGTTACTACTCTCACTGATGACGTCACCAGTGACGTCACAGGTGACGTGGACATCCCTTTAAGTCGTGGTCTACACCCCGAGTGCTACAAAATAACACTTCCCTAGACACATTCGGACCGATAGTGGTCCATATCGGCCTCGAAATGTCTATTTCCATACTACGGCCTGCCTCCGCATGCGTAGAATGACGATATTCCTAACACCCATCCACCCAGGCGGATGCGCCCTCACGTATGTATCACATTGATACCTCATTCGGCTCAATCAGACCATTAGTGGCCCACCTAGACCCCAAAACGTTCCTTCCAATGCCCTTTTCCCACAATTCCCTGTCTGCGCATGCGCAGACTGTTGAATACGAACGACACACTTGTCCAGGCTGATGCTCCTTCACGAATGCTTCACAACGATACCTCATAAGACTCCATCGGCTCACTAGGGGCTCACCTCGACCCCAAAACGTCTGTTTCCATACCCTTTTCCCATAATTCCCTGCCTGCGCATGCGCAGAATGTCGAACACGGACGACTCACTAGTCCAAGCGGATGCTGCCTCACGACTGCTTTACATTGATACCTCACTCAACTCCATTGGACCATTAGTGGTCCACCTAGACCCCAAAACGTCTATTTCCATACACTTTGTCTACTGCGCATGCACAGAATGACGTCAGTTCCACGTCACACTAGTCCAAGCGGATGCCCCCTCACGTATCCTTCACAGCGATACCTCACTCGACCACATCGGATGACTAGGGGCCCACCTCGACCGCAAATTCTCATTTGATTTTCATCATTTTTATTTTATTATTACTATTTAGTGTTCTATTATTTCAACTTTTTTATTACTTGTTTCCGTTCACTTGGCTTTGTATATAATCATGTTACACAGAAACCTGTAAATGGGACTTGTTCCCGTGGGACCTCCTTCTAAATAAACAAAATGTCTATTTCCATGCCCTTTTCCCACAATTCCCTGCCTGCGCATGCGCAGAATTTTGACAGCGGCCGAGGCACTAGTCCAGGCGGATGCCCCCTCACATATGCTTCACATTGATACCTCATACGACTCCATAGGATCACTAGTGGCCCAGATAGACCCCAAAACGTCTATTTCCATAACATTGGTCTACTGCGCACACGCAGAATGACGATATTCCAACTCCTCACCCATCCCGTCGGATGCACCCTCACATAGGCTTCACATTGATATCACGCTCGACCCAATCGGACCATTAGTGGCTCCCCTAGACCCCAAAACGTCTATTTCCATACCCTTTGTCCACTGCGCACGCGCAGAATGACGATATTTCAACCCCACATCCAGCCCATCAGATGCCCCTTCACGAATGCTTCACATTGATACTTCACACTACCCGATCGGACCATGCAGCGTATTTGAAGTCTGGGGACTACTTTTTCTCCGCGGAAGCTTTTTCCCGCGACCGCATCACCACCAGACATGACCGCATCACCGCGGAGGAATATAAGGTGAAAGGTTGCCAGACCTATAGTGGTCAAAACTTGGCACACAGCCAATGCTGATGCAATCTATAACCTTGAGCTGGTGGCGCCCCCTGTCCGACGCTTCACTGGAATCAAGAGTTACCCCTCAAGTTTAAGTGCAAAGAGGGCAATGCTATCTTTTTTAGCTTTTCTATACTACTATAGTGACCAGTTTACTGTACTAATGCAGAGATTTGGTAAAGAAAATATGAGTAATATTTTCTACAAAATGTTACTAGCTAATAATATATCTTCATTTATCGTAAAAGACTTCCTAATAGAATGTAATCTGTAGATTATATGCGGACCCTTCTTCCCTGCCGCATCTTCTCCGCAATATAATTCCCGATCGGTAAGTATGATGAGTTAATCACATACATTTGATCAAATACAGAGGGCAATAATCGCAACGCGAGATTGTTATTCTTGGTTGAATAAATTGAGAGAATATGAGTATGACAAGATTGGAGGACCGAAAGTATCACATGTAATATAAGGTTGTCTTACTCAAGAATGAAATGGGGACGTACCCTAGCTTATATTATACCACCGGCATTTATATAGGCTAGAACTCCGAATATTCCCACTTGAGGACAGGAAAAAAGCGCATGCTTCCATAACCCAACTTCAACTAAAAGCACAATTTTAACTGCTCTGCAAACGGACCGAGCAAGCTGACATCTCAACATTGAATTACATATACTTAAGATAACAATTCATACTTAAGTATAGATATCACTGAGATATTGTGAGGACATGTGGGAATGGTTATAGTATATGCAAACCTAGCAATAAGGTGTCTCCCTCGCTAAACTTTTTGCCTGAAATAATTAAGCGTGATTTGACACGAAGACAGTTTTGATATTGTTTAGCTATCAGCTCTGTGGATTTAGAAACAACTCCGCCTGTTTGCCAACATCTTTACGCAACAACTGGCGGTCACATCGAAATTGTAAGATAAACAAATTTGGTTGAATTCAACGACTGGGAGTTGTGTTTGTGAGTGTGTGAATTATTGGGGGGGAGGGGGATTGTAGGTGAAAGAGTGAGGACGACACCGTAAAATTCCAAAACTGTGGGTTAAGATGTATCGATTTTTTTTCCTCAAAACATGAATATGAAATATCAAGATTAATAACGTAAATAAAATGGGTCCCTGTATTACATAAACCCGGCAATCCCCTGTTGGTCAGCACATGTAGTACACCTCCATTTTGCAAAATAAAACACATCTGCTGGGCGACAAGAGCGGTGATGCAAGAGAAACGATTCCTTGACGGCAAATTGTTTACATAACAGAAAAGGAAGAATTGATACATTTTATAGTCTCTTTTGTTGTGTTATTATTGACGATTTATTTAGTGATAATCTGTCTTGTTTGGTCATGTTATTATAATAATGTCTCAAAATCGTCCAGTTACCGGACCATATTTGCCTAAGACACCCAATTGGCGTAGCGTTTAAATTAAAAATCTATTGCTTAGTTCCGTGTTTTAACAATTAGAACAATTTAAAGCTGAATGCTTCTATTAAACCCTACACATCACGGACTATCCCCCCCCCCCGCCGCCCCTGTCCTTCGGATTCTTATCATATCCCTTGATTCGATGTTATTTGCCTTTCCTAGTTATATAATATGTGATCATATTGTATGCGGAGTATAAGTTGAATGCACCACTGGCATAGTAATCCAGTGATAATCCAATGAAACGCAGATAATGGTCCCTGTTGAAGTGGAAAATAGTCAGCATAACTTTATAAGGTAAAAAAATCAGCACAAATATATGATATACATGTAGATATTATGACAAATAGGGCAAATCATATCAATTTAGAGAGTGACACTAATTGAAGATAGTATGACATAATATGGAACACAATACAAGCGTCTAGTCCGTCATTCAATATTCAGCCGTCGTCCAATAAAGAATTTCTGCGTTCATGATCCAAACACCTAATTCATATAATAACATTATCACCAAATTAAAAGGATAAATCATAGTATACATAGAACTAGGCCAATTTCCAGTCAGACAGATGCGGTCAACAGTTTTCAATGATGCCAGCAAGACCTCATGATGTTCCAAAAATAATATTCAGGGTAGCCAGTATTCCGCACATCTAAGCTTTTACAATTCTTAGTTGTAACCGATCCAGCAGTTGGACTCTTATCGGCGGACTTCTGTCATTTCAATTGTGTCAATGACAGGTTAAGTATACAGCCATCGTATATTATGACTCGCCTAGTTTGCGATATTCTCCCGCATTTAAAATAACTTAACATCTGATAAAGTTTGTTCTTGAATAGAGTCATTCGTGAGCAATCGAATACGGCACATTATAGACATTTGGGCTTATAGGAAAGTGGAAAATGGATGTTCTGCTCTGCAAATAATACATAACGCGACGTGCGACGTGAACGTCCGCCGTGAGTCGTATTTGAAGGAAAATTCCAAACGCGACGTGCAACGGACGTTCGCGTCACGTTCTCGTCGCCGTCTGTCAATAGATTAACCTAGGGAATAGCGAAGCACAAATACATTTCCGTAGCGTTCAAACTGACACTGAATAGCGAAGCACAAATACATTTCCGTAGCTTCAAACTGACACTTCACACGACTCAATCGGACCACGGATGCCCGTTCAAATGCCCTTTCTCCATTATTCTCTGTCCACGCATGCGCAAATCGGCGGCATATCCAGGATACTCCACCCAAGTCCGGCGCTACCCCACGAGTGCTTCAATATGATATTCAACACGACCCATTCGGACTAGGGATGGTCCACCTCCACCCATGCGCTCACAGACCTTTTCAGGAAAATTCATCCCATGGCCTCGAGACCCCTCACATCGTATTCCTGAGCGTAAACAGAAAAATAAGATGCTACACTCCATATACTGTCACGAAAAATACCCATGAGTGGGTTGCTATTGGGTCTATCAGGTCCCAAGTATATATATCCGCCATCTAACACCTGATACAAACCGGGGTATTTTCAACCGTTCATATTAAGTACGGAGTAGTCTAGGTTTTCGTTAAGCGACGTTGAGATTGGTCAAGATTTGGATGGGAAACAAGGCGCTGTACTAGCTGGACTGATGAGTGTCCATAGTATCGCTGCATGTATGACAATGCATAATGTATGTATGGCTATAACCCTGACGGTGGAAGATTGAACTCTGTGGTCAATTGTTCTTCGGACATTCCCGGAGATGACCGGGTCTTACCTTAAGATTACCGAACATTCCCGACGATTCCCAGTCAATCAGACTGGGGATTAGTATTGACTGGGAAGTCACATGGACGGGGACTTATCCACATATTCAGTCATCCGTGACGTCATATAAACATGTGACTATAAGTGACGTCATCCCTGGAAGTGACCTTTGACACGGATGTGACGTCACCGGATGTGAAGTCATCCGTGATGTCATCCACCTCTTCATTTACAGCTTCATTTCCTCCAGCCCCTCAGAAATACGGGTTGTATATACTACTATATATACTATGTACAATAAAAGATGCTCAGTTTCGCATAATAAAATTTAATGTATATATTGTTACTTCATTGGCGTGATTTTTTGCCTTTGTGTATCATATTTGTCGTAACGATAAGTGTCATCCGGAGAACACTGGTCAGTCAAGCGGATCATGCGAATGGAATACCTTGATGTATTCTTGCAAACCTCAACTTAAACGGGAAATATACAATAATATTTAGATGGCATCGCGCGGTTATCGGGCGGTTCAAAAGCACTAGAACAACCTAAGGATTATTGTAGGGTGTACTGGACGATGTAAAAAGTACAGGGCGGTGTACCATAATGTAACGGATTTACAGGTAAAACATGAATAATTTACAAAATCTTGCATCGGACGTCAACAGGCGACATCGGAGAGAATACCGAGCGATGTACAAAGTACCAGAGCGTAAAAGAAAACAAATTGGTACAGAGAAAACTTGAACATTTAAACAGAAAACCATGCCAAAAAAACAGACGAAATGTTGTATCGAACATGTAAAATAAATGCCCTACCGTGAAAGCGTACCAGACGGTAACAGAAAACGGCGTATAATAACTCTATCACGGTAAGGACGAAAAGATCACAGCCAGTTCTATAATTTTCTTACAGTATACCAGGGGAGACCGACCAGGAAAGATAGGCGGGATGATTCCAAATCAGACAGACGAGAGTGCGATTAAAATCGTACACCGGGTACGTTAGGAAACGGCAAATTTTAGTCGTTATTTATACGGGACGTACGCAATATTGTATGGGACATCACAGGAGAGTGCACCAGACGATATAAATAGTTCCGGGTAGTGCAGCGAAAAAGAAAACAAACTGGTAGAAAATCTGCTGATTTAACTTCAAATTTACAGTACCGGGTGGTGAATGAAGTACCGGACGATATAAGCAAACAGAGCGATTTAAATATCTCAGCCTGATCTATCATATTAATAACCGCGCGAGCGTTTTTCTTGAGCTGCGATCAAAACTGACGCACATTTGTAACCACAAGAATTCGCTTGTCGCATTCAATGTTAATTTATTTCTGTCATCTACTGCCTTTGTGATCTGGTAATGGTTACTAAGTGAAATAATTTCTTGTGGATAGCAACTTCCTAAATAATTCTGCAAATAAAACGAATGATATAGCAGACTGCATCAGTCTTTCTTCCCGTTGTACAAGTATATCAGCTTAGCGGATTAGCTGTAGCCCACGGTTCATTTGATTATACTAAATGCAAATATTCGGGCTGGTATTTTGCTCAAAGTTCAACGTATAGGTCTAGTTTCGAGACGTTCACGTAGATAGAAAGATATAAGCACCCGTAACTATTATGGAATTATTTCGAGGTATATTATGTTAGTTGGCAATGGTCACCTATATTCCGCTTGTTATCATATATTGGTTTTTTGGGGGGGGGACTGATAGTTGAACGTTTATCATACTTAGACACTTATATACATGAATATAAAACACGCATCTTCAAGAGCGGATCTAAAGAAAATTCATAGGGGGTCCGACTATGACAGCTCAACCGGCGAGGGTCCAGGGGCCGCCTAGGCCATGGAAGCTCCGGACCCTAGATCGCTGCAGTCAAAAAGTCACGCATAATGCCTGAATCTATTTGACTTTCTAGTTGTATATCGTATTGGAACATTAGAAAACAGTACGATACGAATACGATTTATTAACACAAAGTTAAAATAAGCGAATTCTCATAGAGCAACAGGCGAGGGACCAGGGCCCGTATAGGCCCCAGAAACTCCCGGTCCTAGTTTGCCGGAGATCTGTTTTGCCCGTTTTCTCGGAAATAAATAATGTAATGTATTTTACATGACGGCCGAGAAGGGACATCGCTGTATTGTGTTAATGATTACGTACCGACACACAAAGGATGCGAAGGACGAAGGTAGGGTGCGGAGGGCGAATTCAGGATGCGACGTGGCGAAGGCAGGATGCGAAGTGGTGAAGCCAGGATGCGAAGCGCTAAGTCAAGATGCGAAGCGCGAAGTCAGGATGCGAAGTGGTGAAAGCAGAATGCAAAATGGCGAAGCCAGGATGCGAAGCGCGAAGTCAAGATGCGAAATCAGAACAAAAGAATGCAAAGACTGGAGGCGAAGCGCGAAGTCATGATGCTAAGTCAAGATGCGATGTCGCGAAGGCAGGATGCAAAGTGGCGAAGCAAGGATGCGAAGCGCGAAGTCAGGATACAAAGCCAGAATGCGAAGGACAAGGGCTGGATGCGAAGCGCGATGTCAGGATGCATAGGCCGGGTGCGATGTGCGAATCCAGGTTGCGCAACGCGAAGTCAGGATGCAAAGGCCGGGTGCGAAGTGCGAATCCAGGATGCGAAGCGCGAAGTCAGGATGCGAAGTCGGGAAGGCAGGATGCGAAGTGGCGAAGTCAGGTGCGGTAACTTGACGATTTAGCATCCTACGTTCGCGACTCGCATCTGACTTCGCATCCTGACTTCGCGCTTCGCATCCTGCCTCCGTCCTTCACATCCTGACTTCGCGCTTCGCATCCTGTCTTCACGACTTCGCATCCTGACTTCGCGCTTCGCATCCTGACTTCGTATTCTGACTTCGCGCTTCGCATCCTGGCTTCGCCACTTCGCATCCTGCCTTCGCATCCTGGTATTACCACTTCGCAAGTCAGATGTGATAACTTCGCGTTTCGCATCCTGTCGTGGAATCCTGCCTTCGCGAGTCAGCATCCTAACTTTGCGCTTCGTATCCTGACTTCGCATCCTGACTTCGCGCTTCGCATCCTGGCTTCGCATCCTGCCTTCGCATCCTGACTTCGAGCTTCGCATACAGCCTTCCTGCTTCGCATCCTGACTTCGCGCTTCGCATCCTGGTTTTGCCAATTCGCATCCTTCCGTTTCGCGCTTCGCATCCTGCCTTCGCATCCTGAGTTCGCGCTTCGCTTCCAGTCTTTTGCATTGTTTTGTTTTGATTTCGCATCCTGACTTCGCAATTCGCATCCTGGCTTTGCACTTCGCATCGTGCCTTCGCATCCTGAATTCGCGCTTCGCATCCTGGCTTCGCCACTTCGCATTCTGCCTTCGCGAGTTCGCATCCTGACTTCGCGCTTCTCATCCTGCCTTGTTGTGTCGGTCCAGATTCATTAACACAATACAGCGGCATGGAACATCAGAATCCAATAGGACACCGACACGATTCATTTACACAAAACTAAAATTGGAGCGAATCCTCACAGTCCAACAAGCGAGGCTCCGGAAGATCTGAAAACCTAGATCACCGACAAGTTCTGAGCATTTTCCCGGAATAAATAGGTTCTATATGTTCACATATGTTTCCCATAAACAGGCATCGATATTGAAAATTTCACACCTTATGCTTGACTCCGTATGAATGTCTGGTTTAACACATACAAATCCGGCTTATAGCACATCAAGTCACGTGGTGCACTCGAGGCGATAATGTCTGATTTTAGATATATATTGAAACTCCAACTTAGACAGTATACGCTAAATCACATGAACATATGATGGTTAGTTTAATACACCTATACATCAATCAATTCTTTATTGCACGACTTTGGTTTACTACAAAGCTCAGCTTGAGTTACTTTTCACTCAACTTGAGTTAAATGCACTCACCTTGAGTGACATTCACTCAAGCATAAGAGTGGAAATTAATCTCACTCAAGTTGAGTGAAAATAACTCAAGTTGAGTGAAAAGTAACTCAAGTTGAGTGAAAAGTAACTCAAGTTTGAGTGAACAGGTACATTTCACTCAAACATGAGTGGAACAGTTCACTCAAGTTTTTTTAGAGAGTACGGATTTTATGGATAAGAGTGTGACATTGAAGAAATTAACGTCCAGAATTTCGTTAAAGAGCCAAATTAACAAAAATACAACAGGTTACACACAGAAATATCTCATTCCTCCAAATGCCTAACCTGAAATGCCTTCACCACCGATTTAAGTATATATGATCAGGCATTGTGTATAATATTTTAGTCAATATGGGGTGGCGCTCCCTGACCATTCAGAAGGAAATATGTTTAGCCTGTTTGTAAGGCCCATACTGGCGAGAGTAGAACATTAACAAATAAGTCCACTTAAATTCACACGTGCTAACGACATGCGCCATTGAACATGATAGGGAAAATAAAATAACAGGGCAAATTTGAAAAAAAGTAGAGTTTGGTTCCAAATGAATCAGTTTAGAGCATTTCTCTAACAATCTCAACCTGAGGACATAAACTGGTGAAATCCAGGACATTTCACCTTGCAGACATTTCTCCATTCAGACATCCCCCATGCGGACATTTTTCCTACAGATATTTCCTCTTTCCTATTTATTCTTGGACTATGACTTAGTACTAATGTGTTACAAAGTAGAACTATTGATAAAGACAATTTGGAGCATTTTTTTCTTTTTTTTGTAAATATATTTTCAATAGGCTTGCTTTGACATGATATCCCCCTCCTTATCCATGTTTAAGATACTGTTAACAAGTTTTGTATGACATAGTAAATGATTGTAACAAAGTTATAATTAAAAGAAAAAAATCGATTTTTATTTGATATGATTTCAGACAATAACTCATGGTATCAATAAAGACAAAAAAAGACATTGTTGGATAATATTTTTGGGCCAGTATGACAATGTTAACAGCGTTTTTTTCTTTCCAATTTATTCACCAATTCAAATAATTACTTAATTTCTGAAACTATGTAAAAATATTATTTGGTTTGCTATTTTTATCCTGAGAGTTAGCCTGGCTGTTTCCTGAGTAGAATCAGTCGGTGTTTGACACAATGAAATTCGTTGTTTTGTTTGTCTTTAAAAGCTCTGATTACACCTTTATTATCCTAACTCAGCCTGTGGTTGACATTTAGATAAGTAATTGGTAAGTATTCCTTTGAGATCTATTTATCACTGAGTGGTATCCGTAAACCTACATGCACATCACGTATGCTATTATTCAATCATGCAAAATATAGACAGAAAATTACACTATGTATAACCTAAACATGCATTATCACTGAATAGTTAATTAAGACGGACAGTTATTAACTAATACTATTGTTTAATCATGCCAAATTATAGAAATAAATAGGAAAAAAATGCTCAAAATTGTTTTTGTCAACATTTCAACCTTGGTACACATTCGTACGAATTCAAAGTACAACAATGTACAGAAAGGGAGAAATGTCCTAAGAGGGAAAAGTCTGCAAGGAGAAATGTCCGCAATGGGGAATGTTCGCGCACCAAGCTGGTGATATGAATATATTTATCGAACATCGATCTTGTTACGAGAAAACAGTAATGGTTTAATGTTTGACGATCTGCACATTTTGTCTTTGATGTTTCTTCGATATCAATCAAACGATCTAAACTGGATATACACTAATACTTAAATTCCAACAATAAAGTTAATGATCTCAATCCCTTGACATAATTATAATTGAAGGTAATTCGTGAACAATATATTTTACCAGATAGCAGCGACATATGGATCTGATCTCTTCCCGAGGCCTACAGCCTGTTGCAGTTCAATTTCAACTGGCCAACTGGTTTAATTTTGGGGAATATGCAATATGCATCACATTATCACAGAAAGAACTACTATATTACACTGATTTTAGTTCAGGCAGCTTGAGGTTAAAACTACATGTGGTCCAGTTTTCATTTATCAGAAATATATCCTTTTATTTGTTGTAAGCATGGGAAAGAGTGCAACAGTGTGAACAGCAAATTCAAGCCTGTCGCTGCTATCGGGGCACACTTATTTAAGACTGACTTCATTTATCTCGGGAATCCAGGATTGGGCCTCTTCCATTTATGTTTACCTAGGAAGACATTTACAAAGCCGCACATATAGAAGATATGTGCTATCATGGAGCCTACTTGTAAAATATACATGTAACTTTGCCCTGGAAAATAATTTGGATAATATGTATCGACATAGGATAATGAAAATAAGATTAGATTCGATTAGATATCTAACCTCACGCGGATATAATAAATTCACAATGTCTCATTGATTCCATGGGCTAAAATGAGGAGAGGCAGCGTAACTTTGCTCGGTCCTTCCCCCTCCCGCATCCCCTCACCCCACATCATCACCCCAGACCAATACGCCGAATTATATCATTGGGAAGATATACCAACGTTAATTTGAAAATGCCGCTGCATGCATGTATGCGTTGAAATGAACGTTCCTGTAATATACCAATATTAATACCTTCCACTCCTTATTAATTATGACATATACACATTCCATTTCTGCCCGTATAACTGGGTGTGTGCTCGCGATATTTATAGACACCAACTCTGTTTGAGAACAAACACTATGTATCAGCATATATTATGGTAAGTCTTCAGATGAACCTAAGATGTCTTAAGATGAAGTCTAATATAAAACATTTAGAATGCCTTGAATATAAAGTAGGCCCTACTGTACTCCACATCAAGTTTTCTCTCCTATTCAAAGTTACTTGAACTGATTACATCCTAGAACACCTGTATTCGGGGAAACAAATCAGATCTACCACTTATCTGGACGTTTGGGCCCTTCGTGCTGATTTTCGCTCATATTTGGTGATTAACAGTAGATATGGATAGCTAAACCGCGGTATCGTCTGCGCGTCACCGATAATGCCGATAAGAGACACACCCGTCCTGCCTCACGAACATTTATCTCTACCGCTCCATCGGCCCTTGACATCAAAGACCGACCGCTGAGATATAATCGGTGATTTATTTATTTGTCACCACCAACGGAAACACATTTGGGGCACCTAAACGCTGATTTTTACAAACGTCACCAGTATAATCAGTTTAAGGGGACGATAACACTGGTGGCATTAAGGAAAATCAGCAGTATGTGTTAGTGTCAAAACGGAACGCACAATACCGCTAGTAGTGACGTTTTCTTGAAATCATCGATTGCGTCGAAACAAGACCAGTTGGAAAACGGGGCAAGTTACTGGTGATTTTTTGGCACTTAGTCACCACAGCTTGTTCACAGTGTTGGGGACGTAAATGTCGAAAAATAAACAACGGATAAGTAGTAAAAACGTAAGCGTGTGATACAGGTTTTGTATCATATAGGTGTATTACATGGCTGCTGACCGCTGTGATGTGAGAAAATACTTAACAAGCCTTCCTACACTTTGGCAAGATACAGGCGGGTCGCTGTACAGAGAAGATACTTGAGTAATAATGAGACGGTTTCATTCAAGAAACAAGCGCTGTGAGACATCATACACATGGAATGTGTGAAAGTAAATAAATCTCAAATCGAAGTATTTTCCAATAATTTAGCAGGAATATCTTTAGAATGGAGAACTTTTTCTTCCCTCACAAAATTTCTGTAAAACAGATGAAAATGAATCTCAAAATCGAGATTGGTATTATTCAATATCCACATCAGCTTGACCTGAAATATCTCCTTGGTGCGAACTCTGCCCTGATACGATTAACTCAGCTACAGGAACAAGGCAAATTCAGAGATTCGGCATAGATTAATAGCCAGTACTCTGAGAGCACACACGTTAACCACTTAAAAGCCGACGTGGATAAATTTCGTAGTCGAGATTGGTATTATTCAATATCTAAGAAATGCCCCTATAATTCCAAACCTTTGGAATGTTTCGCCTTGGACCACAAAAAACAAGATTACAGCATAATAAGATTTATAAGAGGTACATTGATACATACGGTGATGTTTGAAATAACTATAATAGTCAGGCTCTTCTAGAGCCAGAACATCCCGAGAAAGTTTACGAACATCTCTTGATGTATTTTGAAAACCTTCAGATATTCTTAGCTCATTTTAAAGTGTATCTGTGTTTATCTTTATGTTGTATGAATTTTAGGAAATATAATATCAAAAGACACCAATCATTATATTTTAGTATCTTTATATTGCGTATAAACATCTGCAATAAAAGCGCGGCTGAGGGTACGTCTTAAAACCCTTCGTATTCTAGTCTGAATCTAAGATGCCGGGTGAGACTTTCCTATAGAGTCATATAGTTGCTTTTATTCGCCAGATGTCATCAATTTTCCCGGTGTTACATATCTCATCGACTATACATTGCGTACGAAGTAGCTACACTGAGCCATACAAGGAAGGCTGTCATGAGCAAAAAATAAATGAATAATGACTAGCCACAGACTGCTGAGTAAATATTCCCATTTGGTAAGCTAAGCATGCTGTAACAGATAATGAAACAAATATATTACAATAATACCAGTCTGGCATGACTGTCAAACAAATTGAAGAGAGAGCACTTTGAAAATTGAAATCCATTAAGCCATGTCCAGACTTATTTATAATTTAACTAAATGTGGGATTCCTTCTGGGTCTATGGGTTACGGCGTATCAGACGAATGTCTTGTTGATGAAATGTCATTTTCTGTTTGCATTTTCGGGAGACGTTGTCAATATTTTGAATTCTAAACTTTATTCCTTTAAGCTCTATGATGGAAGGATTTTGTGCACTATCCTGCAAGAACGCCTTCCCCAGCAAATTAAGACTGTACAAATAGGTTCCAAAGTAGTCTAACATAATTATAGCTATATGCATTCAACATGTTAATTTCTGCACGTCCAGAAGCAATGTGGGACAGTTTGGTAGGCGGGCATTATCTCCCCCGCTCCACCCCCTCCCCCCTCCCCACCCCACCTCAATCCCTGGTAGAATTAAGGAGGTTACAGACAAATCCAATTTATGTCTAAGGCGCATGTATCGGTTCATCAACCAAAATGTCGATATTCACAGGAAATTTAATAAACAAGGAAAATAGAAGCTTTTAAACTCTTGTAACAATCAAAGCGTGACTGAGATACATCATTCTCTAGATAACGACATTACAACGTATATCATATGGATTAAGAATACTGATCAGCGGTACGAGTTTGATATTTTTGGAACATGATGTCTTGACCGCGTCATTGTAAACTGTTGACCGCTTCTCTCTTGCAGGAAACTATCCTGTGTTTATGTATATACTATGATTGTGATTTTCTATTTGGTACTAACTTGCTGCTATATGAACTTAGTCATTGGATTATGGACAAGGAAATTCTTTAAAGGACTAGACGTTTGTATTTTAGAGAACATTTGTGAGGGGATCTTTGAACTGGATAATGTGTTTTCCAATTTCCTAGACAATACCACCTCAACGAATAAACTCTGGGAAACTGACTTGACGAAACTAGGGTGTTTTGGCCTCATGGCAATGCAATTCCATGTTGGAATCCTGCTGTATTCAAGAGAAGTCTCGTAACCCGTCACTTTTTAAAAAAAACTAGAAGTATCTTCGAGAAAATGACATTTGAACTTTTCAACAACTATGAGCTTTTCCTACAGCTACAGGCATACAGGCATTTTTCATAGAATTTCTAACTAATCTAATACATTAGACCAGTACTAAATCAATATACAAATGCATTAGACCATATTAAATCCCACAATTTGAAAGAAAATAACCCTAGTGCCTCCTACATTTATCACGCATTTTAAATGTTTCTGGTCCACACTACCTTTTGTTAAAATATAATATTATGTGAAAAACTTCTTAAGAGCTCATTTTTGGCAAATCATCTTTTCAAAAT